>JAOWBW010000197.1:1036363-1615407 GCA_026119855.1 Campanula takesimana | reverse complement strand
GCTGGAAGTCCAAGATTAGGACCCATTGCAGGCTACTGACCAAGTTCCTATACCAAGATATTGACATCTTCAAATTTCTACAAAGAACAAGGAGTATTGGTTGGATCCAATTGAGAAGTCAGTTTTTGGATCATTAAAATTTGATACTTTCAGAACCTCTTTTGGATGGCGGTATGCACAGGCAGTTTGGAATGAGGATCCCTTGCCTGAAGCTGAACGAGGCCCTTTCCCTGAGGCTCGGCTAAACAAGTCTGGAAAACTGTATTGCTGGTGCTATTGCTGATCAGGCCCATGCTACGATGTTGAAAAATGAAGGTCAGACAGCTACTTTGAACCGTATGGGGTTAAGTCATCTAGCTCAAACTGCGGTACAGGCTGAGGGGGAGCCTGCAGTTCAGTCTAGACCTGCGGCTCATCCCAAGGAAACCGCCTGCTCTAAGGAAGAGAAAGGGAACTGCACAAATTCCCTCTGTTATCACAAAGGCTGACCTATCCAAACCGCCTACCAAACTTCAGTCAAACCGCCATCAAAAACCCCTTCTACTTCTTCTTCACTCCCTCCAATCAAACTATCTCCAACCTTGTCCAAACCTACTTCTTCTAAACCTACCTTACCCAAACCTTCAAAACTTCAAACCAAAACCTTATCTCCTTCTAAACCAACTATCCCTGAACTTATTCCTTCACCACATCTCTTCCTTCCTACCTCCTTTCCTCCTAAACCTCCAACTTCAAAACCACCCTCTGTTCAGTTTACTGATGAACAGTTGGCTGCAATTTGCAATGCCTTCCCAAGCCTTAAACCCTTCTCTCAAACCGTGTAATGACCCGAAACCCTGGCACTATTTTATTGAATTGAATTGATTTTATTTAATTTATTATTCATGTGTGCATTTATTGTTTCATCATATTTTATGTCTAGCATTTTGTTTGATCACCTTGTGCTAGTATGAATTTAATTGGGTCTTTGTGGAATGCTTGGGTTGGGTTTATATGTGCGGAGTATTTCTTGAGGGGCTTTAGTGTAACTTTAAAAAATAACTCTTACTTACTCCCTCCCTACTCCCCCTTCTCCCTCACTTCTCCTCTCCACCTCCCAGTCAACTCTTTCTCCCTCTTCCCCCATTGCAAAGAAAAGGGTAAAAAATCTCCTCCCTCTTCCTTCTTTTTGACTATCATTTATTCATTATTTCTTATTGCTCATTTTATGAAAAATGTTTAGATCGTCGCTAGGATCGTTTGTAGCTAAGAAAATTCGAATTCCGTCATCCTTCATATTTTTCAAGTAAGTTACTTTTCCCCCATTTTTATGCTAAAATGTTCATCACTTGTTTGAATGATGCTTCAGTGATATATATGATGTTTTGTTGAGTTTCGGATTTATTTGGGATTTTTGGTTAAATTTGTGATAATATGAATGTTGGGGTTAAATCTTAGTTGGGTTGATAGATGTTGTTATTTAGGTCCCTTATAAGTTTATAAGTTGTTTGGGTTCATGGTTAGGCTTGTTGGAAGGATTGATTTTGAGAAATTTGTGAGTTGGTAAGAAAATGTGAAGAACCCAGTTGCTGTTTGCCCAGATCGCCGACCGGGCGCCCGCCCGGGTTTAGCTAGGCGCCCGCGCCCACCTGGCCATTTTCTTTCGGCTAACCTCCTGGCTAAATGAGGGCCCGCCCGTCCACCTTTGAGCGCCCGCCCGCCCCATAATTTCAGGAATTATGTTTGGTTTGTCTAAGTCTAGGTTCTGTTCTTAGCCTAGGTTTCGGGTACTACTCTCGTAGGCTTAATTGGTCACTGTAGAATACTCTAGTGTGGAAATGGTTCCGTTGTGAACAATTGTGTTATGGAATTAGTCCAAGTATTGTTTGCGAATGTTTGGGCATCTTATGATGTGTTCGTGATTGTTCCAATCAAATTGATTTTGGATAAGACTTGGTCTGGGTTTTAGGCGATATCCTATAGTACCTAGAGGGTTGTTATTGAACACTAGAGTGGAGGGTCTGGTCCGGTTGTGATCATGTACTAATAGGTGTAACCTTTTGGGTTCGTTCGAGTGTTAAGAATTGATTCGTTGATGAACGGATGTAAGACGTGAATTGGTAACTGGGTACCTACGGTGTTGACTAGATTTAAGGTGTATTTATTCGGTCTTCCTATTTGGAATTCTAGGTGTAAATATAGGGAGTTAATAGTCTTAGTACATCTTCATGAGTAAACGTTTAGGGAATTTTGGTAATAGTCGTTGTACTATTTGTGAGCGACCGTTTGGGTTGTACTCTTTATGAGTAACTCGTGAGTATCATCTTTAGGAGGATTGTTTGGTATGTGCCTTATCATGGAATTATCATGTTTTGATAATCACTGTTGTTGGGCTCCTTATGAGCAGATCGGTTATTGTTGTTGGACTCTTTTATGAGAAACTTCTTGTGTTCATTGTTGTTGAACCCTTCATGAGTAATCGTTTGCATCATTATGGTGATTATTTGGTATGGTTCCCTACTTTGGAATCATTGGTTTTTATCGTGCTAGTATTCATTACTTAGCCTTTATTGAAAGTCCAGCTGGTTATTTGTGTTCGAGTCAGGCAATGGATAATGTTATAATGGCACGAGCCAAGTCCAGTATAGTATTGCCCATTGGTCCTTATTTCCTTATCCAGACTGGCCTTGGTTGGGATGAGCTAGCTCCCTTTGGTGAGTATTCTAGCTAGGCGTTTGGGTTATGACTTTGTGTCATTTTCCCCTGTCCTTTGTGACATGTTACATTGTTATAGTTCCGGTACCGGGTTGTGATCTTCAGCTGTTTATGCTACTATGAAGATGGTTTGATGGGTTGATTGATTGATTGGTCGGTTCTGGCTGGGGTTCTCTTCAGCTGTTATGCTGCTATTGTTGATTGGTTGATCGGTTGAAGCTGCGCATCGATATTCTATCAGTTTGGTGAAACCTTGGCTCGGTATCCTTTGT
The DNA here is from genome assembly GCA_026119855.1 of Campanula takesimana. Classification (NCBI taxonomy): domain Eukaryota; kingdom Viridiplantae; phylum Streptophyta; class Magnoliopsida; order Asterales; family Campanulaceae; genus Campanula; species Campanula takesimana. Next base: position 1,612,441 of record JAOWBW010000197.1, on the reverse strand, counting down.
AACGTGTTTATTTCAGTCTTATGTGCTGCATGATGAGTTAGTCGTTATTTCCAACTGGTATGGGACAGTTGCGATAGGGGGCTTTCTCATTTGTTGTTATGTGATTTACTTGTTCAGTTATACCGTTGATTTGCATGATATTATGCCATGTAGCTGCATTAGTAACTTACTGAGATTTTATCTCACCCCGTTTCTTTTATCCTTGTTTTTTCTTTAACCCCCCAGGGAAGCAAGTGGTAGCGTTATGAGGTCCGTTGTAACGGGAAATCTTCTGAGTAGGTTGAGCTTCTTTGGGTAGTTGATCTTCGAAGTTCTTATGTATCATTGTAGTGGGATTTGTGGTCGTTTAGTGTTATGTAACTATTATTTTCTTTTGGGTATTATATTATTATAAGTGTTCTTGATTCCGCGTTGTATAGTCTCCGAGATATAATCTCGTTGAGGTGTCGTGTGATGGTTTTGGTTTTATAGTTGAATTCACGCGCCGGTTTGGTATTTAGCATTTTTGGGAGATGTATATTATGTAAATTTTATAATTATGGATTTTTAGAATTTCCGGTCGTGACAGCTGGTATCAGAGCAATGGTTTTAGATCTTGAAGGAGAATAAGAACTCTGATATTGAATAGGTTTCAATACTTGGGTGTTATAACTTGAGCGGTTTAGGAAACTAAGTTTTCTTGAAAATGAGGTTAAGGTAGAAGTGGTTGAGTTATGAATCGAGATATTGGCGTAGAGTGTTTCTTCTCTTGTAGTATATCAAGTATAGGATTGGTGTTAATAGTGTTGGTCCCCTTGGGGTTAGTTGGTTTGGAAATCGAGGGTGCGAGTTTTGAAGGCTTGGGCATATCTATTTCATAAAGTGGACAGCGTTTCGTGCTATGTTCGCATGTTTGTTATCATTCATGGATTCATGTTGAGGTGTATTCTCGAATGGGGAACTACGTGATTGCTGCTGGTATGTATAGGGTGATTTAGTTATGTCGCCTATGCGGGATATTGATGAGTTAAGTGGTATGGTTTAGCTTTCTATGTGTTACGAATTTCTTGTGTGCCATCGATAGGTGGAGAATATTTCTATATGGTATGTTTGACTTTGTTTAGAAGCATACTAGGTATATATATATATATATATAATGTTCAGGTTCTACGTTGAAAATCAAAAAAATCTTTATTATAAGGTTGTGCTGGGAATTTAGCTTATTCAGTTGGCAATATTAATTTTGAAATATTAAGTATAATTTATATTGGGTGCAATATGTCGCTTGACCGATAGAGAACTTGGGTTATTTGATGAGTTAAGATAAGCTACAATACTGATAGGTGAATCAGTGGGCATATAGTATCGATTGGGTTAATAGAGTTAAAGATTCAATTTGAGAATTTCTTGATAAGAGATCTTTCTTTACTTTTAGTACATCCGCGTGAGTGCATCGGAATTGTTTAGTATGAGGAAATACTTAATTTATTATGGGTTATCTTAAGAAGTTGAGTTATGATACTTTTGGGATCATTGTTGTACATGACTGGAGTTGAGTTAAAGCAATATGAGTTATGAGTATATTGTGGAAGTTATAATCATTAATGATGGTAAGCGCGATAAGTTTAAAGGACTAAACATATTTTGAGAAGGTGAGAATTCCTCGAACAATATTAAAGGCATTTTTGGGTTTTAGTGAGCAGTTGTCACTCGGTTCTGGATCTTTTCTTTGTGGCGTTCTCGTTTGGATTAAGGATTTGTAAAGGAAGTTGGGTATAGATACTTGGACATATTAAAGGACACTATGATTTTGTACTGGGTCAGTTGAAGTGTTGCTAGCTAATTGGATTATTATGTTAGTAATACTGTTGAGCCTAAGTAACATCGGGTTAATAAGTGTATACGTGAAAGACTGAATTGGGTTAACCATTGATCGAGGTTCAAGATCGAAGAATTGGGACGGAACAGTCTATCGAACATTTTGGATTATCAGTGATCTTTTGTAATATCTTTTAGAGTTGTAAGATGTAAAATGTTAATATATATATGAAGGTGAAGATTGTGAAAATTTCGGATCGTTACAGTGCTACTAATGGTAATCCTTGGAGATATAGTCACTTAGGTGAACATTTGGAGGATGGAAATTTCTTTAGCTTTTCATAGTTTAAGAAGTTGAGTAAGCTCGAGATGGTTTAATGTTTTGAGTTTCTTGGAAGTAATATTAAGTATGCGATTATCTAATGGAAGTATCTTTACAATATAATTGGGGTTGTGAATAAGACAAGTTTGTAGTATCTCGAGGATTATGTTTAAGAGAAATTTGAATTCTTCAATTTTGGCCTTGAGTATGGATTTTATTTAGGAGTGAAGATAGTGATTGAATAAGGTTCGGTACAAGAGATTACTATATTGTAAGCATTATTTAAGTTTACTATATGATGGGTTAAACTGGGTAATTGGAAAATTCGGGAAGAGACGAAACTAAAGTAACCGTGGCTATTGGATCATTCGGGTAAGTATTCTAAAATTCGGGTTAATAAATAGAGCTATCTATGACTAGGATGAATTGTGGTTTTATTGATATCGCCTTAGCAAGCTATAGTTGTTTTTATGGGACCAAGTTTAGAAATGATGTTAATAGGTTATCAATGTTGGATAATCATATGTTCTTCGACAAGATAAATGTGAGTTAATACAAGTGGGTTGAGAAATACAAAGATTATGACTGTATTATGTTTTATCTCATGAGGAAGTGAGTGTGGTAGTGGAATCTCATTTGATCGGATAGTTGATGACGGTAAATTTTTTAGTATATCATTGAGTCATTGGGTGACAATAATAGTTAGCCCTATTCCTTCTCTTAGTTGTTCGGGTAGTAGTGTGATTACTTGGGATGATGTTTAGATCGTCAATGCGTGCGGATGAACCAGAAAAGTAAGACTTATGGATGTTGTTGATTTAAGGGTTGATGGTGAGCGTAATGCTAATTAGGATCAAATCAGCTATGTCTCATAATGGGTGAACGAGTGATAGTCTAGAGAATTTGAAATTCCGGATGAAAGAGGAAGTTTGTTGGTCCCAAAGGGCAACAAGGGTATGAAAAATAGCTAGAGGGGGGGGGGGTGAATAGCTGTTTTAAAATTCTTTTCGTACCCTTGAAAAACTCAATTGCAAATGCGCACTTTATCAAGTAAGCGTTATGAAATGCGCCTAAGTGAGTGAGTGAAATGCACAGCGGAATTTAGTAATGAAAATAGGCGCAAAGTGTGATAAAGGGGCGCACACACACTCTAAGTATTTTGGCTCAAAGTGATTGAAATAAGGAACTAAGGCAAATGATATATCAACACAACGCGATTCAGTTCAATCAATCTACAATGAGTAAACAAGCAAATAGTGAGTGAAAATAATAACTTGAAAGAAATGACAAGATAATAACACAAGCTATTTGGAGAGGTTCGATCAATGAAAGATCTACGTCCTCTACCAAGATGGTTAGTCTTGGATTTCTAATGGAGATCTTATATAATGAGAGAGTGTTACAAATTACAACTTTTGAGCTTCTACACTAACTCAAGATCTAATTATCTATGAATGAACAAATCCAAAACAATAACCGGTGTATCTCTAAAAGATGGATCTAAATGATCAAACTTAAAGAGGTGCGTGTGTGATTTAGTATCAAGGCTCTTTAGATCTTTATGATTTAGAGCACAATGAAACTAAAGTGTTATAGCTTGAAGATCTGGGCTAAGGATGAAGGTATGAAGATGTTCTTGAGGAAATCTGGAAAAACGAAGGCAATCTTCAAATCTTCAACAAATGCTTTGAGAGAGAAATTCTTGAAATTCTTAGCAAAACTCAGCAACTTCAAAATTTTGAAGTTATGGGGTATTTATAGTGAACTTCAAAAAAACTAGCCGTTGGAAATCCTTGTGGATAAGATGAGCTGTCGCTCGTTGATTGGAGCATGCATATATTATAGCCATTTTGACACTCAACATAAATGTGACCGTTATGGACACGTGTCAACAGATTAGGCGCATATGCATCTTTTAATCACCGTTGGATCATTGGCGTAATTTGAATTCTCTTCAAGTCTTCGAGTCTTCAATAAATCACTGAGTGTTGAATAAATACTTTGAGGCGCGTTTGAGCCAAGAGGCGCATTGAGCCAAGAGGCGCACAGTAATTGTGCGCTTAAATCAAGGGGCGCAGAGGCGCGTAACATAGCTTATGAAGAAATCCTTATGCGCGCGCTCTAAATGGCGCATGGCGCGAATGTAGAAGGCGCGTAGCGCGTGGCGCAGGAGGCGCATAAGCGCGGCTCAAACTCACTGAGTGATTTTTCTTGAAACTTGATCTTCTTGCCCTATTTCTAAGCCTATTCTATAACAATGGACAACTTAAAAAATGAAGTATAAATACTTCTTACATGTGGGTCTAAAGTCCATGAAATAAAACTTAGGTGATGGATCAATCAAATCTCATAATTTCTATTACATAAAAACTGAGATATGCGTGGGCATACCCAACAAAGTTAATTCTAGGATGTTTAATCAGAAGATACGTGTGAGAAGTATGTGTTCATTGTGTGTTGGCTTATTCGAGTCATGGAATCGATGTCTGAAATATTTATCAGGTACTTGATTGGGGTTATGATTGCTATATGAGAATCGATATTTTGTAGCCTTGTTATTTCTGCGTGTTATGATTTTGATAAGTGAATTTGCGGGCGAATTCTTTTTAAGGAGGGTAGGTTGTAACGACCCGAAACCCTGGCACTATTTTATTGAATTGATTTTATTTAATTTATTATTCATGTGTGCATTTATTGTTTCATCATATTTTATGTCTAGCATTTTGTTTGATCACCTTGTGCTAGTATGAATTTAATTGGGTCTTTGTGGAATGCTTGGGTTGGGTTTATATGTCCGGAGTATTTCTTGAGGGGCTTTAGTGTAACTTTTAAAAATAACTCTTACTTACTCCCTCCCTACTCCCCCTTCTCCCTCACTTCTCCTCTCCACCTCCAAGTCAACTCTCTCTCCCTCTTCCCCCATTGCAAAGAAAAGGGTAAGAAATCTCTTCCCTCTTTCCTTCTTTTTGACTATCATTTATTCATTATTTCTTATTGCTCATTTTATGAAAAATGTTTAGATCGTCGCTAGGATCGTTTGTAGCTAAGAAAATTCGAATTCCGTCATCCTTCGTATTTTTCAAGTAAGTTACTTTTCCCCCATTTTTATGCTAAAATGTTCATCACTTGTTTGAATGATGCTTTAGTGATATATATGATGTTTTGGTTGAGTTTCGGATTTATTTGGGATATTTGGTTAAATTTGTGATAATATGAATGTTGGGGTTAAATCTTAGTTTGGGTTGATAGATGTTGTTATTTAGGTCCCTTATAAGTTTATAAGTTGTTTGGGTTCATGGTTAGGCTTGTTGGAAGGATTGATTTTGAGAAATTTGTGAGTTGGTAAGAAAATGTGAAGAACCCAGTTGCTGTTTGCCCAGATCGCCGACCGGGCGCCCGCCCCGGGTTTAGCTAGGCGCCCGCCCACCTAGCCATTTTCCTTCGGCCAACCTCCTGGCTAAATGAGCGCCCGCCCGCCCCCTAATTTCAGGAATTATGTTTGGTTTGTCTAAGTCTAGGTTCTGTTCTTAGCCTAGGTTTCGGGTACTACTCTCGTAGGTTTAATTGGTCACTGTATAATACTCTAGTGTGGAAATGGTTCCGTTGTGAACAATTGTGTTATGGAATTAGTCCAAGTATTGTTTGCGAATGTTTGGGCATCTTATGATGTGTTCGTGATTGTTCCAATCAAATTGATTTTGGATAAGACTTGATCTGGGTTTTAGGCGATATCCTATAGTACCTAGAGGGTTGTTATTGAACACTAGAGTGGAGGGTCTGGTCCGGTTGTGATCATGTACTAATAGGTGTAACCTTTTGGGTTCGTTCGAGTGTTAAGAATTGATTCGTTGATGAACGGATGTAAGATGTGAATTGGTGATTGGGTACCTACGGTGTTGACTAACTTTAAGGTGTATTTATTCGGTCTTCCTATTTGGAATTCTAGGTGTAATTATAGGGAGTTAATAGTCTTAGTACATCTTCATGAGTAAACGTTTAGGGAAATTTTGGTAATAGTCGTTGTACTATTTGTGAGCGACCGTTTGGGTTGTACTCTTTATGAGTAACTCGTGAGTATCATCTTTAGGATGTGTTTGGTATGTGCCTTATCATGGAATTATCATGTTTTGATAATCACTGTTGTTGGGCTCCTTATGAGCAGATCGGTTATTGTTGTTGGACTCTTTTATGAGAAACTTCTTATGTTCATTGTTGTTGAACCCTTCATGAGTAATCGTTTGCATCATTATGGTGATTATTTGGTATGGTTCCCTACTTTGGAATCATTGGTTGTTTATCGTACTAGTATTCATTACTTAGCCTTTATTGAAAGTCCAGCTGGTTATTTGTGTTCGAGTCAGGCATTGGATAATGTTATAATGGCACGAGCCAAGTCCAGTATAGTATCGCCCATTGGTCCTTATTTCCTTATCCAGACTGGCCTTGGTTGGGATGAGCTAGCTCCCTTTGGTGAGTATTCTAGCTAGGCGTTTTGGGTTATGACTTTGTGTCATTTTCCCCTGTCCTTTGTGACATGTCACATTGTTATAGTTCCGGTACCGGGGTTGTGATCTTCAGCTGTTTATGCTACTATGAAGATGGTTTGATGGGTTGATTGATTGATTGGTCGGTTCTGGCTGGGGTTCTCTTCAGCTGTTATGCTGCTATTGTTGATTGGTTGATCGGTTGAAGCTGCGCAGCGATTGTTCTATCAGTTTGGTGAAACCTCGGCTCGGTATCCTTTGTAACGTGTTTATTTCAGTCTTATGTGCTGCATGATGAGTTAGTCGTTATTTCCAACTGGTATGGTACAGTTGGCAATAGGAAGCTTTCTCATTTGTTGTTATGTGATTTACTTGTTCAGTTATACTGTTGATTTGCATGATATTATGCCATGTAGCTGCATTAGTAACTTACTGAGATTTTATCTCACCCCGTTTCTTTTATCCTTGTTTTTCCTTAACCCCCCCCTGGGAAGCAAGTGGTAGCGTTATGAGGTCCATTGTAGCGGGAAATCTTCTGAGCAGGTTGACCTTCTTTGGGGTAGTTGATCTTCGGAGTTCTTATGTATCATTGTAGTGGGATTTGTGGTCGTTTAGTGTTATGTAACTATTATTATCTTTTGGGTATTATATTATTATAAGTGTTCTTGCTTCCGCGTTGTATTAGTCTCCGAGTTATAATCTCGTTGAGGTATCGTGTGATGGTTTTGGTTTTATAGTTGAATTCTGTAGACACCCCGCCTTGGACCGCTCACCCCGATTGCACATTTGATCTTGTGTTTCTCCCTGTTTTAAGTGTTTCTCGTTAGTTTTTGTCACTTCCGTTAAGTTCCTGACTGACTTCGTTAAGTCCAGGGACTAAACTGAATGACAGGGCTGACTTTCTAGTCCATTCTGTCAAAATTGCCTTCTCTGAGTCGCGCGCCTTCGACAGGAGGAGTCAGGCGCGTGCGCCTCCCGCCCCCAAAGCAGGAAGCGCGCGCCTCTGGGCGTCAGTTACAGATTTCTGGCCAGGATCCTCTCCCTTGCTCAATTTACATGATTTTGCCCGGGAAGGATTTCTTGGTGACTGAGTTTTGGCACCAAAAACACCCCTCTTTCACCTATAAAAACCTCCCTTTACCTCCATTTTCAAGGACCGGAAAATTGAACTTACAAAAACTATACCAAAATCACTTTCTAAAGGTTCTCCAAGGATCTCATCAAGCAATATTTGAAGTTCTTCAAATTGTAGGTAAAAGTCCATCTTTTCCTTTCTTTTCTACTTCATCTCCTCTCTCTCTTTTTACTCTAATCAAATGTGCAATCACCCAAATCATTTTGGGACATGACTCTAATGATCACCTCATCTCATTGAGGTTGGTTAAGGAGTTATCTCCTACATTCCAAACTCTATTTTAAACCCCCCCCCTTTTTATGACTTAAAGAAGAAGAAGAAGAACGTTATTATTCATGTAGATTTTGACCAAGCAAGACCAACTTTAGTTGGGCGAGATGGGTGTTTCGGTACTTCCCATCTCGTAATCTAACCCCCGAACCTCAAAACAAAGAATCTCTGTTTTCGTAATCAAACTTAGGTTATAATCAATAGGTTTTTCTTATGTTCCTCAAAACATAGGTGGCGACTCTAAACAATCTAAAACAAGTTAGACATCCTAGGATAATTCACCGCTCGAGCCTAAAGCCGTGGTTTCCCGGGGTATCTACAGTGGCGACTCCGCTGGGGACATTTGAGGGTTAAGCTTGCATTCTGATCAAAATCTACATCTTTCTGGGCATTCTCAACCTAAGGCGCGCGCATCCCGTATCAAGGACCAGAATCGCCCACTTCTTCATGTTCTTCATCTTCTTCTTCTGCTATTCTGCACTAATCATTTCTGCAGGGGTTACAATATGAACATAGGAGCAGGGCAATCCCCTGAGTCCAAAATCTGACATTCTGACAGGTGTGCCCAGAAGCGCGCGGCTCCTCATAGCATTGCGCCATGCGCGCGCGTCCCACATTAGCACTCAGAGGCGCACGCTTCTGGATTGGTTCCCAGAACAGAAACAGGTTTCAGTGACTGAGCAGAACAATGGGGTGTGGGCACAGTTGCCTGCATCAAAACAGAATTGAACCCTCGGACTATTTTAATTTCGTGTTTTATTTACCGGTCACACGGGTGATTCGGGAGTTGTAATTTATGTGCTTATGTGTTTTGTTTGTTTTCTTTCTTTTCAAAAAAAAAAAAAAAAAAAATATAAATTTTTTTGTCACTTGTTAGACCTCACACTACATGCACATATTCCTATGAACTGCTCACTATCGAGTCGCACAAGTCCAACCCCAAACCCGTCGAGGCCCGTCCTAGAAAGTTTCAAGCTCCACTCGACCTTGGCTCTTTCGAAGCGGTAAACCTCAGCCCGTGGCGTAGTTCAAGACTACATGCCGGGGGTGACCTTTGAGCCTCATATTCAAGCCGAGCACAAGCCACACAATTCTAGTTAGGGTCTAACACTCCGTGACTCAAGTCGGTTTCCATGTACCGAGATTTCCCTAAACTAATGTCTTCAAATCATACATGCCAACTTGTTGAAACGGACGCAATAAAAATCCGTCCCCAAAAGTGGTTATTTTGGACGAAAATAAAAATCCGTCCCCGCATGTATGCTTTACTACATTAATTTAGTTTAATCCCGATACATGTAGGATTCACAAGCGCGATGGAATCCGATGAGTATATGGGACCACGAGATGGTCTATATACTAGTGTGACGATTCCATTATTTTCTTAAAAACCCCAAAAGGGATCCATTCCCTCCGACTTATAAAATAAAAAAAAAGAGTCTTTTCTTATGTGGTTCGAGTCGTGTGCCCAACTGTGTGTTCTAAGCCTCTTCATGGACCGCAAGTGTTACTCAAGACTGACAAGGACCTCTTCTGCAATATAGGTTCAATTGGTACTTACAGAGTCTACCGGGATTCAGCAAATCGGTTAGTCCGTGAAGAGATCGCTCCAACAGCTCCAACAGCAACCATGACCGGCAGCAGCAACACCATGTCTCTCGAGCAGCTTTCAACCATGGTCCAACTCCTCCAAGAGAAAGTCTCCACCCTTAATAAGGAGGCACAAAGCAAAGACGACATTTGGCAATCCCACCTTGACAGCCAAAGGGAGGCCCACGAGGCCAAGATGGAGCTAATGAAAGAAAAGCTCACTAACCTTGCCAAGGGAAAGGACAAGAATAATGATGATGAATCCGAGTGGACCGAGGGTTTGTTCAAAAGTCCTTATGTCAACACCCGCACCAAGAAAATGGGAGAACCAAGTTCCGAGAACAATGAGCCCAAAATGGTGGATTCTATCATGGCCTACATCGACCAAAAATTCAATGGGCTCAACATGGGGAAAGGCTCCGACACAAGCCTTTATCAATCATCCATCCTCATGAGTACTATGGCCGCTCTTCCCGATAAGTTCAAAATGCCCGACATAAGCAAATTCAAGGGTAACTCTTGTCCCATGGCTCACATTGAGAATTATATTTGGGCAATGGTTCCGAAGAAGGTCTCCCCCAAGGTAATGGCTCAATGCTTTCCTCTCACTCTCGAGGGGGCGGCAAAAGATTGGTATGCTACTCTCCCGCTCACTGTCCGTCTCGATTGGGACTCCGCCATGCTTGCCTTCAAGAACCAATACCAAGGCAACACCACTCACCGGCCCACAAGGAAAGAGCTCGAGAATACCACCCAAAGAGACAACGAGTCCTTCATTGACTTCACAAGGAGATGGAATGACAAACTCTCCGAAATTGTTGAGAGGCCAAACACAAAAGAGCAAATGGACATCTTTCTCAAGTGTCTCAAGATTGATCTCCGCACCCACCTAAGTTGGGATTGCTACTCCGACTTCTCCCAAATGTATGAGGCAGGGGTACGCATGGATGACTTGCTCAAGGAGATTAAGAAGGCCACTCCTACTTACCGATACAAGGCCGCCTCTAGTTCAAACAAAGAGGCTTCTGTCAATGCCGTTACTAGTGACAAGGGGAATTACAAGAAGGTTCCCCCACCACAAGGCAAGCGGTTCCAAAACGACCGCGTCTACACTCCTCTCAACAGCATGACCATCACTGAGGCCTATGAAGCTCTAAAGGCCAAGGGACAAATCACCCCTCTTCAAGGGTACAAGCAACCACAACCGATCCGTGCCAATCATGCTCACCACAAATGGTGTGACTACCATCAATGCACCGGCCACCTCACCGAGGATTGCTTCTCCATCCGCAACACCATCCAAGACCTCATAGACAAGAAGGAATTCATAATCCCAAATGTATGAGGCGGGGGTACGCATGGATGACTTGCTCAAGGAGATTAAGAAGACCACTCCTACTTACCGATATAAGGCCGCTTCCAACTCTACAAAAGAGGCCTCGGTCAACGCCGTCACTATTGACAAGGGGAATTACAAAAAGGTTCCTCCACCCCAAGGGAAGAAGTCCCGAAATGACCGTGTCTATACGCCTCTCCAAGGCATGACTCAAACCGAAGTGTTCGAAGTCCTCAAAGCAAAGGGTCAAGTCACACCCGTGCAAGGGTACCAACCCAAGAAGGTCCACCCCAATCATGCTCACCATAAATATTGTGGCTACCACCAATATAGTGGCCACACCACCGAGGATTGCTTCGTTCTCCGCAATGTCATTCAAGATCTCATAGATAAGAAAGAATTTGTAGTGGCTAATGGTGAACATGTCAATGTAATAGAGATAGGAGAACTCGAGGGGACCACCCATTCAATCCCAATTGTGAATGGGGCCCCCAATGTTATGAATAAACTTGACAATTCTTGTTATGTAGTGACTTACGATGAGGTAATGAGGGAAGTACTAGAGAATAGGAAAAAGAAGCAAAAATGGGAACGTCAACATGCTAACTCGATCCGGTCGAGTCATAGCAAGCAACCCTTCCACTTCCGCACCGAGCTCCTCTTCTCAAAGGCCACAAGCTCGCGACACTCCCGAAGACCCTCTACTTGTCCAACTCAAGAAAACTCAAGCAAGCATCTCTATTTGGGACCTCATCGCATCCTCAAAGAAACACCGAGATCTTGTTATCCGCAATCTCGATGATACATCAGTTTCTCCCGATACTACTCCCGAGGACCTCACGGCAATGATCGGTCACATTCCTTTTGGCAACGTCATCACCTTTGCCGATATGGACCTCCCACCCTTTGGTTCCGATCATAACGAGGCTATTTACCTCAAGGTACGAGCAAGGGGGAGGCCCATCTCAAGAGTCTTAGTGGACGGTGGTTCCGCACTCAATCTCATGCCTGGCAGAATCATGGGCATACTGGGGCTTAAGGATTCCGATTTGAAGCCTTCTACTCAAGTAATCCGAGGTTATGACAGCACCGCCCGTACAGTCATGGGCATGATTGAAATAGACATTGAGTTTAGGAGCATGATCATGTCCGTTCCATTCCAAGTGCTTGACATCCCGGCCTAGTTCAACTTACTTTTGGGTCGACCATGGATTCACAGTGCTAATGCCGTACCATCAACTCTCCACCAATGTGTCAAGATCCGAAATGGTGATGAAATAGTGACCGTCATGGCTGAAAACGTCACTATCCACAGAAAAGGTGAGCCCGTCCACCAAGTTCAGCATGGTTTACCAGACTCCACTCTCTCCGGCTTCTCAATCAACGCCATTGACAAAGAAGGGGGAAACGGATCATGGACCCCCAGCAATCACAAAGTCCTCCGCATGATGAGGAATATGGACTACTTTCGTGGCTTAGGCCTAGGGAAATATCAACAAGGAATCCTACATCCCGTGCAAGTCCCATTTGTCAAGAACACATTCGGTTTGGGGTACGAGCCTTCCAAAGAAGACTTGAAACAAGAGCAAGCAATCAAGAACGAAAGGGACCGAGCTCGTAAAGAAGGCCGTCGTTATGAGGTCCCTAATCTAAGGCCTTACCGCAAGACGTTGAATGGTTATTTCGTCCGCCAAGGGGAAGACGTTCCATACATGATCTTTCCCGAGCCGTGGGTTAACAATAAGGGTGTCAAAAAGCCCGGTCTCGAAATCTTCTCCGATTGTGAGATCCAGAAATCCGAAAGGGAACAAACTCCCATGTCGCCCCGTGAATGGTGGGGAAGGAAGGTGACTATAGAGTCCGAGACAGAAATCACCGTGGGGGAAGAACTGACAGATTTAGCCTCCATGTTCGAAGAGCTTGCCGTAATGAATGAATGTCAAGTCAACGCCATCCATGACACCGTCATCATGAACGAGACCATCAGTGAGATCCCGCCAAGCTCTGAGCCGATCAACAATCGGAATTCAACAAAAGGGCCCGTGGTATCCGAAGAATTCTTGGTCCAAGAAATGGGTTGCATACCCCGCACAGCAACAAAGGAAGAGCGGCTCACACTTACTTTCGAGTCCGAGAGTGTCTCTAATACCCTCACCCAAGAGGATTTGGAGTCCATAGCCGAGCGTGTGTTTCCTTTCTTTGCTAATGAAAAATTTGATATTTCTGAGTACCCTGAGATTGCAAACATCATAAATGATGAATTAACTAATAATGAACTTAACGAACAAGTTAATAACGATTCAAATTATGATGAAATAGACCACGAAAACATAACATACTTAAATGAACTTGCTCAACAAGTCCGTAGTCGTGGTGAGAATGGTCCAAAGGCTGACGAAGAATTGCATTATGTTAATCTGGGTACCGAAGAAGAGCCAAAAGAAACTAAGATTGGAAGCTTCTTCAAAGGGGACGACAGAGACAGATTAACTACATTACTACGGGAGTTCGTGGATGTGTTTGCATGGTCATACAAAGACATGCCGGGTTTGGACAGAAAGGTAGCGGAGCACAGGATTCCGATCAGAGAAGATGCCAAGCCAGTAAAGCAGAAGCTCAGAAAGATCAAGCCAGAATGGTCTCTGCAAGTCAAAGAAGAGATTGAGAAGCTCCTCAGTGTGGGTTTCATCAAGGTTATCGAGTATCCGACATGGTTAGCCAACATCGTGACAGTCAGAAAGACAAACGGCAAGGTTCGAGTTTGCGTGGACTTCTGGGATTTGAACAAAGCTTCCCCAAAGGATGATTTTCCACTCCCTAACATCGACATGCTGGTCGACTCCACTGCTGCCTACGAGGTTCGCTCATTCGTGGATGGGTTCGTTGGGTACAATCAGATTCTCATGGCCGAAGAAGATCAACACAAGACAGCTTTCACAACACCGTGGGGTACCTTTTGCTATACAGTCATGCCATTTGGGTTAAGAAATGCTGGGGCTTCCTACCAAAGAGCCGTGACAGACTTGTTCCACGATATGATTCACAAAGAAATCGAGGTCTATGTGGACGACATGATCATTCACTCCAAAGGGACCGATGGTCAACATTTAATCGATCTCCGCAAGTTCTTCGAAAGGCTTCGTCAACACAAGATGAGGCTCAACCCTGCAAAATGCACATTCGGGGTTATCCGAGGCAAAGTCCTTGGTTATATGGTCACTGAAAGGGGAATTGAAGTAGACCCCTCCAAAATCAAGGCAATCATTGACATGCCTCCTCCAAAGACACAGAAAGAGATCAAAGGTTTCATGGGCAGACTGCAGTACATCAGTCGGTTTGTGCACCAACTCACTTCCATGTGTGAGCCAATCTTCAAGCTACTTAAGAAGAACGTGGCTCTAGAATGGACCAACGCGTGCCAAGAAGCTTTCGACCAAGTGAAGCATTACTTGACATGCCCTCCTGTTCTAGTTCCGCCGCACAAGGAGAAGCCTCTTTTGCTCTATCTCACTGTCAATGATGAGGCCCTAGGGGCTATGTTAGAACAAGAGCAACGAGAGTCCACAAAGGAGAATGCCATCTATTTTGTCAGTCGCCGATTCCAAGGAGGCGAAAAGAACTACTCTGTCCTAGAGAAGTCATGTGCAGCATTGGTTTGGGTCACTCAAAAGCTCAAACACTACATGGAAACTTTTCCGATCAAGCTAGTAGCAAAGGTGGACCCGCTCCGCTACATCTTCGAGAAGCCTTTCATGTCAACAAGAATAGCCAAATGGTACTTCATGCTCGCCGGCTACGATATCACTTACGTCACACTAAAATCCGTCAGGGGGAAAGTGTTCAGTGACCAGCTTGCCGAATTCCCATGTGACGAAGTGAAGGGGGAAGACGTACAGTTCCCCGACGAGCATTTAATTTGTACTGCAACCGAGGAAATTAAGTGGCAACTTTTTTCGATGGCGCCGCCAATAAACACGGCTTTGGTATAGGGATATTGCTTGTTGATCCACAAGACATCTACACTCCCATTGCCATCCGTCTGGAATTCGAAGCTACCAACAACATTGCCGAGTACGAAGCATGTATAGCAGGGCTCGAAGCAGCTCTCGAAAGAAACGTCACGGAACTAGAAGTATTCGGCGACTCTTTGCTCGTTATCAATCAGCAATCGGGTAAATGGCGAACCCAAGACCCGACTCTCCAACAGTATGGTCAGCACTTTGAAGAATTGGTTGAACAATTCCAAGAGATCACTTTCAACTACCTGACAAGGGATAAAAATCGCTTCGCCGATGCACTAGCCACCATAGCTTCATTAGTTGAAATGCCCAAAGGGAAAATGGTGAAGCCTTTAAAAATTGCCCGAAGGAACAGTCTGGCATATTGCATGAGTATCGAGATCAACGAGGTTCAAACAAACCCTCCGTGGTATTTGGATATCATGAATTTCCTCAAAGATGGCACTTATCCCAAGAATATCAACAAGAAGTCTCAAACAGCTCTGCAAAGGCTAGCCTCTCGGTACGTACTGATTGGGGACCGAATCTATAAAAGGCACCACGACGGAATCAATCTCTTATACGCCAATGAGGCCGAAGCTCAAGAGATAATGTGCGAAGTGCACGAAGGAGAGTGTGGACCCCACATGAATGGGTTTATGCTAGTCAAGAAGATACTCCGCATTGGTTACTATTGGAGCACTATGGAACGAGACTGTATCGAGAAAGTCAAAAGGTGTGCTAAGTGCCAATTCCACGCTAATCTGCAACATGCTCCACCCTCACAACTTTACAACATGGTCACACCTTGGCCTTTCTCTTGTTGGGGGATAGACATCATCGGTAAAGTTCATCCTGCCGGGAGCAATGGGCAGTCATTCGTCCTAGTGGCGGTCGACTACTTCACAAAGTGGGTCGAAGCACAAGCCTATCGGACCCTCAACGCAAAGAAAGTGGCCGAATTTGTAAATATTAATATCATGTGCCGATACGGCGTGCCTCATGAAATCATTTCCGACAACGGCTCTCACTTTGAGAAGGAAATGGATGCACTTTTGGTAGAATACAAGATCACCAAACACAAATCATCTCATTACCGTCCCCAAGCAAATGGCGCGGTTGAAGCAGCAAATAAGACCATCGAGACCATCGTCAAGAAAATGGCCTCAACAGGAAGGGATTGGCCCGAGAAGCTACCTTTAGCATTGTGGGGCTACCGCACATCAATACGGTCAGCGACAGGAGAAACTCCGTATGCATTAGTCTATGGTTCTGAAGCCGTACTCCCAATCGAACTCGAAGTCCCATCTCTACGGGCCCTCCTCGAGAATCAAGTCAACGAGGTCGACTGGATGCAAAGTCGATATGAACAACTAGCCTTGCTCGACGAGAAAAGGTTAAGAGCACTCGAACGCACGAGGGCATATCAGCAAAGGATGGCAAGAGCTTTCAACAAAAAGGTGAAGCCTCGAAACATCAATGTGGGAGATTTGGTCTTAAGACAACATCCTCCTAATGCCATGAATCCCCTGGGGAAATGGGGACCCCGATGGATCGGTCCGTACGTGGTCAAAAAGATACTAAGCGGCGGTGCAGTCCGGCTCGTGGATTTAGATGGTGACCAGCTGCCAAAGGAGGTCAACCTCGACAAGCTCAAGAGGTTCTACGCTTAATAAACAAAGACCATTAAAAAAAAAAAATCGCTCGCTAGGTTGAAAACCCGCAAGGGCGGCCTAGGCAAAAATTAGAGCACGTGCAAAAAAGAAGCCCGCTAGATTGAAAACCCGAAAGGGCGGTCTAGGCAAAAAACAGGGTGCACACAAAAAAAAATTTAAAAAAAAAAATGGTCTTTGAACTACAAAGACCTGAGCCTCCCAACTGGAGGAACGTAGGCAACCTTCGGGTGCGGTCTAAAACATATCAAAAATACCCAATTCACTTCAGATAACAAAATGCAATTTTTATTCATTCAATGAATTATTCAAACCATTACAACGGATTTATTGAGCAACAAAATACATCAAAACATTAAATCCTAAAACAAAGTGGTCCAAATTGCAATCTCTTGGGGTACAAAGAAAAATCTAATCTTTCTTAGGTTTGGGAACCCATTGCTTCTTGTTATGCCCTTTAGTCTTCTTGGACGTGGACGGAACATTCTTGGGACCGCCAAGACGGGAGAAAACGCTAGGACGGGATGGAGCTTCATCAACGGCTTTCCCTTTGCCCTTATCAAGAGGAGCCTTAGCAGGGACAACCATGGGACGCTTCCACACATAGGAGGAATTTCCTTTACCTTTCTTTTTCTTGGGAAAATGACGGGGTCTATAGTCCCGCACATGAACCACCGGTCTCACGGGGTCAACAACATTGTCATTGGGCCTTCCCAAACGATCAAAAACGCTCGGACGCTTCTCCACCATCAGGACGGACCCCACAGCTGGAACGGCATTCACCACTGGAACGGACTTCTCACCCTCGGGGATGGAAACCTTAACTTCAAAGGAGAAAGTCATTGGGGCCATTATGACAAGAATTTCGTGGTTTAGGAGGAGAAAGTATTTGCAAAAGAATGCTGTGTGACCATTCTGGTCGAAAATGGTTCAAAATTTATAGCTGTTGGAACATTCTGATCAGAAAAAGAAAGGGGCTGTAATTCAGCAGGCCAAAAGCGCGTGCCTCCGACCAAGGCCGTACAACGCGCGCGCCCCCCACAAGCAAGGCCCGACGCGCGCGCCTTTGACAGCAGTTCAGACAGAAACAGCCCTTGTCAGTTCAGAACAGAACCCAAGCACTTCAACATATCCAACCTGCAGCAAAATCAAATCCCAGCAACAAAAAGGAGTTCAAGCATCGACAACAAGCATCCTTTGGACACACATTTGTTTGTAAAGAGTCGACATCTAAGATCGAGTCGCTAATAGAACATAAAATGAGTAGTAAGATAAATAGGATTGTAAATACATGTTAAATGTTATTACAGGCAAAAAATGTTTTCAATCCCTCATCCTCTCAGTCGCAACAGCTCGGACACATCATCACCAGCACTGTGCTCACCCCCTGCTGCCGCTCTCGGTCTCCTCATCATCATCGTCATCCTCATCATCATCATCATCATCAGACTCAGACGTCTCAACCACAACATCAGGATGGGTCCTCTTGGCAGCTCTCCCTAACGAACTAGCACCACCCCGGCTCTGGCTACCTTCTCGGCTCAGGCTCCTACTATGGCTACCCCCGTGGCTTAAAATCCTGCTCAACGACTGCCTCGCCGAAGAGACAGCCTCATCAATGTCCAGTGCAGCATCACTGCAGCCTCGTCCCATGCCCCGAGCACCTCGGGCAGCTCCTCTCGCAGCACCAGAGACAGCACCAGCAGCACCTCTAGTCATGGCAGCAAAATCCCTGCACAGCTCCAGCACCCTCTCCTCTAGCTGACGGAGCCTCCGCCTCATCCCTTTGTTCTGCCTACCCAAGTGCCTATAAACAGCCACGGGCACCTGTTGAAACAAAGAACAGGGAAAGGAAATTACATCAATACAAAGGACAGAAAAACAAGACTGGAACTGAGAAAATGCAAAGATGGTCAGAAAAACATACCACAGCAGCCTGAGCGGGAGGCTCTCTCTCCGGTGACATATCCTCGGGAACAATATCCCTCTGCTCCTCAAAGACCCCGAAGTTGGAATAAGTGTAATAAGGAGGAGGCAAAGGAGGATCAAAACAATACCCGACACCGGTAGTATAAAACCGAGCGGAGGTCGAAAGAGCAGCATGTGATCTCCTCGGATCAGCAAACATAAAGCCCTGCATCAAGTTGTTCTCCCTAAAGAGGCCATAATCCTGATCCAAGTGAATATAAGGGACGGCATCAACCCCTACCATATATGATGCACGATCAGCCTCTGAGAGCGACCTCCAGTTACGAGGGCAGAAAGGAGGAATGTCTGGAACTGCAGGACGAGGAGGGGTGTAAAAGTCTGTCACCTGGGTACCGTGCTGCCAAAATATTCTATCTCCCAAGTACAGAGCCATGCACTCACCCGAACTCATCAAAAGCCGAGAACGGGTAGGAATAAGAGTGTGCTCAAACCAGTGCTGAACTGATCTCCACGGATACAAAGAGAAGGCAACAGACTCAGGCCTCAGGGTGTCCAAGTGCCGTCGGGCCGAAGTAAGACTAATGGGGTTCGTGCCAGTCTTCACATTCCTCTCCTTATACGCCCACCGTGCACAATCCGGATACTGGGGCTGGCCTTCCTTGGCAATCTTGAAATCCCTCAGATTCAGGATAGCAAAAGCCTAAAGCTGTAGACAAGAGGCAGAAACAAAGTTAATGACAGTCAACGAAAAGGCAGTTATGACTAAGGCAAGGAGAATATAAAAGGGACAGTAAGTGGTATACCTCCCACAGCAAGCTGAAGCCCGTAACAGAGCTGGTGGTCAAGCGGCTGGTCAAATCCATGCCGTGGTAACAAGCAGCCAAGCCCGTTGCGCCCCAGTTATACTGGCCGATCTGGTCCAAGTCCACTAACAGGTCAAGCAGAGCCAAAGAGGCCGAAGATCCCCCGTTGGCAAATAGAGTATGGGATAACAAGTACCAAATGAAGCAACGGGCCACGGCATCAACCCGATCAGCAGTAACACCTCGAGCCTCAGCCATCAAGATGCTGAAATAAGCCCGGATTCGCCCCCATATCACTCGAGAATTCTTAACCTCGAACCGGCAGTCAACCAAGGCCAGTAACTCGTCCGGAGTCTGAACAGCCCCTCTCAAACCAAAAGGGACAGGCACCCCCATAAACGGCAAGCCCGTCAAAGCTGTGAAATCAGTAGGCGTCATAGTCACCTCACCCATAGGTAAGTGGAAGGTATGGGTGGTATCCCACCATCTTTCCCTCAATGCCTGGACCACATCGGGGTCATTCTTCAAAGCTGGGAGGCTAGTGACAAAAAGACCAAAATGAGTCCCTGTGACTCGGGCCCGAACATTCTCAGGCAACCTCTTCCATATAGAAATGGGCCCATGAGCCCCACCGCGAATCTCTGTCAGACGGGTCCACTCCTGAAAGGAAAGAAGGAACAGCAAAAATTTCATCAACATGACTGCTAGAAAACGGATGA
Source organism: Campanula takesimana (assembly GCA_026119855.1). Lineage (NCBI taxonomy): Eukaryota > Viridiplantae > Streptophyta > Magnoliopsida > Asterales > Campanulaceae > Campanula > Campanula takesimana. The sequence continues at coordinate 1,592,385 of JAOWBW010000197.1, read as the reverse complement.
ACTCAACATAGAGATTTCAATGACAGAACAATGTACAAGCAAGCATGTAAACATGAAAATGGGCTCCCCAACATGTTTCTTACAACAAATCAGCAACAATGAACAACATGCAAAGAATGATCGATAAAGATGATGCAGCAATATTTCGGGTAAAGAAAACGAAACTTCATGAAACCCGAAATCGACAAGAAAGGTGAGGCATTCTTACCAAACCCGAAGTCACGAAGTGAGAAATGTGGGTATGAGGCCGGAAAGTAAGCAAGCTCGGGTCCATGGCTTCAACCCCAATTTCGGGCTCCTCGCCCTGTGGCATCTCAAACGGAGGTGATTGCTGACGATCCGACATCGTTTCTTTGACGGAATTGATCCTAGAGCAGCAAGAAAGTGTTTTAGGGTGATTTCTCTACGAAAATTGGGCTTGGAATTTGGAGGGTTCTTCAAATTTTTGAAAACTGGCCGAAAACACCGAACAGCCTGTTTAAATATGCTGAACTTATGCGCCAGGCGCGCGCCCCCGACATACCCATCAGAGGCGCGCGCGTCCCATAACGAGACCCGGACGCGCGCTCTTCTCATCATCAGGCAGGTTCAGAAGCAGTCTCCCATGCAAGAATCCATGCACCGTATCAAGGTTTCCCCACGGATTCCGAACTCCCTAAATTCTGTCACGGGTGTCATACCCCCCTCAAGAGTCAATCTCAACATTTCATCCCCAGCAGGAACATTTTTCTGGTCGCGGTCAACTGTACCCGCACCCCACAATTCAAAAAGAAGTCAAGTGTGACTCCAAGTGGCACGAGACTCCAAAGCAATATTTCATCAACGGATTTCACTAACGGATTCGTCTCCAAAGGTTCACTAACGGCCTCATCAACGAATTTCACTAACGGATTCGTCCTCAAAGGTTCACTAACGGCATCATCAACGAATTTCACTAACGGATTCGTCCTCAAAGGTTCACTAACGGCCTCATCAACGGATTTCACTAACGGATTCGTCCTGAAAGGTTCACTAACGGCCTCATCAATGGATTTCACTAACGGGTTCGTCCTCAAAGGTTCACTAACGGCCTCATCAACGAATTTCACTAACGGGTTCGTCCTCAAAGGTTCACTAACGGCCTCATCAACGAATTTCACTAACGGATTCGTCCTCAAAGGTTCACTAACGGCCTCATCTACGGATTTCACTAACGGGTTCGTCCTCAAAGGTTCACTAACGACCTCATCAACGAATTTCACTAACAGATTCATCCTCAAAGGTTCACTAGTGGCCTCATCTACGGATTTCACTAACGGATTCGTCCTCAAAGGTTCACTAACGGCCTCATCAACGGATTTCACTAACGGATTCGTCCTCAAAGGTTCACTAACGGCCTCATCAACAGATTTCACTAACGGATTCGTCCTCAAAGGTTCACTAACGGCCTCATCAACGGATTTCACTAACGGATTCGCCCTCAAAGGTTCACTAACGGCCTCGTTCAAATGGTTCACTAACGGCCTCATTCAAGATATTCAGCCGGCAGGTTCACCTAACGAATCATGCCACCCCCTCTATCAACAAAAGCCGCTCACACAGTGAGCGCACCACTCTCTCTCGCAACTTCAAATTCTTGCTTTCATCGAGTCTTTGCCTTTTTCTTGGTGATGTCCTCGGCGGGTGTTTTTAACTTTCGTCGACGCGTTTTGCTTTGCAATCCACGTCGCCGAGGGGCTCTGTAGACACCCCGCCTTGGACCGCTCACCCCGATTGCACATTTGATCTTGTGTTTCTCCCTGTTTTAAGTGTTTCTCGTTAGTTTCTGTCACTTCCATTAAGTTCTTGACTGACTTCGTTAAGTCCAGGGACTAAACTGAATGACAGGGCTGACTTTCTAGTCCATTCTGTCAAAATTGCCTACTCTGAGTCGCGCGCCTCCGACAGGAGGAGTCAGGCGAGCGCGCCTCCCGCCCCCAAAGCAGGAAGCGCGCGCCTCTGGGCGTTAGTTACAGATTTCTGGCCAGGATTCTCTCCCTTGCTCAATTTACAGGATTTTGCCCGGGAAGGATTTCTTGGTGACTGAGTTTTGGCACCAAAAACACCCCTCTTTCACCTATAAAAACCTCCCTTTACCTCCATTTTCAAGGACCGGAAAATTGAACTTACAAAAACTATACCAAAATCACTTTCTAAAGGTTCTCCAAGGATCTCATCAAGCAATATTTGAAGTTCTTCAAATTGTAGGTAAAAGTCCATCTTTTCCTTTCTTTTCTACTTCATCTCCTCTCTCTCTCTTTACTCTAATCAAATGTGCAATCACCCAAATCATTTTGGGACATGACTCTAATGATCACCTTATCTCATTGAGGTTGGTTAAGGAGTTATCTCCTACATTCCAAACTCTATTTTAAACCCCCCTTTTTATGACTTAAAGAAGAAGAAGAAGAACGTTATTATTCATGTAGATTTTGACCAAGCAAGTCCAACTTTAGTTGGGCGAGATGGGTGTTTCGGTACTTCCCATCTCGTAATCTAACCCCCGAACCTCAAAACAAAGAATCTCTGTTTTCGTAATCAAACTTAGGCTATAATCAATCGGTTTTTCTTATGTTCCTCAAAACATAGGTGGCGACTCTAAACAATCTAAAACAAGTTAGACATCCTAGGATAATTCACCGCTCGAGCCTAAAGCCGTGGTTTTCCGGGGTATCTACAAATTCACGCGCCGGTTTGGTATTTAGCATTTTTGGAGATGTATATTATGTAAATTTTATAATTATGGTTTTTTAGAATTTTTGGGTCGTGACAAACCGAGCCTGAGCAGACCGACGTGTCTGAGGCTGCGGTTCAGCCTGAGCAGACCGCAGTGTCTAAGGCTGCAGTTGTGCCTGAGCAGACTGACTTGTCTGAGGCCATCCAAGATGAACCTGAGCAAGATGTTGAAGTTCTTGAGGTTCAACCGCCAAAGAAAAGGAGAAAATTGATCAAGAAATATGATTTTGTTGAACATTGGCAGTCAAGGCCACCTGGTGCAGTTGATTTCTTAGAGGCCTATGACAAGAAGGATCACTCACCTCTTAAAGGACCATTTTCAAAGGATTTAAGAGAGAGAGCTGAGATGCGAAAGGTAGGCATTGACCCAATGTTAGTTGAGGTCTCTCCTCCTGCTCTTAAAAGAAAGCTGAAGTTTGACTCTCCAGATCACACTCCATCTCCAGTTCTGTCTTATCCTTCCTCATCTACAGATTTACCTTATGCTGCTATGGTCTTGCCATCTCCGGTTCAGTCATCCTCTTCGGTTCAACCACTATCTCCTTCGGCTCCTCCATCGGTTTCAATCATTAAACCGAAGACAAAGAAAAGGAAGAGTGCTGCAGAACTTGCATCTTATCTGAAGCGGTTCAAGACTGAAACCTCAAGGGAAAGAAGAGCTGGAGCCATTGCTCATTCCGCCGCCAAAGCCGAAGATAGATTCTTAAAGGCAGGCCGCCCTAATCCTTATGCAATATTTCCTAAGGATGATATGGAAGCAGTTGTGGACCAAATCATTCTAGCCGCTGCAGAACAGCTCTTGGCTGAAATTGCTTATCAGGTCATGAATGACCCTACCCTTGCTTCTCAATTCTTCCTATACTTTAATTGTTTATGCATTCCTAATCTGTATAGACTATTCCTTGTTCCCAATCCTTTCATATTTGTGACCATTGATCAGTATAGGTCTTTATGTCCTCTTCCTCCTCCTACTGGTCCAACTGACATTGTTCCTTACTCATTTTCTCTTCCATTTGACCCCATAGAGTTTGAAACCGCACTTAGGGTTTCCATGGGTGAATCACTAGAAGATGCACATACTCTCCTGAAAGGTAAAGTCAAAATGCATTCTTCTCCTTCCCATCAATCTGATGATGCAATCTCTCTTTCTTCTGATGATGACGATGAACCTATGCCTGATTACACTCCTTCTGATGAACCTCCTCCTTCAATTCCTTCCTATCCCATCTTACCTCTTCGTGCTTCAACTGCCGATTTGATAGATGCGGTTCAAAACCTTCAGTTTCATCAGCAAACTTCAGTCGTTCGGTTTGATTCTCACCTCCTTACAATCCAATCAGATCTTGATGCCATTAAGGGGGAGAGAATATCTAAGAATTTTGAATTGAAAGAAATGCTTCAGAAAATCTTGAGTAATCAACTGGCTCTCCAAGACATGTTCAGAACCAACCATGAAATCTACTCCTTAAAGCAACAGGCAGTTGATACCAGAATGGACTCCATTGAAGAAAAACTGGACATTCTTGCTCGTCACTCATTTGACAGCACTGAGCACTTAATGCTTAGAACCGGCAACTTAGTCAGACAAACTGCTGCTATTGAACAAAGGATTAATGAACCATCTGAGGTTCGGCTTCGTGCAGCAGACTTTATGTTTGAAACCGTTCTTCCCTCTGGTTCAAGGAATGTTGCTTCAACTGACAATGCTGCTATGGATGATCAAGCCGCTCAAGATCAAGCTGCCGTTGATGCTCAAGCCGCGCAGGCCAACATTGAAGACAATGCTGAAGAAGTTAAAGCCCCTGCCACCGGTGATGAAGTAGACTAGATTTTTATCTTAGTCTTTTTTGCTCTTTTATAATTCCTACTCTGTAAGTTTCAAACCTTTATGATTGAATTATAATGAGAACAATTTCATGGCATTCTGTTTCCAAAACTTTGTTTATTCAAACTGCTTGTTTGTGGAACAATGCTTGCATTTTTAAAACCTCATGAACTATATTCATCATGAAAATACTTTTAAGTGCATTTTGTTTTAAACATTCAGTTTAAACATGCATATCTGTTTTTCAAAATCATATCACTTTATATGCATCTGAATGAATTTCTTATCTATCTATTCTTTTTATTTCCTTTGTTTTTTGATAGATTAGAAATCTATGATCTTGCATAGTGTGTGCATTGACTTGGGACATGCAATTTCATGAAATTTATTTCAGACATGTTTTTACCAAGTACAATGTTTTGCTTTATCATAGTGTGGTAATGGCATCAATCAAATAGGGGGAGATTGTTAGGATTCATTGTTAGTACACCCACTTAATTTGATTGATCCATGCCACGTGTCTTTTTATGGACTTTAGGACCGCATGTAATGAAGTTATACTTAAATATTTAGACAAGTCCATTTCTAGATTTTTATTTGTCTAGGCTAAGTATTGAGTTCGATTAGATTAGCGGTTTAGATCTTAAAACCACATTCAGGCTATCTAAGAACCGCCAGCATGGAGTCGCTTATTCTTCATCAAACCGCATTCTGTGGTTTTGAAGAAACTATTCTTCAAGTCTCTCTTGGAACCGCTGATGACACTTGATGGAACCGCAATCATGTAACCGCGTGCTTCATTTTCTTATGAAACCGCACATCAAGTTCATCCTCGGAACCGCTCCTATGCCTGGTGGAACTGCCGATCAGTTAATGAAGAATTCAAGAGAAGTCATTTATTTTTAATGTCATGTCAAAATAACTCTAAGTTAACTTGGAGTTACTGCAAGGAATGTCGGTCTTGTCCAAGTAATTTGAATTGTTTACCGTTAGTCCTTTCTGCAACAAAGGACGGATGTCAGGTAGTGGTGCTACAACTACCTAGGACTACAAGATAAAATCAAGGATGACAATGACAGCTCAACCAATGGGAATTCGACAGCACTGTACCCTTCAGATTTGATTCAAATCTTTACCCAACGGTCACAAGGGTGCACTGCCTATAAATAGCCTTTATTTCTCAACAATGAAGGTTGCTGAGTTTCAAGAGATTTATTCCTAAGTATTCAAGTTTGCTTTGAAGATTGAAACCCAGATATTCAAACCTTCAACCATCTCCTTAGCAAACCCAGAATTCCTTCATCAAGCTTCAAGCTATCAACCATTCCATACTCAGCCTTTACACAGAAAGTTCTTCATTTGCTCAAACCATCATTTAGATACTTAGACCATTTGATTTCTTTCCACACACACACCCGATTTATATAATCACATAGATTATATACTTCGAATACACCGGTTGATTTTTTATAGCTTTATAGGTTAGATTGTTTGATTAGAGTTTAGAATCATCTAGTAAAACCTCCTCTAATTAATAAAAGTCTAGTAGCTATTAGAAAATCCTAGATTAACCATCTAGGTAGAGGACGTAGTTCATTTAAGAACGAACCTGTTCAAATTATGTGTTTGATCTTTACTTTTCTGTCTTGTTATTTATTTTGCTATTTGTGGTCTTTAACTTGAATCCATATACGAAATGACTTGAAAAGTGAATTGTGTTTTTCTTTGATCTTGAATTTGATCTATCGGTTTCATCAGAGTGTTTTCAACCTGAGTCAAACCGCCCAACTCTTTAACTATCAGTTTGGCCAAAACCGCAAAACTCCGCTGTGCATTTTATCAGTTCGGTTTAAGTGATTTAAACCGTAGTTGACCAAACTGATAAGTACTCAGTTGATTTTTAAAGGTATTTTATGAAAAAGTTTAGACCGCTATTCACCCCCCCCTCTAGCGGTTCTATACCCTTGTTGCCCTCTGGGACCAACACCGCGTTTTTCGGATACCATCAGGATTCGGTGGGGTGGTGTCGAGGTTGACTTGGACCTTACCCCGACCGAGGCTGATGAGGTCACTGGGGCCCAGCTTCCTCCATTTGGAGCTACAGTATGACATCTTTGATTTTTATTTCTGTCTTGCACACACACACTTTAGACTTGTATCTTAATTGTGCTTATTTGACCCAGGTGACTCGGGAAGCCTATATCCGCTCTGTCCACCGGGGCAACATCTTTGAGCGTTTATTTCAGAGCTTGGCCGCTGCTTGTACCTGCCGTCAGGAAGACGTGATATCACGGCAGCGTCGAGAGAGATCGCCTACGGAGGCTGCTTCCTCGTCCATGCCCATCGAAGGTCTGTCAGAGGTAGGGTCTCTGGAGCTGGTGGGACCTATTATGTGCAGTAGCGGGGCCGCGGTGATGATGGTGGTGATGATGAGGAGGAGGAGGAGGTGGAGATTGAGGAGAGCTCGGACGAGATGTAGTCCTTTATTTCCTGCATTTGTTAGAGAGAGAGAGAGAGCAAACAAACAGATAACTCCATGTACATTATTTTATTTATTTTTTTGTACAAGTATTTACTTAGTATTTTAATTACATGTCTTTACATTTAGTACAATGCATGAACCTTAGGGGTAAAAAATGAGGATTATATACACTATTGGGGCACTTCCACCTTCTTTATTTGACTACTTTGGTGGTCTGTGACCTTTGAAATGTCTGAAATGGGTCCATTCCGGCGTTGGAGGAGTCTAGACTCAAAATCTGCCCGTAAAGAGTCATGTGGCCGCGTGGCCAGTTATTTGGAAACACTGGCCGCACGGACAGTCATAGGTCTGACACGTTTTTTATCAGAATTCCCATGTATGGTCAGGATTTGAACTAGCAATTCTATTTATCAGCAGCCTGCACAGATAGACGGGACAAACAACAGTGTTTCTTGCTTTTGCTCTAAATTTTGACCTTTCTGCGCCCTTTTGATGGAGAGACACCCTAGGATTTCTGAAGAAAAGCAACAAATATTTATCAAAGGCTTGAAGATATGGATCCAGTAGCTTTCTAAATCCACTCGTGCATATTTTGATAGAAGATATGGGATCAAGTGCCTCTGGTCGCTGTTCAGAGTTAAGGCAGATGAGAGCATGCTTCGTGCTGCTGCTAAATTCTGGGATGAGGATAACCATGTGTTCAACTTCTCTTATAGCGAGATCACCTCTACGTATGAGGACATTGTATCTCTTTGTTGTGGGAGAATGACAGACAAGGTGGCCATGTCGCAGTATCAAGTACCTCCGAAGATTCGGCTTTCCCAAGTGCTCAAGATTTCTGTTGAAGAGGCTAGAGGCTTGTTCTTGGGGGATGATGTCGATATCTGTGGGCTTCTGATTAGATTTATCAATAGTGTGATGGATTCTAACACAGCTCTGGATTGTCTAGCTCTTTATCTCTTTGCCTTGGTTTTGTTTCCACCTTATGTAGAAGTGGCTACGATGGGTTGCATTGATATGGTGGACCAGGCTAGGGCCAAGCGCATTATCATCCCTGTCTTGCTTGGGGAAACTTTACATGGTATTGCAGTATTGGCTTCCAGTTCTCGCAAGATGTCTCGGGGTAGTGCCCGACTACTACACTTGTGGCTGTAGGAGAGACTGCGAGTATTAGAGGAACCTGTCGGTCAGGTGCCACCTTGGGCTTGTCAGAGTAGACGAATAGTGGAGCCATTTTTGGGGATGGCTTGATCTGCATGGGTATCATATCTGGCACAGATGGGCACATCTCAGATCAAGTGGGTGGTACCTCATTGGGAGATTACTAGAGAACGGTGGGCTCAGGGTGAGCTTTGCATGATTCGCATCCCTGCTTTTGATGAGACCACTTACTATTATGCGGTACGAGTTTGCTGACAGTTCGGGATGCCCCAGGTTATACCTTCTTCGTGGGATCAGACTTGTATCAAAATTAGCATTAGGATGCTTCCTATGAATGCCGGAGTTGCAGTGCTTTTGGAGCAGTATTGGTCTTATGCTTACATGCCCAGCGTCTTCTGTATACAGCGAATCCATGACATACTTCTATCTCGGGAACACTTGGACTGGTACCAGATGACTTTGGGGAGTATGAGACAGACTCTGAGATAGTTGAGACGTAGGGTGGTGATCCCTTATACCTCGAGCAAGCTTTTGCGGAAGGAAGAGACTTTACAACTTGAATTGGAGACCGAGTTTACTCAACTTGGCCCTCTTGATGAAGGGGTGACAGGAAAACGAAAGAGAGAAGGCGCTAAGAGGGTCAGCCAATTTGTGAAGGATTTATTTATGGATCCTACTAGGTGGGCTAGACACGGATGACGAGGGAAGAAACAGAGGAAGGAGGTGGAGGAGTGACTCCGAGTATCCAACCATAGTCATTGCAGACACATAGCTTTAGCTTTAGTTTATTTTAGCTTATTTGAATTTCATAGCAGGTTATGTAGTCGCAGGTTCTTTCGAGCTTAGACTCATCAAATAAATGTTAACGTGTAGTGACTTGTAGAAATAGATATTTCGCTTTTAGTTATACACAGTTGTTTGCTTATGTATTTGCTCATAACCAGATTTGGATTTTTATTTATTTTTGAGACCCGCACCATCGAAGGCTGCCTACGTTCTCTTTTTACAAGTAGGGCTAAGGGGCTCGGGTCACCGTAGTTCATTTCTGATTGTAGAAAGGGAAGATAGAAGGGGGGAAGTAGGGGGGAAAAACGATGTTTTTACGGTCGTTGTAGAAGATGGTTTAAGGAGGGTGCCGCTTGCAGGAGGGCATTGATGGAGAATTCCGCTTGCAGGAGGGGACCATCGTGGTCAGTTGTAGTAACGTCGTCCAAGGTTGGTTTTTGTCACAATGTACAGCCATTCTCCTTTCTGTTGAATCAAACGCCCTTTATCAACGAGGGCTTAGATGTCCATTTGTAACGCATGGCATTCGTCTGACTCATGTCCTTCGTCTTGGTGATATGAGCAATGTCATCCCGGTGTGAAGGGCTGCAAGGGTAGTAGCTCGTGTTGGTAGTGGTGCCCTAGGCACGTTTAATAAACGTTGTAATTGTTATCATTTATTTCATATCAATAAAGAGATGTTTTGATTATTATTGTTGTTCATGTTTACTTATAATAATCTCCGTCCCTAGTACTTGTTAAGCACTAGTATAAAGGCTAAATGATCATAGGATGATCATGTTAGATTTATGGGTACTTGTTTGGAACAAGGTACTGGACATGACCCGCTCTATGAGATTTATGTCATGGTCTATGTCATACATATATCTCATATTAGTTATGTCATTTGAATCCTTAGACATGAAGTTATTATAGTCTTCCACTTGATGAACATTATGTTTGACATATTCAAACGCTACTTTTAACCGAGTGGTTATAAAGGGTATGATTGGCATAATCGGATTCACGTAGGGAAGAATAATAAGCTAAATGAATTTGTCCCTCCTCGGAGAGATGTCAAGCTTGGGCCACTCGTAGGAATGATGTTGATGAAATGTTCGGCCGGACTCAAATGGATTGATTGGATCAATAGCATTTGAATTATCAACATATTCGGAATCGAGAAAGTATTGAACAAAACAAGTTGACTGTTTGACCATGACTTGTGTTCAATGACATCGTGGATAAAGGGATTGTGACATATTCTAAAGGAATGCGAACTTGTATCTAGTTATACTATTTGGGTAGGTATGACGGTTTGCTAGAACCTAATCATATCTTATGGGATCATGTTTGAGCTCATTGCCAACTTAGTATAATCCTAAAGGGTCACACACAATAGAACGAATCTTTAAAAGGACTACATTGGAATTTTGGAAATTCTGGACATCCTGGGAAGTGGGCGACCGCACAGTATGGACTGGGCGGCCGCACAATTATCTTAGTTTTGCTTCAGATAGTTGTGCGACCGCACAGAGGTTTTTGGGCGGCCGCAAAGTGCTGTCGGGTGGCAGATTCCTAATTTGATTAGGAAACGAATTTTGGACGGATTTTGACATAAGTTTCCTATTTGGAATAGGTTATGCTTGTGTATAAAAGACCAAATTCGGCCAGCACTCAATTCTAATGATTTTGTGAGTCTCAAAGAGTTTGAGAGAGGGTTTATTTTGTTCTAAGACATTCTTGGTTGAAGAACAAAATAATACACAAAATAAATTCCATATAGTTCTTTTGATTGTGAAAAAGTGTTTCACAATTTGGTCTAGCAACCAAGATCAAAGAAGCTACTTTGATATTCGTTCGAAGTGTGGATACCGCTAGAGGGTGAAAATCATCATCTTCAAAGTTCGTGTTCAAGCTTTGTGATCGTGATCAAGTCTTCAAACCTCCACCAAAGACCAATAGAAAATTTGATAGCCATCAAGGGTTAGTTTATTCCTTTATTCTTATGTTGTATTGATTTAATCGTATGAACGGATCCATGGCTTTGGGTTTCAAAATTTTAAATGCTAAATTCCGCTGCGCATGTTTGATCGAAACCCAACAGTGGTATCAGAGCCCCGTTCATGTTGATTAATTCAATACTTGGATCATGTTATGTGTATATAAATTGTTTATGTGCCTTGCATGATATGAATATTGGAATATATGTTGTTTATGTGTTATGTGATTTTATGTGGTTTATTGTTTTGCAACTTTAATCGCACGATTCAATCGCAATAAATAAATTATGGTGGATTCATAATTGTTGATTATTAATTTTTGATTGGATCAAAGTTTTAATAATCGGGGAAAAACAATTTTGAGACAAAATTTTCGAACTTAAAAAAATTCTGCACATTCTGATGGCACTGGGCGACCGCACAAAACTCCTTGGGCGGCCGCACAGTTTTGGGCGACCGCACAATTATATTTTGGGCGGCCGCACAAGGTGATCAGAAGGTCTGATTTTGGTTGAAAACCAGAATCTGGAATTTTTCGAAAGATTCAACAGAACCAGTAACAGAACCAGTCCAGACTTGCTGATCTGGAATGGGTTTTGGGTAGTTGGTTTGTGTGTGGATTTTGGGGTTTGATTTTCCTATTTGTTTTAGTCTTGTGATTCCTAGATTGGTTCAAGTTTTGGATGGCTAATCTGCGTTCATCGAGATTGTGTTTCCCAAAATTGATCGCAATCAAAAGTTTCAAAGATAAAACGAAGTTAGAATTATGAAGAGTTCATAATTGCTAAAATTGAGAAACAAAGTTCTTGATTCAATGATTGGAGATCCATGTGGAATTGTGAATGCAATTGGCCTACGTTCATCGAGACCATCTATTGCTTAGTTTCGGCCACATGGACTACTTTCTTGGTTTCTTGAATTAGTGCGGGATTGTGGTTGCCTAAAGGCTTAGTTCGACCGCACTTCTTGTTGTCTTGATTTGGAGATAATAACCAAAGTGGAAATAGTCTCATCCTCATAATTATAGAGAAACTAATGACACATAAATATCATGCTTAAATTAATGGAGATTAATTTAGTGGCTAAACTTGATGTGTAACATGTTTATATTATGTGCTCATAAATATGTTATATGCTACATGTGATGAACCTTCAAAGAAAGTTTTAAGTCTTTTATTGCCATGCCATGATTAAAACACTTGTTAGTACATGAGTGATTTTAATGTAGATTCGCCCTAGCGAGGTGCATTAAATTTATTTATGTATGAGCAAGATAGATAATGTGGGCACGCCCTAGCGGGACACATTAACTATGCGTTTAAAATGGTTAGACTTAATTGGGCGTCAAAACAGTTTTGGGCCTAGGCAAAGATGAGGTTTAACATGATTTTTGAAATTGGATTTCTTAAAGAATCTCATAAAAGGAACTAAGAGTCATATGAGATATGATTGACAAGAGTTGTCTACCTAATTAATTTGATTTTGTGTAATCCACCTTAGCGGACTTGAAATTAAATTAAAGTTGGATCTTAACCCATTTAAATTATATTATACATTGGATGTATATGAAGGTTATATAATTTAGTGGGAGTATTTTGTTTGAAAAATACATTATTTATCTCTTTAATGAAGATCGGTACTTATTAAATTTTGGAAATTTTGCATATTTGTAGATAATGACTAATAACACTCAATCAATGTCGTTGCGATCGATCCTTGAGAAGGATAAGCTCGAAGAGAATGGTACTAACTTTATGGATTGGATCCGTAGCATAAGAATCGTTCTTAGGCAAGAAGATAAGTTGTACATTCTCGATGGGCCTCTCCCTGCTGAACCACCGCCTACTGCCCCTAGGGTAGAAAGAGACAATTACAAGAAACATCGTAATGATTCTAGAGATGTAAGTTGTCTCATGCTTGCTGCTATGTGTTCAAAACTCCAACAAAGTTTGGAACATTTGGAAGCCTATGAGATAGGCGTGGAGTTGAGAACCATGTTTCAAGAGCAAGCTAGGCAAGAGAGGTACAAGACCATTGTTGCATTCACTACTAGTAAAATGAATGAAGGGCAACAAGTGAGTCCTCACTTTCTTAAAATGAAAGGTTATGTAGAGCACCTTGAGAAACTTGGCTATCCAATCCCATTGGAGCTAGCCACGGATCTCATTCTTAATTCATTGCCTAAAAGTTATAATCAGTTTGTGATGAATTATAACATGCATGGAATGGATAAGAATCTCTCTGAGTTGCATGGGATGCTCAAAACTGCAGAGATGAAAATTGTGGAGAAAGGTTCTCCCGTGCTCTTGGTTCATGATGGGAAGAAGGCTGGTGCCAAAGGAAAGGGTAAGGCAAAAGTTGTCAAACCCAAAATAAGCAAGGCAAAGGTTGCCAAGGCTTCTGAGGCAAAACCTGATTCACAAAAGGATGCAATCTGTTTCCATTGTCAAGAAATTGGTCATTGGAAACGTAATTGCAAGGCTTTCTTGGAAGAGCAAAAGAAGAAGAAGAGCAGCAAGGCTGCGTCGACTTCAGGTATCTATATGATAGATATTCTCCTTTCTACCACTGATTCTTGGGTATTGGATACCGGATGTGGTTCTCACATTTGTCTAAATGTGCAGGGACTAAAGAATAGGAGACTGCTTAAAGAAGGTGAAGTAGATCTACGCGTGGGGAATGGAGAAAGAGTTGCTACATTAGCCGTAGGGACTTATGAAGTCACTTTACCTTCCGGATTAATTCTTGTTTTTGAACAATTGTTATTATGTTCCGGATTTAAGCAGAAATATTATTTCAATTTCTTGTTTGGATAATGAAGGTTTTAAGTTTCTTATTGAGAATAAGAAATTTTCTATTTATTTAAATGATGTGCTTTATGGTATTGCTAATTCATTTAATGGCCTTTATATCTTGGATGTCAAGAATGAGAATAATGTCTATCATGTAAATAAGAAATCTAAACCTAATGATGTAAATCATACTTATTTGTGGCATTGCCGTCTTGGTCATATTAATGAGAAGCGTATCTCAAAACTCCATGGGGACGGACTTTTAGGTTCATGTGACCTCGAGTCATATGATACTTGTGAGTCGTGTATTCTTGGAAAATGACTAAGACACCTTTTACCAAGCTAGGTGAAAGGGCAAGCGACTTATTGGGGTTGATACATTCCGATGTATGCGGACCATTAAGTAGCAATGCTAGGGGAGGATTTCAATACTTCATAACCTTCACTGATGATTATAGTAGATTTGGGTATGTTTACCTAATGAAACATAAAAGTGAAGCATTTGAGATATTTAGAATATTTCAAAATGAAGTAGAAAAACAACTTGGCAAAAGTATAAAGGCACTTCTATCAGATCGAGGTGGTGAATACTTAAGTCAAGAATTTGACAATCATCTAAAGAATTGTGGAATAGTTTCACAATTAACTCCGCCCGGAACACCACAATGGAATGGTGTGTCTGAGAGGAGAAATCGGACTTTGTTAGACATGGTTCGATCAATGATGAGTCAAGTTGATCTTCCAATATCCTTTTGGGGTTACGCCCTAGAAACCGCTGCTTTCACACTAAATCAAGTTCCAACTAAATCGGTTCCAACGACTCCATATGAGATGTGGAGTGGAAAGAAACCTAGTTTATCTTTCATGAGGATTTGGGGTTGCGAAGTTTATGTCAAGAGACTTATCTCTGACAAACTAGCACACAAATCTGATAAATGTGTTTTCGTGGGATATCCTAAGGAAACTAAAGGATATTACTTTTACAACCGAGAGGACAACAAAGTGTTTGTTGCCCGAACTGGTGTCTTTCTAGAGAAAGAGTTTCTCTCCAAAGAAGTCAGTGGGAGTAAAATAAATCTTGAAGAAATTCGAGACCCAGAAAATAACATTGAACCAATAGTGGAACAAGAACAAGAACCACAAGGAGTTGTGGAACCTGTTCAAAATACACAAGCATCTCGCAGATCTAGTAGGTTACGATCCGAGCCCGAGAGATATGGATTTCTCGTAACGGATAGTAATGAGGTAGAAATCATTGAGAATGATGAACCGTCAACCTACCAAGAGGCGATGTCTTCTCCTGATTCGGAAGCCATGGAATCCGAATTGCAATCCATGCAAGACAATCAAGTTTGGAATTTGATTGATGCACCCGAAGGTGTAAAAACCATAGGATGCAAATGGGTCTTCAAGAAGAAGACTGACATGGATGGGAAGGTGCATACTTACAAAGCTAGGCTTGTAGCGAAGGGTTATAGGCAAGTTCATGGTATTGACTATGATGAGACCTTTTCACCCGTAGCAATGATCAAGTCTATAAGAATTTTGCTTGCCATTGCCGCATATCATGACTATGAAATATGGCAGATGGACGTCAAAACCGCTTTCCTGAATGGAAAACTCCAAGAGGATGTGTATATGACACAACCAGAAGGTTTTGAACAAGATTCTAAGGTATGCAAATTGCAAAGATCCATCTATGGATTGAAGCAAGCTTCAAGGAGTTGGAATCTCCGTTTTGATGAATCGGTCAAAGAGTTTGGTTTCATCAAAAACGAAGATGAGCCTTGTGTATACAAGAAGATTAGTGGGAGCATATTGCTATTCCTTATTTTATACGTGGATGACATATTGCTCATTGGAAACGACATTCCTACACTTCAGTCTGTGAAGACTTGGTTAGGAAAGTGCTTCGCGATGAAAGATATGGGTGAAGCCGCATATATTCTTGGCATTAAGATCTATAGAGATAGATCAAGGAGGCTACTTGGTTTAAGCCAAAGTACATACATTGACAAGGTCATTAGAAGATTCCGTATGGAAAATTCTAAGAGAGGAACTTTGCCCGTGTTACATGGAATTTCTCTAAGCAAGACTCAATGTCCTAAGACAAAAGATGAGCGTGAGAAAATGAATGATGTTCCATATGCTTCGGCAATTGGGTCCATCATGTATGCCATGATTTGTACTAGGCCGGATGTGTCTTATGCTTTGAGCATGACAAGTAGATACCAATCCGACCCTGGTGAAAATCACTGGATAGCTGTAAAAGCGATTCTTAAGTACTTGAGAAGAACTAAAGACTCGTTTTTGGTCTATGGAGGAATGGAAGATGATCTCGTTGTAAATGCTTACACGGATGCAAGCTTCCAAACTGACAAAGATGATAGCCGATCGCAATCGGGTTTTGTGTTTATGTTAAATGGTGGAGCTGTAAGCTGGAAGAGTTCCAAGCAAAGTACAACCGCTGATTCTACAACAGAAGCTGAGTATATTGCTGCATCGGATGCTGCAAAAGAAGCTGTTTGGATTAAGAAGTTCATAACTGAACTTGAAGTGGTTCCTAGTATTGCTAATCCAATAGACCTTTATTGCGATAATAATGGTGCTATTGCTCAAGCAAAGGAACCAAGAGCACATCAGAAATCCTAACACATACTTAGGCGTTTTCATATCATTCGAGAGATCGTTGATAGGGGAGACGTAAATATATGCAGAGTACCTACTGATGACAATGTTGTGGACCCGCTAACAAAGGGACTTCCACAAGCTAAGCATGATGGTCATGTTAGGTCCATGGGTATTAGATACATGGGAGATTGGGCCTAGGGCAAGTGGGAGATTGTTGGTAGTGGTGCCCTAGGCACGTTTAATAAACGTTGTAATTGTTATCATTTATTTCATATCAATAAAGAGATGTTTTGATTATTATTGTTGTTCATGTTTACTTATAATAATCTCCATCCCTAGTACTTGTTAAGCACTAATATAAAGGCTAAATGATCATAGGATGATCATGTTAGATTTATGGGTACTTGTTTGCAACAAGGTACTGGACATGACCCGCTCTATGAGATTTATGTCATGGTCTATGTCATACATATATCTCATATTAGTTATGTCATTTGAATCCTTAGACATGAAGTTATTATAGTCTTCCACTTGATGAACATTATGTTTGACATATTCAAACGCTACTTTTAACCGAGTGGTTATAAAGGGTATGATTGGCATAATCGGATTCACGTAGGGAAGAATAATAAGCTAAATGAATTTGTCCCTCCTCGGAGAGATGTCAAGCTTGGGCCACTCGTAGGAATGATGTTGATGAAATGTTCTGCCAGACTCAAATGGATTGATTGGATCAATAGCATTTGAATTATCAACATATTCGGAATCGAGAAAGTATTGAACAAAACAAGTTGACTGTTTGACCATGACTTGTGTTCAATGACATCGTGGATAAAGGGATTGTGACATATTCTAAAGGAATGCGAACTTGTATCTAGTTATACTATTTGGGTAGGTATGACGGTTTGCTAGAACCTAATCATATCTTATGGGATCATGTTTGAGCTCATTGCCAACTTAGTATAATCCTAAAGGGTCACACACAATAGAACGAATCTTTAAAAGGACTACATTGGAATTTTGGAAATTCTGGACATCCTGGGAAGTGGGCGACCGCACAGTATGGACTGGGCGGCCGCACAATTATCTTAGTTTTGCTTCAGATAGTTGTGCGACCGCACAGAGGTTTTTGGGCGGCCGCACAGTGCTGTCGGGTGGCAGATTCCTAATTTGATTAGGAAACGAATTTTGGACGGATTTTGACACAAGTTTCCTATTTGGAATAGGTTATGCTTGTGTATAAAAGACCAAATTCGGCTAGCACTCAATGCTAATGATTTTGTGAGTCTCAAAGAGTTTGAGAGAGGGTTTATTTTGTTCTAAGACATTCTTGGTTGAAGAACAAAATAATACACAAAATAAATTCCATATAGTTCTTTTGATTGTGAAAAAGTGTTTCACAATTTGGTCTAGCAACCAAGATCAAAGAAGCTACTTTGATATTCGTTCGAAGTGTGGATACCGCTAGAGGGTGAAAATCATCATCTTCAAAGTTCGTGTTCAAGCTTTGTGATCGTGATCAAGTCTTCAAACCTCCACCAAAGACCAAGAGAAAATTTGATAGCCATCAAGGGTTAGTTTATTCCTTTATTCTTATGTTGTATTGATTTAATCGTATGAACGGATCCATGGCTTTGGGTTTCAAAATTTTAAATGCTAAATTCCGCTGCGCATGTTTGATCGAAACCCAACAGCTCGGATAGCAATGACAGTTTTTGTAGAGGGCTCAATATTCCTCTGCTTCTCAATTTTTCGAACATCTGAGATGTGGGTATCCCTAACTTTGTGTACTTCTGAACGGAGTTCCGTGACATAGATCCCTTGCGTCAGGTGTAGGTATAGGGTGTTCACCAAGTACCCTTTGAGTTGAGTGAACGCGAGTTCACATCTTTGATTCCATTCTCCTTCTGAACATGTTTCCATTTCTCTGATTGTAGGGTCTCCTGCTGTTGTGAGGCGACTGATGTAGCGCAGTAGGCCTACGAACTTGATCCTTTCATACTCTTGGAGAGGGGGTGACATCGTTATTAGCTCTCTGATATTTTCTACAAAAGATGTTAGCGCAAAAACAATACATGTATATGACATAAATTATTTATTGCACATATGTGGACGGAGTAAAACAAGCAAAGAAAAGTTTTTATTTTCTAAGGGACAGTCAATTCTGAAAAGTCAAACCCTAAAAAGAAATCCTAAGTTTCAGCAGCCGCCAAAAAGTGTTTTTTTTAATCCTAATCATGATCTAATTATTACCCAATGATTCCAATGATTGAGACAAAAAGATGGGTGATAATTATTAATGATGAGACATGAAAAGGTAATAATTAAGCAATCATTGAAACCTTAAACACTTCAAATTTGTCAAATTTCAAAACTGTTTGGCGGCTTTGAAGGAATATCTCGTACGAGATATTGAGATGTCTCGTACGAGATATCCACTCCAAAACCCAGATTCAGAACAGAACAGGTTCGGGAAAAATCAGAAAAAGCCCGAAAAAGCAGATTTTACAGAGAAATTGAAAGATTAAAAACACCTAATTTGCACGCAAGTCTAACCCACTTAAATTTTCCCCAGCGGAGTCGCCACTGTTTGCACCCGAGAAGAGAATCCTCGCTCACCTTTTTTATTTGAGAGCCGCCACTATGTTTGAGACGGAACACGGACCGTGAGATTCTTGAGTTCGGGGATTAAGTTATGGATTGGGAAGGTCAAGGAGCACCCAAACCACCCAATCTAGGATTGGTCTTGCTTAGGTGTTTTTAATCAAATAAAGAACAAGTAATTAAAACAAATAAAGCCAATAATTAATTTCTTAATTATTGGAATGTCGAATCATGTGCTTCGAGACCATCTCCATGGATTGGAGAGGCTCTAGGATGGACCTTTTGATGGGATTACACTACTCTAGAAACAAAGAAGGAGATGAGAAGTGGAGATTAAAAGCGTAGGAGTTTACCTAAAGCGTTCTTGAGATTCCAATTGATGGCCTTGACTAAGGCCTTGAAGATCCATGAGTTTTATGATGATTGTGTCTTGAAAATATGAGTTTTTGATGATGATTTGGTGTGAGAAAGGAATAAAAACGGGATTCTTCAGAGAGGGACTGGTTAGAGAGTTGTTAACCTCGATTAGGATGATTAGGAACCATTAGGAGAGTCTAGGGTTGAAAAACTTTTTATTTATAGGTTTATATTGCTTACGGACCAAGTCTGGAGGTGGAGAGGTTTAATTAGGTAAGGAAATCAGTAGGAAATCGTCTAGGAAGTCTCCTATTAGATATTCCCCGGATTAGGAGAGTGTTGGCCAAGAAAGAGATAGGGACGGAGAAGGAAAGTGAATCAGACTCGCAGACAGAGGAGATGTCTTGTACGAGACATCAATATCTCGTACGAGGCATCCAGCACAGAAGTACTGTTTTACCCTTGTCTATGGTTTCTTTATTTAGTTTAGCCCCTGACTAACGGAGTCAGTTAGAAACTTAACGAAACATGACGAAACTAACAAGTTTTCATTCAAACACAAAGGCGAGACACAAGAGTAGTGTAATCATAAATGTGAGTTCAAAATGGGGTGTCTACAGGAACGCTAAGCGACTTCAATTCTAAGAAAGTTATTCAATCTTGAGGTGATTAATTCATTGGCAAATGAATCGTATAAATATGTCTTGATAAGTTCGAGAGGAAGGTCAATCACCATAATGCACTAGGGCTAAACATATCTTCTTTCTTGCATGAGACCGCACCCGAAGGTTGCCTACGTTCCCCTAGTATAGAGGCTCAAGTCACCGTAGTTCTTGTGTATTCTCCTTTCGTCGTTCCTTGTTGGTGGATGGAATGATGATGTTGTTGTGAACTTCTTTGAATGAAGGGGATTTTTTTATTTTTTTTATGCTATAACTTTTGCCTAGGTTGTTTTGAAGAGTCAACCTAGCGAGTTTTTTTTTATCCCCCTTGAAAACATGGTTTGATATTTCTTCATGGTTGTAGATCCACCTTGTTTTGCCATTTGATAGATTGACTTCGTCTTCTTGATGTTTAGCCCTAGGCGTTCAAGTGATTGCCTTCATTCCAAAACTCGTTTAGACATCTTTTAATCATTTTGCCAAGAATTATTTAGATTGAACAACTTGAACGAGTGTATGAGGACAAGAACGACTTTCATTTGATAAGACCGACTCAAACTTTAACATTAATGAGAAGGAAGAAAACTTAATGCACACTTAAGAGGACTTTTGACTCCCTTTTTTTTTTTTTAACTAGGTAGAGAAAGAGAAATGGAGATTGTTGTTGTCGTCTTTGTTGTTGTAGTTCTCCCCATTTCAAACCCAAGTCGTTCCTTACTTCTGTAGACACCCCGCCTTGGACCGGTCACCCCGATTGCACACTTGATTTTGTGTTTCTCCCCCTTTGAAGTGTTTCCTGTTAGTTTCTGTTACTTTGGTTAAGTTCCAGACGGACTCCGTTAAGTCCCTGGGCTAAACTGAATAACAGTTCTAACTTTCTAGTCCATTCTGTCAGAAATTGCTTCTCAGAGTCGCGCGCCTCCGCCCCTTGAGGCCAGACGCGCGTGCCTTCCGCCGCCTAGGTGGGATGCGCGCGCTTCTGGGGCGTGTCAGTTACAGATTCTGCCCAAGAATCTCTCCCTTACTCATTATACATGATTTTGACCGGGAAAGATTTCTTGGAGACTCCGTTTGGCTCCAAAAACAGTGACTTTTCAACTATAAAAACCACTCCAATCCATTATTGGAGGAGGACTTGGAAAAATCATCATTTTAGACCTTTTACTCACTCTTTGCCTAGACCTTTCTTTTGGGATTTCTTCAACAAAAGTACTCAACCTCTTCTTCAAGGCTTGACAAGAGGTTCTCTTTTTGAAGAATACTATAGGTAAATGTTTTAAGCACTTCTCTTCTTCTTCTTCTTCTTCTTCTTCTTCTTCTTCTTCTTCTTCTTCTTCTTCTTCTTCTTCTTCTTCTTCAATCAAATGTGCAATCACCCAAAACCATTTGGGACATGACACCAACGGTCCTTTCATTACATTGAATTGGCCTAGGAGTCATATCCCTACATTTCAAACTCTAAAACCCCTTTTTATCATCATTTTAATAGGAAGAACACATTTATCTTAGAAAGTGAATTATGAACAAACAAGACCGACTTTGCTCGGCCGAAATGGGTGTTTAAGTACTTCCCATTTCGTAACCTAACCCCCGAACCCCACATCCCAAAGAATCTCTGTTTTCGTAAATCAAACTTAGGCTCATAAACATTAGGTTTTCTTACGTTCCTCAAAAACGTGGGTGGCGACTCTAAAACACAATTAGACATCCTAGGATAACTCACGCGCTCTAGCCAAGTGGTTCCCCGGGGTATCTACAGTGGCAACTCTGCTGGGGACTGCTTGAGGGTTAAGCTTGTGTTTCTGTTCATAATTCACTTTTCTGGGCATTCTGGAAATTGACATGGGAAACGCGCGCCTCGGACCTTCATGGTCCAAAGCGCGCGCGTCCCTCGTCAAATTCCAGAATCGCCCGCCTTACATGTGTTCTTCCTATTCTTCCTATTATTTCGTGCTAACAAACATTGCAGGGGTTCCATCACACAATCAGGACCAGGGCAATCCCCTGAGTCCATAAGTTTTTGATAATCTGACAGGTGAGCCCAGAAGCGGGTGCCTCCCAGTTCCTATGCGCCAGTCGCGCGCTTCCCACAACACTAGCCCGAGGCGCGCGCTTCTGGGCCAATTTCCAGAGCAAGAACAGGTTTCAGTGACTGGACAGAATAGTGGGGTGTGGGCACAGTTGCCTGCATCAGAACAGAATTGAACCCTTGGACTGTTTATTTTTATGTTTTATTTACCGGTCACACGAGTGATTCGGGAGTTGTAATTTATGTGTTTATGTGTTCTTATATTTTCTTTTCGAAAAAAATAAATAAAAAATTGTCACGTGATAGACCTCACACTACGTGCACATTACTCCTATAAACTGCTCACTATCGAGTCGCACAAGTCCAACCCCAAACCCGTCGAGGCCCGTCCTAGAAAGTTTCAAGCTCCACTCGACCTTGGCTCTTTCGAAGCGGTAAACCTCAGCCCGTGGCGTAGTTCATGACTACATGCCGGGGGTGACCTTTAAGCCTCATATTCAAGCCGAGCACAAACCACACAATTCTAGTTAGGGTCTAACACTCCGTGACTCAAGTCGGTTTCCATGTACCGAGATTTCCCTAAACTAATGTCTTCAAATCATACATGCCAACTTGTTGAAACGGACGCAATAAAAATCCGTCCCCAAAAGTGGTTATTTTGGACGAAAATAAAAATCCGTCCCCGCATGTATGCTTTACTACATTAATTTAGTTTAATCCCGACACATGTAGGATTCACAAATGTGATGGAATCCGATGAGTATATGGGACCGCGAGATGGTCTATATACTAGTGTGATGATTCCATTATTTTCTTAGAAACCCCAAAAGGGACCCATTCCCTCCGACTTATAAAAAAAAAAAAAGAGTCTTTTTTATGTGGTTCGAGTCATGTGCCCAACTGTGTGTTCTCAATCTCTTCATGGACCGAAAGTGTGAACCGAGACTGACAAGGGCTACTTCTCCAATTATAGGTCCGATTGGTACTCTCCGCATCTATAGAGATTCATCCAACAGGCTTGTCCGTGAACCGATCACTCCAACAGCTTCTACATCATCAATGGCCGGCGACTCCAACACCAACAACGCCATGACTCTCGAACAGCTTTCTGCCATGGTTCAAACATTCCAACAACAAATCACCACTCTCAACAACGAGGCTCAAACCAAATAAGCCTTGTGGCAAGCTCATGTCGACAGTCAAAGGGAGGCCCACGAGGCCGAGGTTGACCAACTAAAAGCCAAGCTCCTCAAACTCTCCAAGAACAAGGGGGTTAATGACAACGAGGAATCCGAGTGGACTAAGGGTTTGTTTGAAAGCCCGTATGTCAGTGCCCGTACCAAAAAAGTGGGGGGGGACCAAGCACCGACAACAACGACCCCAAAATGGTCGATTCCATCATGGCCTACATTGATCAGAAATTTGACGGCCTCAACATGGGAAAAGGCTCCAACACAAGCCTTTATCAGTCATCCATCCTCATGAGCACGATGGCCGCTCTTCCCGACAAATTCAAGATGCCCGACATTAGCAAGTTTAAGGGCAACTCATGCCCGATGGCTCACATCGAGACTTACATTTGGGCTATGGTTCCGAAGAAGGTCTCTCCAAAAGTTATGGCTCAATGTTTTCCTCTCATCCTCGAGGGGGCGGCCAAGGATTGGTATGCAACTCTCCCGCTCACTGTCCGTCTTGATTGGGATGCCACCATTCTTGCCTTCAAAAATCAATATCAAGGCAACACCACTCACCGGCCCACAAGGAAAGAGCTCGAGAACACCACTCAAAGAGACAACGAGTCCTTCATTGACTTCACAAGGAGATGGAATGACAAGCTCTCTGAAATTGTTGAAAGGCCAAACACAAAAGAGCAAATGGACATCTTTCTCAAGTGTCTCAAGATTGATCTCCGCACCCACCTAAGTGGGGCTTGCTACTCCGACTTCTCCCAAATGTATGAGGCAGGGGTACGCATGGATGACTTGCTCAAGGAGATTAAGAAGGCCACTCCCACTTACCGATACAAGGCCGCCTCTAGTTCAAACAAAGAGGCTTATGTCAATGCCGTTACTACTGACAAGGGGAATTACAAGAAGGTTCCCCCACCACAAGGCAAGCGGTTCCAAAACGACCGCGTCTACACTCCTCTCAACAGCATGACCATCACTGAGGCCTATGAAGCTCTAAAGGCCAAGGGACAAATCACCCCTCTTCAAGGGTACAAGCAACCACAACCGATCCGTGCTAATCATGCTCACCACAAATGGTGTGACTACCATCAATGCACCGGCCACCTCACCGAGGATTGCTTCTCCATCCGCAACACCATCCAAGACCTCATAGACAAGAAGGAATTCATAATCCCCAATGAGGGTGGTGTCAATGTAATAGAGGTAGGAGAGTTTGAAGGAACCACTCATTCGATCCCAATTGTGAATGAGGGCTCCGATGATATGAATAAACTTGATAATTCTTGTTATGTTGTGACTTATGATGAGATTATGGGGGAAGTCTTAGAGAATAGGAAGAAGAAGCTACAAGGGACCGTGAACGTGCTCACTCGCAGTGGCCGAGTAACAACGAGCACAATCCCTCCCAATACTGCAGCAACCAGCACCTCTTCTCAAAGATCGCAAGCACGCGACATACCCGAAGATCCTTTGTTAACACAACTCAAGAAGACGCAAGCCAACATATCCATCTGGGACCTTATTGCATCATCAAAGAAACACCGAGACCTCGTCATCAAGAACTTGGATGACACATCAGTCTCTCCCGACACGACACCCGAGGACCTCACAGCAATGATAGGTCATATTCACTTCGGCAATGTCATCACTTTTGCCGACATGGACCTCCCGCCATTTGGGTCCGAACACAATGAAGCCATCTACCTCAAAGTAAGGGTGTTGTTCAAATATATGTTTAGGACATAGAATTGCTTAATCCCAATCATAGCTATCAGGTAGGATCCCCCAATTTTGTTAGAACCCTTATAAGGTACTCTTAGGATTCTTGGTGACCAGCACAGGTGTATTCCAACTCTTCAAACAAGGCAAACCAGCAAGAGGAAGCAAATCAGCAGACCAGTAAAACTAGTTGCCGATCAACTCTATTCTTAAACATGCGACAAGTTGCCGATCAACTTGCTAAACAAGTTGCCGATCAACTCCATTCTCAACTTGCTGATATAAAAAGACAGTCTGTACTATCAGTCAGGTTACATCGTTTCATCTTAAAGTCAACCTTGCTGATTGTCCCTGTCCTTTCTTACTGTTTTATCTAAAAGTAGTTTACCTGCTCTGTAATGATTGATGCGCCGTCTGACACATAGCTACTTTTAGCTATACTCTGTCTCTACTTGCTTTTTGCAGGTAACCGGTTGAGACAAAGGGGTCTTTACCCATCAAAATTTTACGAGCATGCGTGTACCACATATCTTCGCCATTAATGCTAAAGATACCGCATTTAATGTTCCTCAACTACCCAGCTAGATATTCAAATTGTAAGCCTTCTTCTACAAGACTCAAGACATTTACTCCTCTTATAAATAGTGGACTTGGAGCATTGAAGAGGGTTGGTGAAAATAGAGCATTGAAGAGAGTTAAATGTTTTTGAGTATTCATTAAAGACTCAAACATTCTGTGTCCAGATAATCATTAGATCATTTAATAGGACATACACTTGTGCACCAACTCAAACAACATTGTTAGTATTCCCGAACTAGATCATATAAGGAATACGTTGTTTAAGTTATTCACATACCCACCTGAGTGAGATAAGTTCTCTTCAACTTGCCGCTCAAATATACTTGGTCAGAATTGTTTTACGATCCATTAGAAATTTCTAGAACTTAGTCTTTGTATACCGGCAAAGCCGAGCTTGTAATAGACTAGAGATATCTAATAGTACTCTTAACCCAAATCCAAGTTCTGACCAAACTTGGTAGAGGACGTAGCAGTATTTACACGGTGAACCTCTCCAAATCCTTGTGTCTCTGTTGCTTACGTTATCATTGCCGGTTGGAATTCTATCACCGGCAGATTGCATATGTTCGTACTGATTCATTGTAATTTCCATTGACCAATCTCTTGAAACTGCATTGAACTTTTAGAAACAGCTTTGTGTTCAAACTAAGCTCTGAAAATCTCTTATACACTGATTTTGTGTGAGTTAAAACTAAGTCATATTTTACCCGCTGCGCTTACTGATAATAGTTTGCAAACTGTTAAGTGACTTTGCATTTATAAGTGTTTCTTTGTAAAAGTTTTAAAAAGGCTATTCACCCCCCCCCCCTCTAGCCTATTTTCCTACCAATTGGGCCTAACAATTGGTATCAGAGCTTGGAATTTTGAAAGAAATTTCCAAGCTTTGCAGCTTGTATTGCCGATACCATGGCAGGAAAAATCATGCAGTCATTTAACATCACTACCATACCGTTGTTGAATGTCAATGAGTTTGGTGTCTGGAAATCTCGTATGATAAAGTATATGAACTCAATCGATGATTGGTTGATGAAGGTCATAGAAGGTGGTCCAATCATTCCTTTGAAAGTCTCAACCACCTATAGACCTATTCCCTCCACTCCGCTGACACAACATGCTGATCGTGACACTGAACAAGAAACCCATGTTCAGATTGAAGAAACCTTGGTGGAGAAACCAAGAGAGGAATGGACTGAGGACGACTAACTTTCAGCTGCCCTAGATGGAAAAGCATGCCACATTATTTCTTGTGGTTTGGACGACAAGCAATATAAACTCATTGACTTGTGCTCCACGGCTCAAGAATGATGGAACAAGCTCCTTGCATACTTTGAAGGTGATGAGCAGGTAAAGGACAACAGACTCTACGATTGTATTGCTGAGTTTGAATCCTTCAAGAAACAAGATGGTGAATCACTAAGGAGTGCCTACGACAGATTCTGCGAGGTAAGTAATTTATGTGCTTCATTAGGAAAGATTTATACTATGAAAGACCTGAATATTCGTTTTCTAAGTTCTTTGGGAAATGAGTATCATACCAAGGTCACTGCTGTTAGATAAGTGAGAGACTTGAACAAGACTTCTATTCAGAATCATGTATCTAGTCTATTTCTGTATGAGAGAGAACTGCAAAAACTTAACGTTCTCGATAAAAATTTCAAAAACTTGTCTCTATCAGCTCAGTCACAGATATCCTTCCCTTCAAACAAATTCCCTCCTATAGATCCCCATCCTATACCCTGCAGCTCCAAAACCCCTGCAACTACCTCAGAACAGCCTATGGAAGAAGACGAATTTGCCGCCTTCGCTAGGAACTACAAAAGGTTTAAGGACTTCAAAAGGATGCAGAAAGGAAACTACCAGCAACCAAAATCATTCACACCAACTTTTCAAAAACCAGCAAGTTACAAAAAACCATCAACAAGTGCTACCGACGGAAAGAACAACAAAGGTGATCTTGTTTGCTTCAACTGCAGAAAACCTGGTCACTTTGCTTCTAAATGTCCTCAACCAAAATATGAGTATGTGAGGAAGTCATTCAACAAGAGACATCCCAAGTCTCGAAGCTTTGTTGCCGATGAAAGCACAGAAAAGGCCTTGCCGGTTTGGTGTGAAACTGACTCAGATGAAGATGCCGATGAAGATGAAGATGCCGATGTAAGCTTTGTCGCCCTAGACTTGGAAGATGCCGATACATCCACATTGCCGACTCCAGCCTACCAAGATCCATCCCCTCCAAGATCTCCAGTCAGAGAAGAAGCTACTGGAAGACCTCAACCACACTTCAAAGAGATTAGTGTCAAAGCAGATAACCCAAATGGGTACAGAGTTCACCAAGTGGGAACCTCTCTCTATGGTCAGTGTAACTCTATTTAATTCACTACCATCACACCTAAACCCTTACCAATGACCAGAAAATTCTCATTCACCGAGCATCCCAGCATTGCCAAAAGCTTATCTAAACCCATCTCTTCTCTACCTGACTTCTCTCCCAAACCTATTCCCTCTGCCCCCAAAATTTCAGTTGACCCCTTTCCTGAAATATCCAAAGCTGAAATGGTAGAGACAATGGATGAACTTTTCATTGATCATGAGAAGCTGAGTAGCGTTCATAAAGTGATGGCTGCTGATTTCAATAGAATTTCTACAGAGAATGACTTGCTTGTGTCTGAACTTAAGGTTCTCAAAGGACATGAGCTTGAGTTTGTTCTTCTAAAGAAAGAAAACCTGGATCTCAAAAGCCAAGTAGCAGTATTGATAGCTCAGATCGAAGATCTTGTGAAAAGAAACAATCATCTCTCAAGGATTGTTGATTCTTACACAAAATCTAGAGTTGCTGTTGAAACAATCCTACAGACCGAAATGTCATATAAGGACCAATCTGGGTTAGGATTTGATTCCAGCAGCAGTAGCTCTACTAAAACTTGTGCGACTGAGAAAAAGGATGAGAAAGTTGAATGTAGTGCTGTTAACTCAGTGCATAAGGATGCTAAGCCAATATACAGTGCTGTGGCAATGAAGTATCCTAAGAACCAGAACAAAAGGAATGACAAGCACAAACAAAAATATGTTAAGGTTGCTGATACTGAGTCTGCCGATAACGGTATTCTTGGTGAATACATCAGCAGAGCTAGTACTGCCGGTCTAACCACATCTGCTGCCGATGGACAAGTACCTAATAAGGTAACTGCCAAAGGTAAACAGAATGGAAAGAAAGGCAATACTAAAACCTTTAAACCTACTAAGTTTGTGCCTGCTCAATTCCCTAGTTCTGCCGATGCACTGACTAAACAGAATGACGTTCTACCGACTCCACAGCCTATCAATCAAGTGAGATGTTCAAATTGTTCTGATTATGGTCACAAGGCTCATGAATGCCTCTTAAAGCACCTATCTGGACCCACTGAGGTTACATCCTCTAGTGGTGGCCAGATGTGGTTGCCAAAGAGGAACTAACCCTCGGACCCAAGAATAAGGGGGACCATAAGCATACCGTTTTATTTCAGGAATGCTTCATGGCCTCAACTGGTGCAAGCAAGGATTTATGGATTCTAGATAGTGGCTGCTCAAGACACATGACAAGATTTGCAGATCTACTTGCCGATATCTCAGAAGCATCAGGTCTCCCAGTGGTTTTCGGTGATAATGCCAAAGGAAAAATCATCGGTATAGGTACCATCAAGAGAGGTGAAGTTACTGTACAGAAGGTCTCTCTTGTGGATGGTCTGAAACACAACCTTCTATCTATATCACAATTCTGTGATAAAGGAATGCAATGTGTATTTACTACTTCCAGTTGCTATGTGAAAGACATTGCTTCCAATGAAACTCTTCTCACTGCCAAAAGAAAAGGTAACATTTATGCAGTAGACTTAAGTGCTATTACTGGTGTTGCTAATGTTTGTTTTATAGCTAAGAACATCAGTGAGAACTCATGGCTATGGCACAAGAGACTCAGTCACTTGAACTTCAAATATCTATCCAAGCTTTCCGATTCAAATCTGGTTACCGGTCTGCCTCAAGTGTCTGCTGATCAAGTAAAGAAATGCAAGGCCTGCCAGCTTGGAAAACAACATAAATCATCCTTCCGAAGCAAGCCCTGCATGTCAACATCTAAGTGCCTCCAAATGCTACATATGGATCTATTTGGCCCCACAACTACAGCAAGTATTGGGGGAAGTAGATATACCTTGGTTGTAGTAGATGATTTCTCTAGATATACTTGGGTGGAAACTTTCAGTCACAAAGATGACACTTATGCCGTTGCTACCAAGTTATTCAGACTACTACAAACTCAGAAAGAAAGCGATATCATCAGCATGAGATCAGACAACGGCACTGAATTCAAGAACAATGGTATTACTCAGTACTGTGATGATCATGGCATAGACCACAACTTCTCAGCTGCCGGTACACCACAACAAAATGGTGTCATTGAGAGAAAGAACAGAACTCTCATTGAAGCTGGTAAGACCATGATTGCTGAAGCCAGGCTGCCGAAATATTTTTTGGCTGAAGCCATCAATACCGCCTGCTTCACTCAGAACAGATCTCTCATCAACAAATTCCACAACAAGACCCCTTATGAACTCTGGAGAGGCAGAACTCCCAACATTGTATTCTTCAAAATATTCGGTTGCAAATGTTACGTGCTTTACAACGGTAAAGAGCACAGAGGTAAATTTGATGAGAAAGCTGATGAAAGAATCTTTGTTGGATACGCTAAACACAGTAAGGCCTTTCGAGTTTTTAATAAGAAACTTTTGAAAATTGTTGAATATGTTCATGTAACCTTTGATAAATTTGATTTGTTAGAGTCTGACAAGACTCCAAATAGTACTAATGCCTCTGGTGCTCATGAGACAGGTGAATCCATTGATTCTAACCCTGCAGGTCAAGTACCAGCTGTTGATCCAGTCATTGCAGTAGAAGAACCAGCAGATACTCACTATTTCCCATCATCGGCAGAACATGATCTTACCGATAACTTTCATAATCCATTTGCCGATGCAAATTCTGCTGATCATCCTGAAGACAGATCTAGCCCTCAACAAATTTCTGTTATAAGACCCTTCCCAACAAGCTCTCAATCTAATCCACCTCACACCCAGAACTCTAATTCTCCTTCTCCATCTGCTGATCTTAATCCTCCTCTAGAATCACTCCAACAAGATACAGTCAGACAAGATGTGCCGAGAGAAGTTATACCTGTTCGTGATCATCCATTAGAAAATGTGATTGGTGATGTCTTTGGACCAAGATTGACAAGAAACCTTAGTAGAACGTTCGCCGAGAGTCTCTTCTCAACTGCTATGGTTTCCAACATAGAACCAAAGAAGACTGAAGAAGCTCTTGCTGATCCTGGCTGGGTGGAAGCTATGCAGGAGGAGCTAAATCAGTTTGAAAGATGCAATGTGTGGGAACTAGTGCCAAGACCATCATCTCAACAAGTGATCGGCACAAAATGGGTCTACAGGAATAAATTGGATGAAGCTGGGAATATTATTAGAAACAAAGCAAGGTTAGTTGCTAAAGGCTACCGGCAAGAAGAAGGAATTGACTACGATGAGACATTTGCTCCTGTTGCAAGATTGGAAGCTATAAGACTTTTCTTAGCCTATGCTGCCTTCAAAGAATTCAAGTTATATCAAATGGACGTGAAAAGTGCCTTCCTAAACGGAGAACTCCAAGAACTTGTGTATGTTGAACAACCACCTGGTTTCGAGGACTCCAAGAAGCCTGATCATGTCTACCGATTGAAGAAAGCTCTCTACGGCCTAAAGCAAGCTCCAAGGGCATGGTATGAAACCCTCTCTAAGTTCTTACTTAGTGATGGCTTAGGTTTCACTCGAGGTAAAATCGATACTACTTTATTTGTTGCCAAGCACAAGGGTCATTCATTGTTTGTTCAAATATATGTCGATGATATTATTTTTGGTTCTACTAATGAATCACTTTGCAAGAGATTTGAGAAGATAATGCAGAGCAAGTTCGAGATGAGCATGATGGGAGAACTAACATATTTCCTTGGACTTCAAGTCAAGCAATCCAATGAGGGAATATTCATCAGTCAAGTCAAGTACGCAAAAGAATTAATCAAGAAGTTTGGCTTTGACAATGCTCACTCTCAAAGCACACCGATGGGCACTAACATTCACTTAGATAAGGATTAGTCTGGTAAGAAAGTAGATATGACACTCTACCGAGGTATGATCGGCTCACTCCTCTATCTTACTTCCAGTAGACCAGATATTATGTTTGTTGTTTGTGTTTGTGCCAGGTTTCAAGCTGACCCTAGGGAATCCCATCTGCAAGCTGTTAAACGTATCATTAAATATCTATGTGGCACTGCTAGCCTTGGATTATGGTATGCTAGATATTTATCTTTTAATCTAATAGGTTATTCAGATGCAGACTTTGCAGCTTGTAGGGTGACCAGAAAAAGTACTAGTGGAACTTGCCAATTTCTTGGTGATAGATTGGTGTCTTGGTCCTGTAAGAAGCAAGCATCAATTTCCACTTCTACTACTGAAGCTGAGTACATAGCTGCCGGCAGTTTCTGTTCACAGATCCTTTGGATGAAGCAGCAACTTGTTGACTATGAAGTTCCATCTCAAGTTTGTCCCATCTATTGTGACAACCAATCTGCTATCTCATTTTCAAACAACCCGGTCATGCATTCCAAAACCAAGCACATAGACATCAAGTATCATTTTCTGAAGGAACATGTTGAAAAGGGAAATGTGGTGCTGCTCAAAGTTCATACCGACTACCAAAGAGCAGACATACTGACAAAACCCTTAGATCAGAAAAGATTTGAATTCCTCAGAGGTGAACTAGGTATGATTGATTATTATGGTTAAAACTGTGCTGACTTTGCTACTTGTGTTAGTCTGCCGATAAAATCAGCAGATCAAAAATTATCTTGCCGACTAACATCATGCCGGTAAATATCTTGCTGATCAACAACTTGCCGAATCATGTCTTGCCGATTTGTCAAAATTCAAAATTCAAAATTCATCGGTAGATCTCAATTCAAACGGATAAGGATTTTCTGACACATGACGTAAGCTTAGTCAAATCAAAGGTACAATTGGTCACACCTCCTCTCTGACACGTGTGTGCTCCGCCTTACCCAAATCGTGTCAAAGATTTATCCCAACTCTTTGTGATAAATCAGAAAAGTAACCTTAAACTTTATTGTTGCCGTTTCTACCCTTTCTCTCTCCTAAGTTTAACCGTCTAAATTAAACCATCCGGTTCGTGCATTTAATGCATTATGTGCGCACGTTCTCCGAGGTATTCGCTACAGTTAAACTCATCATTATTTCTCTTTCTCCCATGCAAACCCTTTATATTATCTCTCTCTCTCTTCCATAACATATATAAGCCTCACTTAAAATCCTATTGGTCTTTTCGCTCTTCACTCTCTCTTGATATCTCTACTGCCTGTGTTGTTCATCTTCTTTCATTCTCTCTTACGTTCTTCAACCAGAGTTAACACTATTTTCTGGTAACTACTTGATGTTTTTACACTTGCATTTCAATCTATTTTGAACTAATTTATTCTAACTTGTGAGAACTTTTGAGTGATTTTGCAGAAAATGTCTAGCAACGAAAAGGATATCTATAGAGGCTATGTTGACTCCACCTTCTTCGACGACACCCTTGACGGTGAATTCTTGAGGAATCTTCTGATTGGTTCTCTTCTAGACTCCTTCATCTCTCCAACGGGTATTGAGTTTATATTTTTGGGTCAAGTTCAAGAGTTCTTCTCAAATGCCTCCGTCATCACTGATCGCAATGACTCCTCTGTATTCGTCTCCATCGCCTCAACCGTCACCGGCGTGCCTATCACCGTTACTCCCTCTTCTATTCATGAAGTATTCCCTCTGCTTGGGAATGAGGGTGCTGACTCCATTACTGATGAACAGACTTTGGACAAGGCATGGACCCTTATGAGGGGAACCGGTCCCAGACTCAGTGGAGATAACCATCTCAAAGCTCACTACAGAAGAAGATTCTTTGCCCTTGCAGAGATTGTGGATAGATGTTTGGTTTGCAGATCTGGCTCTCACGGCCATGTTACTGATGTCCAGTTTGAAGCAATGGCAGCCATCGTGTTGCAAGAAGAGTTCAACTGGTGTGCCTACCTGTTTAGGGTCATCGCCATTGCTGCCGTTAAGTATAAGGAGGATAGAAAGAAGAACAAAGCTCATCCCGGTAAAGGATGCCACTACATGCTGATTAGCACCATCTTGAGGCGCAACTCAGTAATTGTGAGGGCTTCACCGGCACCCCCTAGTCTTGACTTTGATAAGCTCAAATCCTTTAAGCTTACCGATTGGAATAGGATTTCCAAGAAGGCTCCTACCAGCACAATTGTTGTTCCTGCTGCTGGTACCCCTAAAAAGAAGAAGGCAAAGAAAGTTGTCAAGGTTGCTGATGTAGTCCCTGCCGACGTTTCTACTCATGCTCCAATTGCCGACAGGATTCATGCCGATTCCACTCCAGCAGCTCCAAAGAAGAGAAGACTAGTCAAAGCTGCTGATAAACCTCAAGTCAAGAAGTCAAAAGTTGTATCTTCTGATGATCTCCCTGCTGCTCCAAAGCCAAAGTCTTCACTTGCTCAAGTTCCTTCCTCTCAAATTCCTTCTACTGATCCAAGAGCTAAGCAGATCAGGTTTGCACCATCTCTTCTTGCCGGTGCAACACTTACTGCTCCCTCTGTGGTTATCAAGTCTGAAACCGATGCTGCCGATGAAATGGCTGAGAGAAGAAGACTGATTGGTTCTGACTTAAGGGTGAGATTCCCTCTTCAAAAGGGAATTCTAGATCTTCCATACTTTCGTGAGCTCCATACTGCTACTGATGTAGCCTCTGGACCCGCCGTCGGAAAATGCAAGCCAATCAGAAACCCAACATTTCATATATTCTTCAGAAACCATTGGTCTTTCACCAATAAGGTCTTATCAAAGAATTGGGTATTCCCCATTGATCATCTCCATCCGTTTGTTCGCCGGTTGCTTCAATTTCATGAGGAAAGGAAGGAGACAGTTACCCCTGGCAATCGTGCTGATTATGTTGATTTAACAAGTCTGAACAGGGTCACCGATATGTTCAAAGAGAAGTTTGTGCCTGTTCAAAAATTTCAAAGGTTGTCTGAAAGTGAGTTGAGATTAAACTTTGGAAGGTATTTTGATTTGCTACCCCTTCCTTGGAATCAAGTCTATCTATTTCAAGATAGGATCAGACAGGATCTGATGGTGCAAGACATATGGGTCGCCTATGCCTCAGTCTTCAACCAGCTGATGAACTTTGATGAACAAGATCCTTATCAGTTGGGAAGACCAGAAGATGAGGATGATTTGCTGAACTTCAACGATAATGAAGGGCTGGCTAAGAGTGCTCAAGCCACTCAATTTATGAAGAATGTGCAGAGGATCACTCTGAATCTACTGAACGATTCAGAGGCCTTCATCAAGGCTAGAGCTGCTTCTACACCAGCATCTACATCTATTCCTGAACAAGTTCCTTCACCAGCAATCTCACCCATTCCAACTCCAGTCAGTTCTGTTGATACTGCTGATTTTGTTTGGTCTCACAAAGCTGCTGGTGAGACAATCACTTCTTCTGATTCCATCGGTGAGTATGATAAGATGCCGATAAGCATTGTCTTTAAAAAACCCTCTACTGATCAAGCTCATGCAGCTGCTGCCCCCACTTCTATATCTTCTGCTGAAGCATTTGCTGACTCAGTTCTAGCCAGTGATGGCTCTGAGCGTGGCTCTGCTGATAAGTCTGTTGAACAGACTGTTGAGAAAACTTCAGAAACTCAACCTTCTGATGAAACCAGCACTGCTAATGAATCCTTTGTGAATCAAGTTGAGGAAACTATGGACACTCAACCTCTGATTGTTAAAGAAGACCAACTTCCATCAATTGAGGAAACTAAAAAAACTCAATCTGCTGATGAAGTTGGTAGCTTGCTGATATCAGGAGGAGATTGTGCTGATGAAGAGGTTATTGCTGATGTGTATGCTGATGAGCCAACTACCGACACTCATCTATCTGAGCCAACTGCCGACACTCAGATTATTAAGGCCTCTATCTCCTCTGCTGATGTGATTCTGGTAGCTCCTACTGGTGTTAGAGAGATTGTTGAGTTGGGAGGAGGTGCTGATACAGAGATTGCCAATCAAGATCATAATGCTGACTTTGATGCTCTGATTGCTGCTGAGTTACAATTTGAGGAATTTCAGGATGCTTTATTTGCTCCTATTTCCTTCACTTTGCTTCCTGCTCCCGAGGCCCTCATTGCTCCAGTTGTTGCTGATGAAGCACAACCTGTTCCTATTGCCACAGCTGCCGATGGGAATGACAGCTAGGATGAAATAGATCCTGATGATTATATAGAGCTGCCATCAAATTCTCTCCGATCAATTCCAAATCCTTTTGGCCCCAATCACTCATTTCTTCCGGGATCAACTAGTGAAAGGCTTACTTTCTTGCCCTGGATTAAACCTGAGTTCAAAAGAAGGAAAGGGAAAGCTCCCAGGGTCTCCAAGCTCAAGGTGAAAGGACCACCAGCGTTTGAACCGCTCCATTGCCTGCCTGGAAAGCTCAAAATTGGCGGCAAAATTCATCTACCTGGTCCATCACCCAAGGAAGTCAGCATCGCCACAAATGGACTGATGATGAGATGCATGATGATAAATGATGAACTCCATGACATTCTTGAATACCGAGCCACTAATTCTCGAGGTCTTTTTCACTTGGTAAAATCTGTTGCTCTTGCATTAACCCTGCCGATGTTCCATCCAAGACAGCGTGCCGATCATATGGTTTATACCTCAAGGCTGATGAATGCCGGGTTAATGACCATGATTCTTGAAGGTCGTGCTTATTTGAATTTTATCCTGGCTATCTTTCTTTCTCTGGAGGACAATGGTGTGTTCCATCTGCCAGTTGAACGTGTAGTTATTATTCATCCTTCATTTCCTTTGCCGATCGTCCGTGCTGATGTAACTTCTGCCGATCCTGTTGCCTCCACATCTGTTCCTGCTGCGTTCCTTCTTGCTGACAGATATGCTGCTGATGCTTCTTTTCTTCGACAAGTTTTGCCTCTGCCAGCTGCTACCTCTCCTGTGCCAGCTTCTCCATTACTGATTGTACTATCTTCTGATGACGAGTTGTCTGTGCCTGCTCCTGAAGGTCTTGTAGAAGATGCTGATATTATCAATGAAGACTTCATTCCTTCCTTCCTGATGCATTCTTCTCTTGGTCTGTCAAAACCCGTGGTACTAAACAGTATGTATGAATACTTCAGTTACCTTGAAGGGGATACTGAAAATATGCAAGTGCCTGTTACTCGTGCCGATCTGGGCGATACTGGCCTCTTCCTCTGTGACAAGTTAAACTGTATTCATGAGGATCTTTCTGACAAAATCCTTAAGTCCAATCAGGAGGAGGAATGCAAGAGAATTCAAGACTTGAAAGATCTGCTGGAGGACAGAGAATCTAGGCTGATTACCCTTTCAGAGAGTTTGGGGAGTATGCATTCTATTCAACAGCAACTAGTTGATGACCAGAGGTTGCAGATCAGAGACCTAGAAAGAGCTGAAAAAGATTTATCTGCTGCCAAGTCTGCTCTTGCTGATGCTCAAATGAAGATAGCTGCTCTGGAAGCCAACAATGCAATGCTGACTGAAAGGCTGGAGAGCACTCAAAGAAGGAAGAAGAGAGAAGCTGAAAAGAAAGAGAAGAGAGCAAAGAAGAAAGCCAAGCTTACCGACTCTACATCAAAGGCCATTGACCAGCAAGAGGATCCTCCTGTTTCCTAGTCAATATAGCCAATGATATAGATATCCAGAAGAACTTCAACGATTTATCCAAGACTTCTTTGCTAACCATTACTGTTTTATGTGTGCTTATTTTTATATGTTATATTCTCTTATAATATCTGCTGCTATTCATGCTAACTTTGCTTTGCAGATTATTATTCTCCCTGCTGATCATAAGCCATCAGCAACTCATCCTTCTTGTCTTTTACTCTTATTTTTATCATTTTGTATTTTTACCTCTTTAAGACATCTAGTGTGTGACTTGTCTTAGGGAATGATAATAAATAGACATTCCTTATACATTCTTTTACTAAGCTAAGATAGATGTTCTTGGATAGGGTGATTGGACTTAAGCAATTAGGAGGAGATTGTTGTTCAAATATATGTTTAGGACATAGAATTGCTTAATCCCAATCATATCTATCACTTAGGATCCCCCAATTTTGTTAGAACCCTTATAAGGTACTCTTAGGATTCTTGGTGACCAGCACAGGTGTATTCCAACTCTTCAAACAAGGCAAACCAACAAGAGGAAGCAAATCAGTAGACCAGTAAAACTAGTAGCCGATCAACTCTATTCTTAAACATGCGACAAGTTGCCGATCAACTTGCTAAACAAGTTGCCGATCAACTCCATTCTCAACTTGCTGATATAGAAAGACAGTCTGTACTGTCAGTCAGGTTACATCGTTTCATCTTAAAGTCAACCTTGCTGATTGTCCCTGTCTTTTCTTACTGTTTTATCTAAAAGTAGTTTACCTGCTCTGTAATGATTGCTGCGCCGTCTGACACATAGCTACTTTTAGCTATACTCTGTCTCTACTTGCTTTTTGCAGGTAACCGGTTGAGACAAAGGGGTCTTTACCCATCAGACTTTTGCGAGCATGCGTGTACCACATATCTTTGCCATTAATGCTAAAGATACCGCATTTAATGCTCCTCAACTACCCAGCTGGATATTCAAATTGCAAGCCTTCTTCTACAAGACTCAAGACATTTACTCCTCTTATAAATAGTGGAC
Source organism: Campanula takesimana (assembly GCA_026119855.1). NCBI lineage: Eukaryota > Viridiplantae > Streptophyta > Magnoliopsida > Asterales > Campanulaceae > Campanula > Campanula takesimana. The sequence goes on along the minus strand of JAOWBW010000197.1, from coordinate 1,553,971 downwards.
TTGGAGCATTGAAGAGGGTTGGTGAAAATAGAGCATTGAAGATAGTTGAATGTTTTTGAGTATTCATTAAAGACTCAAACATTCTGTGTCCAGATAATCATTAGATCATTTAATAGGACATACACTTGTGCACCAACTCAAACAACATTGTTAGTATTCCCGAACTAGATCATATAAGGAATACGTTGTTTAAGTTATTCACACACCCACCTGAGTGAGATAAGTTCTCTTGAACTTGCCGCTCAAATACACTTGGTCAGAATTGTTTTACGATCCATTAGAAATTTCTAGAACTTAGTCTTTGTATACCGGCAAAGCCGAGCTTGTAATAGACTAGAGATATCTAATAGTACTCTTAACCCAAATCCAAGTTCTGACCAAACTTGGTAGAGGACGTAGCAGTATTTACACTGTGAACCTCTCCAAATACTTGTGTCTCTGTTGCTTACCTTATCATTGCCGGTTGGAATTCTATCACCGGCAGATTGCATATGTTCGTACTGATTCATTGTAATTTCCATTGACCAATCTCTTGAAACTGCATTGAACTTTTAGAAATAGCTTTGTGTTCAAGCTAAGCTCTGAAAATCTCTTATACACTGATTTTGTGTGAGTTAAAACTAAGTCATATTTTACCCGCTGTGCTTACTGATAATAGTTTGCAAACTGTTAAGTGACTTTGCATTTATAAGTGTTTCTTTGTAAAAGTTTTAAAAAGGCTATTCACCCCCCCCCCCTCTAGCCTATTTTCCTACCAATTGGGCCTAACAAAGGGCAAGGGGGAGACCCATCTCAAGGGTTCTAGTAGACGGTGGCTCTGCACTCAACTTAATGCCTAGCCGAGTCATGGGCATACTGGGGCTCAAAAGCTCCGATTTACAACCCTCCGCACAAGTCATTAGAGGGTACGACAGCACTGCCCGTACAGTCATGGGAATGTTAGAAGTTGATATCGAATTTGGAAGCATGATCATGTCCGTCCCATTCCAAGTACTTGATATCCCTGCTTCATTCAACTTACTTCTGGGCCGACCTTGGATCCACAGTTCCAATGCGGTGCCTTCCACTCTCCATCAGTGTGTCAAAATCAAAAATGGGGATGAGGTAGTCACTATCATGGCTGAAAATGTCACCATCCACAAAAATGGGGGACAACCCGTTCACCAAGTCCAACACGGGATAGAAGATGCCACTATCTCCGGCGTCAACACCATTGACAAAGAAGGGGGAAACAGACAGTGGGTCCCCAGCAATCCTAAAGTCCTCCGCATGATGAGGAACATGAATCACTTTCCCGGTCTTGGCCTAGGGAAACATCAACAAGGGATATTACACCCCGTGGAAGTTCCTTTTGTCAAGAACAAGTTTGGTCTGGGATACGAGCCTACCAAGGATGACTTGAAGTACGAGCAAGCAGTCAAGAATCAAAGGACCCAAGCTCGCAAAGAAGGTCGACGATATGAAATCCCCAACTTGAGGCCTTACCGCAACACACTAAACGGTTATTTTGTTCGCCAAGGGGAAGATGTCCCGTACATGATCTTTCCTGAACCGTGGGTTAAAGACAAGGGCGTCAGAAAGCCCGGTCTCGAGATCTTCACCGATTGTGAAATACCGGCACAAGAAAGGGAACCTACTCCAATGTCACCCCGAGAGCGGTGGGGAAAGAAGGTGACTATAGAGTCCGAGGTAGAGGTTACCGTGGGGGAAGAACTATCCGATCTAGCCTCCATGTTCGAAGAATTTGCCATCATGGACGATTGTCAAGTCAACGCCATCTCCGACAACACAGAAATGGAGAGCCCATCTATCAGTGAGATCCCACCAAGCTCCGAGCCAATCAACAACTGGTATTCAACGAAGGGGCCCTTAGTATCCGAGGATTTCTTGATCCGAGAAATGGGTTGCATACCCCGCACAGCAACAAAGGAAGAGCGGCTCACACTTACTTTCGAGTCCGAGAGTGTTTCTAATGCCCTCACCCAAGAGGATATGGAGGCAATAGCCGAGCGTGTGTTTCCTTTCTTTGCTAATGAAAAATTCGATATTTCTGAGTACCCCAAGATTGCAAACATCATAAATGATGAATTAACTAATAACGAACTTAATGAACAAGTTAATAACGATTCAAATTATGATGAAATAGACCACGAAAACATAACATACCTAAATGAACTAGCTCAACAGGTTCGTTGTCGTGGTGAAAATGGTCCAGGGGCTGATGAAGAATTGCATACTGTTAATCTGGGTATCGACGAAGAGCCGAAAGAAACAAAGATTGGCAGCTTCTTCAAGGGGGAAGACAAGGACAAATTGACTGCACTGCTCAGAGAATTTGTGGATGTATTCGCATGGTCATACAAAGACATGCCGGGTTTGGACAGAAAGGTCGCAGAGCACAGAATTCCGATCAGAGAGGACGCCAAGCCAGTAAAGCAGAAGCTCAAAAAGATCAAGCCAGAATGGTCTCTACAAGTCAAAGAAGAGATTGAAAAGTTCCTCAGTGTGGGTTTCATCAAAGTCATTGAGTATCCAACTTGGCTAGCCAACATTGTGACAGTCAGAAAGGCAAACGGAAAGGTTCGAGTTTGTGTAGACTTCCGGGATTTGAACAAAGCTTCCCCGAAAGATGATTTTCCACTACCAAACATCGACATGCTCGTCGATTCAACTGCCAACTATGAAGTCCGCTCATTCGTGGACGATTTTGGCGGTTACAATCAGATTCTCATGTCCGAAGAGGATCAACGCAAGACAGCTTTCACAACTCCGTGGGGGACCTTCTGCTACACAGTCATGCCGTTCGGACTAAGGAACGCTGGGGCTACCTACCAGAGGGCTGTTACGGATCTATTCCATGACATGATTCATAAATAGATCGAGGTCTATGTGGACGACATGATCATCCATTCAAAGGGAACCAACGGTCAACATTTGATCGACCTTCGCAAGTTCTTTGAAAGGCTTCGGCAACACAACATGAGACTCAATCCCGCAAAGTGCACTTTTGGGGTCATCAGAGGAAAGGTTCTTGGTTACATGGTCACTGAAAGAGGAATTGAAGCCGATCCCTCCAAGATCAAGGCAATCATTGACATGCCTCCCCCAAGGACGCAGAAAGAAATCAAAGGTTTCATGGGCAGACTTCAATACATCAGCCGGTTTGTGCACCAACTCACTTCTATGTGTGAGCCAATCTTCAAGCTACTCAAAAAGAACGTAGCTCTAGAATGGACCGATGCGTGCCAAGAAGCTTTCGACCAAGTGAAACATTACTTGACATGCCCTCCAGTTTTGGTTCCACCATACGAAGAGAAGCCTCTCTTGCTCTATCTCACTGTCAATGATGAAGCCCTAGGGGCTATGTTAGCAAAAGAACAGCGAGACTCCACAAAGGAGAATGCCATCTACTTCGTCAGCCGGCAGTTTCAAGGAGCTGAAAAGAACTACTCTGTCTTAGAGAAGTATTGTTCTGCATTGGTTTGGGTTACTCAAAAGCTCAAGCATTACATGGAGGCCTTCCCAATCAAGTTGGTAGCAAAAGTGAACCCGCTCCGCTACATCTTCGAGAAGCCTTTTATGTCAACAAGAATAGCCAAATGGTATTTCATGCTCGCCGGCTACGATATCACTTACGTCACACTCAAATCCATCAGGGGGAAGGTGTTCAGTGATCAGCTTGCTGAATTTCCGTGTGACGAAGCGAAGGGGGAAGATGTACAGTTCCCCGACGAGCATTTAATTTGCGCTACAACAGAGGAAAATAAGTGGCAACTTTTTTTCGATGGCGCAGCCAATAAGCATAGATATGGCATAGGGATGTTACTTGTTGATCCAAAGGACATGTATACTCCAATTGCCATCCGCCTTGAATTTGAAGCCACTAACAACACCGCTGAGTATGAAGCTTGCATAGTGGGGCTCGAAGCAGCCCTCGAGAGAAATGTCACAAGTTTAGAAGTATTCGGTGATTCCTTGCTCATCATCAACCAAACATCCAGAAAATGGAAGATTCAAGACTCAACCCTGCAATGGTATGGTCAACATCTCGAGGAGTTGGTTGAACAATTTCAAGAAATCACCTTCAATTACCTGCCAAGGGACAAGAACCGTTTTGCTGATGCACTAGCTACCATCGCTTCACTGGTCGAAATGCCTGAGGGTAAAATGGTGAAGCCCTTCAAAATTTCCCGACGAAACAGTCCGGCATACTGCATGAGTATTGCGATCAACGAGGTCCAAACAAACTCCCCGTGGTACGCAGATATCATGAATTTCCTCAAGGATGGTACTTATCCCGAGAACAGCAATAAGAAGTCTCAAATGGCATTGCAAAGACTAGCCTCCCGATATGTACTGATTGGGGACAGAGTCTACAAAAGGCATCACGAGGGGATCAATCTCCTATGTGCAAATGAGACCGAAGCTCAAGAAATAATGCATGAGATCCACGAAGGTGAATGTGGGCCTCACATGAACGGGTTTATGTTGGCCAAGAAGATACTCCGCATGGGTTATTATTGGAGTACCATGGAAAGGGACTGCATCAAGAAAGTCAAGAGGTGCGCCAAATGCCAATTCCATGCCAATCTATAGCACGCTCCACCCTCACAGCTTTACAACATGACCACGCCTTGGCCTTTCTCTTGTTGGGGCATAGACATCATCGGCAAAGTTCACCCTACTGGAAGCAACGGACAATATTTCGTCCTGGTAGCCGTGGACTATTTTACAAAATGGGTTGAAGCACAGGCTTACCGAGTTCTCAACGCCAAGAAAGTGGCCGAATTCGTGAAAACCCACATCATGTGCCGATACGGCGTTCCTCATGAGATCATCTCAGACAACGGGTCTCACTTCGAGAAAGAGATGGAGACACTCCTGGTAGAATACAAGATTACTAAAAATAAGTCATCTCCATACCGCCCTCAAGCAAACGGCGCGGTCGAGGCAGCTAATAAGACAATCGAGACCATTGTGAAGAAAATGGCCTCCACTGGAAGGGATTCGCCCGAAAAGTTACCTCTATCATTATGGGGCTACCGCACGTCAATACGGACAGCGACTGGAGAAACTCCTTATGCACTGGTATATGGTTCCGAAGCTGTGCTACCAATAGAGCTCGAAGTTCCGTCCCTGCGGGTCCTCCTCGAGAACCAAGTCAATGAAATCGATTGGATGCAAAGTCGATATGATCAGCTAGCCCTACTCGAAGAGAAAAGGCTAAGAGCGATCGAACGTACGAGAGCATATCAACAAAGAATGGCTAGGGCTTTCAACAAAAAGGTGAAGCCCCGAAACATCAGTGTGGGAGATTTGGTCCTAAGACAACACCCTCCTAATGCCATGAACCCCCTTGGAAAATGGGGACCCCGATGGATTGGTCCGTACGTAGTCAAGAAGATACTAAGCGGCGGTGCAGTCCGACTCGTGGATTTAGACGGAGATCAGCTGCCAAAGGAAGTCAACCTCGACAAATTAAAGAGGTTTTACGTCTAATAAACGAAGACCAAAAAAAAAAAAAAAAAAAAAAAAAAAAAAAAGCTCACTAGGTTGAAAACCCGCAAGGGCGGCCTAGGCAAAAATTAGAGCATGTGCAAAAAAGAAGCCCGCTAGATTGAAAACCCGAAAGGGCGGTCTAGGCAAAAAACAGGGTGCACATAAAAAAAAAAAATGGTCTTCGTTTGTTTGAACTACGGAAACCTGAGCCTCTACACTGGAGGAACGTAGGCAACCTTCGGGTGCGGTCTAAAACATAAAAAAATACCCAAATCATTCTCAAATTAACGAGATGCAATTTTTATTCATTCACTAAATCATTCTTATCATTACAAAGAAAATGTTGAGCTATTAAAAGACTTAAAACATTAAACCCTAAACAAGTGGTCTATTCTAAATTGCAATCTCTCGGGGGTACTAGGAAAAATCTAATTTTCTCTTGGCCTTTGAAGGACCACCCGAACAGCCATCAATCCTACTCTTCTTAGGAGGCCTAGGGACACTGATGCGGACCGATATCTTCTGCGCAACCGAGCGCCTCCAAGCATAAAAGTCATCCAAGGGACTACCGAAAGGATCGGTCAGGATGTTGTTCACATCAGCAGCAGCTTCCTTGTACCTCAAAGCACTGCTGGGCTCAAAATCCCTTCCTAGCAACTCAGCCCGAAGAACATCTACCCAAGTAATGCCACGGTAGACGGTACCAAGCAAATGATCCAAGTAACTCTCGGGAAGAAAAATACTGCCCCGGTGCAATGGAGCGGGAGCCCAACGGTCACGATCATCTCCCCAAGCCGCCTGAAGCTCATCCGAGAAGTTCGGACCCATGTAAGAAACTGGACGAAGTACCCTATTCCTTGGAAAAGGAATTATTTACTGACGACCAAACTGTCTCAAAACCCGTTCTGGATGATAAAACGAAGACTCCCTCAATCCGGGTAAAACCACATGATGAAAATCGAAGGTCCACTCCACAAAAGGGCGAAGACCCCAAGGACACCATTCAATGTCAGCTGTCTGACGAGAAGCAAAAAATCTCCTCCAACCCTCTTCGCTCAAATCTCTAATCAGCAATCGTCGCCTATGAACAGCAAAAGGAGAAAGGTCACCATCCGCCGCATAAAGCCTGAAATGCTCCCGAATCCATATGGTCAAAAGTAAGGGGCTTCCTCGTCGCATCTCGCCCGTACGGTGCAGTTCATCCAAACCATTCAAGGTCTCTCCTACAATGAGCGGGATTATGCTAAATCGCTGCCCTTTCGCCTGCAATACAATTTCAGCCAACTGCGCATCCGCAGTACCCAGAGGAGTGACAAACAAAACCTTGCTGAAAAGGCAGACAGCCATGGCATTTTTCTTAAAGGATTGAACCACGACATCTTCCGAATGCCAACTGAAAAACATCGGAAGCTCAATTATGTCAACAACGGTCCCGTGCATCATCTTCTTCACTTCTCCAACAGGGAGATTCAGAATATCAACCCATGAATCAACAACACCGCGGTGATACTTGGGGACGGCAATCCGACTGGCCAAAGGCATACCCAAAATGGCCCCAAAATCATCAACGGTCGGCACCATTTCATTAGCCGAAAAAGTGAATGTATGGCTATCACAATCCCAAAAGGCTGCAGCAGCCTTCAACAAGTCCCAATCCGGCTTCAACGTCCGCAAAGTAAAGAGAATTCGAAGCCCGAAGTCTTTGATGAAGGCATTTTTGGGATGGGTCTTAAAAGAATACACGAAGGTCGACAAATCCTTCTCGTAACTCTTGACAACCTCGGCATCAAGACTAAAAAGGTTGGAGGCCATGGGAAAGAAGGTTATAAGCAAGATTGGGTAATAAAATGGTGTTCAAAAATGGCAGAAAAAGGCTGTTGGAATCGAATTGTCGACCAGAAGCTGATATTATAGCTGTTGGGGGATCTTTTGGCCAGCAAATATCAGGCCCTGAATTTCGCCTCCAAGAGGCGCGCGCCTCCCGACACCGGTCTACAAGGCGCGCGCGTCCCGTGTCCAAGAGAGGAAGCGCCCGCATCCCAGACGGAAGATGCTCCAGAAACAACCTTTGTCAGTTCAAGAAGGAAGCCCAGGCACGTTCAAACGCCCTCTGTCTACAGAAAAGATCAATCCCACCAACAAGAGAAGCTCAAAACGACGGCAGCAAACACTCGGAAAGGCACACATTAATTTGGTCCGCCCTTAAGGCATGTCTAAAAACTGAAATAGGATAGAAACTCACACTCAAAGTAGGGTGTCTTTCATTATTCTCAAAAATCAGTTTTTACAATTCATCCCCAGCACAAAGCACTCCGCAGTCAAATGTGCCCGCACCCCGTCAAAAGTCAAAGTCAAACAGTCAAAGAACGACTCACGGCAACAACTTGGTCTGGGATGATCTACGGAATCACTGCTTCATCATCAAGCAAGATATACATCCATTCAAAGCAAACGGTCCTCCGGGTCCCGCAACTTCAGCAAACGGTCCTCCAGGTCCCGCACTTCCGTAAACGGTCCTCTGGGTCCCACAACTTCAGCAAACGGTCCTCCGGGTCTCGTACTTCAGCAAACGTTCCTCCGGGTCCCGCACTTCAGCAAACGATCCTCCGGGTCCCGCACTTCAGCAAACGGTCCCCCGGGTCCCGCACATCAGCAAACGGTCCCCCGGGTCCCGCACTTCAGCAAACGGTCCCCTGGGTCCCGCAACTTCAGCAAACGGTCCTCTGGGTCCCGCTCTCAGCAAACAGGTCCCGCCTCCAGCAAACGGATCTCGCTCTCAACAAACAGGTCCCGCCTCCAGCAAACGGATCCCGCTCTCAGCAAACAGGTCCCGCCTCCAGCAAACGGATCTCACTCTCAGCAAACAGATCCCGCTTCCAGCAAACGGATCTCGCTCTCAACGAACAGATCCCGCTTCCAGAAAATAGATCCCGCTTCCAGCAAACGGGTCCCACTATAGGCAAAGCCGCTCACACAGGGAGCGCACCCTTGTCTCTCAAAGCCGCTCACACAGGGAGAGCACCTCTATCCTCCGCAATTTCAAATTCCTGCTTTTATCGAGTCTTTTCCTTTTATTGGTGATGTCCTAGGCGGATGTCTGTCTTTCGTCGGCGCGTTTGCTTCGCAATCCACGCCGCCGAGGGGCTCTGTAGACACCCCGCCTTGGACCGTTCACCCCGATTGCACACTTGATTTTGTGTTTCTCCCTCTTTTAAGTGTTTCCTGTTAGTTTTTGTTACTTTGGTTAAGTTCCAGACGGACTCCGTTAAGTCCCGGGACTAGTTCTAACTTTCTAGTCCATTCTGTCATAAATTGCTTCTCAGAGTCGCGCGCCTCCGCCCCTTGAGGCCAGACGCGCGCGCCGTCCGCCGCCTAGGTGGGATGCGCGCGCTTCTGGGGCATGTCAGTTACAGATTCTGCCCAAGAATCTCTCCCTTGCTCATTATACATGATTTTGCCCGGGAAAGATTTCTTGGAGACTCCGTTTGGCTCCAAAAACAGTGACTTTTCAACTATAAAAACCCCTCCAATCCATCATTGGAGGAGGACTTGGAAAAATCATCATTTTAGACCTTTTACTCACTCTTTGCCTAGACCTTTCTTTTGGGATTTCTTCAACAAAAGTACTCAACCTCTTCTTCAAGGCTTGACAAGAGGTTCTCTTTTTGAAGAATACTATAGGTAAATGTTTTAAGCACTTCTCTTCTTCTTCTTCTTCTTCTTCTTCTTCTTCTTCTTCTTCTTCTTCTTCTTCTTCTTCTTCGATCAAATGTGCAATCACCCAAAACCATTTGGGACATGACACCAACGGTCCTTTCATTACATTGAATTGGCCTAGGAGTCATCTCCCTACATTTCAAACTCTAAAATCCCTTTTTATCATCATTTTAATAGGAAGAACACATTTATCTTAGAAAGTGAATTAAGAACAAACAAGACCGACTTTGCTCGGGCGAAATGGGTGTTTAAGTACTTCCCATTTCGTAACCTAACCCCCGAACCCCTCATCTCAAAGAATCTCTGTTTTTGTAAATCAAACTTAGGCTCATAAACATTAGGTTTTCTTACGTTCCTCAAAAACGTGGGTGGCGACTCTAAAACACAATTAGACATCCTAGGATAACTCACGCGCTAGCCAAGCCGTGGTTCCCCGGGGTATCTACAGCTTCACAATTGCCTCTTCCTTGATGAGTTCACGCATCTCGACTCTCTAACGGTTACTCTTTACCCACAGTAAATTCACCATTGTCAATCAAATATTAGATGACGTCTCGGAGAGAGAAGCACCCCTCGGTAGTGTGGCCACTATGCTTGTGGTAGCTGCACCATTTACCATGTGCATGGTTCTTTTGTATCTTCTTGGACTTGTACCCTTCCAAAGGCTTGACCTTTCCATTTTCCATTAAAATTTTGAATGCTTCAGTTTGGGTCATTCCTAGGAGAGAAGTGAAAATTCGGTTGTCGGTGGCACCTTTGTGGCTTTTGAGGGGAGAGACATTTGAGCATGCATTATCATCGACCTTTGCCTTGCCGTCGGTGAATTTTTTCAAACGGGCTTTGAGTTCGGAAACCTCTTCTTTGTGAATCCTCCTCTCGTAATCAAGACGGGCCTTGAGTTTGAAAACTTCTTCCTCTTGAATACTCTTGTTGATATCAAAACGGGCTTGCCACAAATTGTCTTTACTGCGGGCATCCTCAATAATTATATCCATTTGTTCCCCCCCATTGATTTCATTATGTTGAGTAACCCTTCGTTGGACACGAAAACATTTCCGCCATTGTTGTTGTTGCCGTCGGAAGCAATTGGACCTATTGAAGAACACGGTTGATCTTAGAATGGCCCACAAACACTTTTTAAGTAAAATAATTTAACCCACAAACAAGAAAAAGACTGATCCACATAGAGAAAATGATTTTTTTTTATAAGTCGGAGGGACGGGGGTCCCTTTTGGGGTTTCTAAGAAAAATAGTGGAATCGTCACACTAGTATATAGACCTTCTCGCGGTCCCATACACTCATCGGATTCCACCACGCTTGTGAATCCTACACATGACGGGATTAAACTAAACTAATGTAATAAAGCATACATGCGGGGATGGATTTTTATTTTGTCCATAATAACCACTTGTTTCTCTTGTAAACGGCATGTATGATTTGAAAACATTAGTTTAGGGATATATCGGCATTTGAAAACCGACTTGGTCACGGAGTGTTAGACCTTAAATAGAATGTGTTGGCTTGTGCTCGGCTAAAGAGAGGCTTAACGGTCACCCCCGGCATGTAGTCATGAACTACGCCACGGGCTGAGGTTACCGCTTCGGAAGAGTCAAGGTTGGGTGGAGCTTAAAACTTCCTAGGACGGGCCTCGACGGGTTCGGGGTTATGGACTTGTGTGACTCGATAGTGAGCAATTCATAGGAATTTTAGTGCACGTAGTGGGAGGTCAAACACATATGACAATATATATATATATATATATATATATATATATATATATAACAAATAAGCACATATTTACAACTTTCGAATCACCCGTGTGACCAATAAAATAAAATGAAAATAAAAACTGCTTTGTGTAGGCCACGGTGTCCACACACTGTCAACCATCCTGTTCTGTGCACTGTTCTATTTCTAGAAATTGTCCCAGAAGCGCGCGCATTGGGATGCCTATGTGGGAGGCGCGCGCATTAGAGAAAGAGGGGCAGAGGCGCCCGATTCTGGGTGAAAACTTGTAAACTCAGGGGTTCAAGGGATTGCCTTGACCCTAAACAATAACTTTTTCCCCTGTAGTAATTGTTAACACATAAACATGGAATTGAAGGACAAGATGAAGTGCGGGCGCTTCTGGTGGTTAGGGTCGGAGGCGCGCGCGTTAGGCCAAGAAGGCCAGAGGCGCACGCTTCCCATCTTTTCCACCAGAATGCCCAGAAAATAAATAAAAGAACACCAAAAGTAAAAATGCAAGTTTAACCCTCTATGATCTCCCCAGCGGAGTCGCCACTGTAGATACCCTGGGAAAAGCACGGCTTGGCTAGAGTGGTGAAGTATCCTAGGATGTCTATTTAGTTTTAAAGATTAGAGTCGCCACCTATGTTTTTAAAGGAACATAAGAAAAACCTAATGTAGCCTAATTTTATATACAAAACCAGAGATTTGAGGGAAACGGGTTCGGGGGTTAGGTTACAGAGTGGGAAGTGCTTAAACACCCACTCCACCCGGTTAAAGCCAGTCTTGCTACTAAAGGTGTTCTAATGTAAGAATGTCATTCTTTTATTAATACCATCCTGTTCTGTGCACTGTTCTGTTTCTAGAAATTGTCCCAGAAGCGCGCGCATTGGGATGCCTATGTGGGAGGCGCGCGCATTAGAGAAAGAGGGGCAGAGGCGCCCGATTCTGGGTGTAAACTTGTAAACTCAGGGGTTCAAGGGATTGCCTTGACCCTAAACAATAACTTTTTGCCCTGCAGTAATTGTTAACACATAAACATGGAATTGAAGGACAAGATGAAGTCCGGGCGCTTCTGGTGGTTAGGGTCGGAGGCGCGCGCGTTAGGCCAAGAAGGCCAGAGGCGCACGCTTCCCATCTTTTCCACCAGAATGCCCAGAAAATAAATAAAAGAACACCAAAAGTAAAAATGCAAGTTTAACCCTCTATGATCTCCCCAGCGGAGTCGCCACTGTAGATACCCTGGGAAAAGCACGGCTTGGCTAGAGTGGTGAAGTATCCTAGGATGTCTATTTAGTTTTAAAGATTAGAGTCGCCACCTATGTTTTTAAAGGAACATAAGAAAAACCTAATGTAGCCTAATTTTATATACAAAACCAGAGATTCGAGGGAAACGGGTTCGGGGGTTAGGTTACAGATTGGGAAGTGCTTAAACACCCACTCCACCCGGTTAAAGCCAGTCTTGCTACTAAAGGTGTTCTAATGTAAGAATGTCATTCTTTTATTAATACCATCCTGTTCTGTGCACTGTTCTGTTTCTAGAAATTGTCCCAGAAGCGCGCGCATTGGGATGCCTATGTTGGAGGCGCGCGCATTAGAGAAAGAGGGGCAGAGGCGCCCGATTCTGGGTGTAAACTTGTAAACTCAGGGGTTCAAGGGATTGCCTTGACCCTAAACAATAACTTTTTCCCCTGCAGTAATTGTTAACACATAAACATGGAATTGAAGGACAAGATGAAGTGCAGGCGCTTCTGGTGGTTAGGGTCGGAGGCGCGCGCGTTAGGCCAAGAAGGCCAGAGGCGCACGCTTCCCATCTTTTCCACCAGAATGCCCAGAAAATAAATAAAAGAACACCAAAAGTAAAAATGCAAGTTTAACCCTCTATGATCTCCCCAGCGGAGTCGCCACTGTAGATACCCTAGGAAAAGCACGGCTTGGCTAGAGTGGTGAAGTATCCTAGGATGTCTATTTAGTTTTAAAGATTAGAGTCGCCACCTATGTTTTTAAAGGAACATAAGAAAAACCTAATGTAGCCTAATTTTATATACAAAACCAGAGATTCGAGGGAAACGGGTTCGGGGTTAGGTTACAGATTGGGAAGTGCTTAAACACCCACTCCACCCGGTTAAAGCCAGTCTTGCTACTAAAGGTGTTCTAATGTAAGAATGTTATTCTTTTATTAATACCACCCTGTTCTGTGCACTGTTCTGTTTCTAGAAATTGTCCCAGAAGCGCGCGCATTGGGATGCCTATGTGGGAGGCGCGCGCATTAGAGAAAGAGGGGCAGAGGCGCCCGATTCTGGGTGTAAACTTGTAAACTCAGGGGTTCAAGGGATTGCCTTGACCCTAAACATTAACTTTTTGCCCTGCAGTAATTGTTAAAACATAAACATGGAATTGAAGGACAAGATGAAGTGCGGGCGCTTCTGGTGGTTAGGGTCGGAGGCGCGCGCGTTAGGCCAAGAAGGCCAGAGGCGCACGCTTCCCATCTTTTCCACCAGAATGCCCATAAAATAAATAAAAGAACACCAAAAGTAAAAATGCAAGTTTAACCCTCTATGATCTCCCCAGCGGAGTCGCCACTGTAGATACCCTGGGAAATGCACGGCTTGGCTAGAGTGGTGAAGTATCCTAGGATGTCTATTTAGTTTTAAAGATTAGAGTCGCCACCTATGTTTTTAAAGGAACATAAGAAAAACCTAATGTAGCCTAATTTTATATACAAAACCAGAGATTCGAGGGAAACGGGTTCGGGGGTTAGGTTACAGATTGGGAAGTGCTTAAACACCCACTCCACCCAGTTAAAGCCAGTCTTGCTACTAAAGGTGTTCTAATGTAAGAGTGTCATTCTTTTATTAATACCATCCTGTTCTGTGCACTGTTCTGTTTCTAGAAATTGTCCCAGAAGCGCGTGCATTGGGATGCCTATGTGGGAGGCGCGCGCATTAGAGAAAGAGGGGCAGAGGCGTCCGATTCTGGGTGTAAACTTGTAAACTCAGGGGTTCATGGGATTTCCTTGACCCTAAACAATAACTTTTTCCCCTGCAGTAATTGTTAACACATAAACATGGAATTGAAGGACAAGATGAAGTGCGGGCGCTTCTGGTGGTTAGGGTCGGAGGCGCGCGCGTTAGGCCAAGAAGGCCAGAGGCGCACGCTTCCCATCTTTTCCACCAGAATGCCTAGAAAATAAATAAAAGAACACCAAAAGTAAAAATGCAAGTTTAACCCTCTATGATCTCCCCAGCGGAGTCGCCACTGTAGATACCCTGGGAAAAGCACGTCTTGGCTAGAGTGGTGAAGTATCCTAGGATGTCTATTTAGTTTTAAAGATTAGAGTCGCCACCTATATTTTTAAAGGAACATAAGAAAAACCTAATGTAGCCTAATTTTATATACAAAACCAGAGATTCGAGGGAAACGGGTTCGGGGGTTAGGTTACAGATTGGGAAGTGCTTAAACACCCACTCCACTCGGTTAAAGCCAGTCTTGCTACTAAAGGTGTTCTAATGTAAGAATGTCATTCTTTTATTAATACCATCCTGTTCTGTGCACTGTTCTGTTTCTAGAAATTGTCCCAGAAGCGCGCGCATTGGGATGCCTATGTGGGAGGCGCGCGCATTAGAGAAAGAGGGGCAGAGGCGCCCGATTCTGGGTGTAAACTTGTAAACTCAGGGGTTCATGGGATTTCCTTGACCCTAAACAATAACTTTTTCCCCTGCAGTAATTGTTAACACATAAACATGGAATTGAAGGACAAGATGAAGTGCGGGCGCTTCTGGTGGTTAGGGTCGGAGGCGCGCGCGTTAGGCCAAGAAGGCCAGAGGCGCACGCTTCCCATCTTTTCCACCAGAATGCCTAGAAAATAAATAAAAGAACACCAAAAGTAAAAATGCAAGTTTAACCCTCTATGATCTCCCCAGCGGAGTCGCCACTGTAGATACCCTGGGAAAAGCACGTCTTGGCTAGAGTGGTGAAGTATCCTAGGATGTCTATTTAGTTTTAAAGATTAGAGTCGCCACCTATATTTTTAAAGGAACATAAGAAAAACCTAATGTAGCCTAATTTTATATACAAAACCAGAGATTCGAGGGAAACGGGTTCGGGGGTTAGGTTACAGATTGGGAAGTGCTTAAACACCCACTCCACTCGGTTAAAGCCAGTCTTGCTACTAAAGGTGTTCTAATGTAAGAATGTCATTCTTTTATTAATACCATCCTGTTCTGTTCACTGTTCTGTTTCTAGAAATTGTCCCAGAAGCGCGCGTATTGGGATGCCTATGTGGGAGGCGCGCGCATTAGAGAAAGAGGGGCAGAGGCGCCCGATTCTGGGTGTAAACTTGTAAACTCAGGGGTTCATGGGATTTCCTTGACCCTAAACAATAACTTTTTCCCCTGCAGTAATTGTTAACACATAAACATGGAATTGAAGGACAAGATGAAGTGCGGGCGCTTCTGGTGGTTAGGGTCGGAGGCGCGCGCGTTAGGCCAAGAAGGCCAGAGGCGCACGCTTCCCATCTTTTCCACCAGAATGCCTAGAAAATAAATAAAAGAACACCAAAAGTAAAAATGCAAGTTTAACCCTCTATGATCTCCCCAGCGGAGTCGCCACTGTAGATACCCTGGGAAAAGCACGTCTTGGCTAGAGTGGTGAAGTATCCTAGGATGTCTATTTAGTTTTAAAGATTAGAGTCGCCACCTATATTTTTAAAGGAACATAAGAAAAACCTAATGTAGCCTAATTTTATATACAAAACCAGAGATTCGAGGGAAACGGGTTCGGGGGTTAGGTTACAGATTGGGAAGTGCTTAAACACCCACTCCACTCGGTTAAAGCCAGTCTTGCTACTAAAGGTGTTCTAATGTAAGAATGTCATTCTTTTATTAATACCATCCTGTTCTGTGCACTGTTCTGTTTCTAGAAATTATCCCAGAAGCGCGCGCATTGGGATGCCTATGTGGGAGGCGCGCGCATTAGAGAAAGAGGGGCAGAGGCGCCCGATTCTGGGTGTAAACTTGTAAACTCAGGGGTTCAAGGGATTGCCTTGACCCTAAACAATAACTTTTTCCCCTGCAGTAATTGTTAACACATAAACATGGAATTGAAGGACAAGATGAAGTGCGGGCGCTTCTGGTGGTTAGGGTCGGAGGCGCGCGCGTTAGGCCAAGAAGGCCAGAGGCGCACGCTTCCCATCTTTTCCACCAGAATGCCCAGAAAATAAATAAAAGAACACCAAAAGTAAAAATGCAAGTTTAACCCTCTATGATCTCCCCAGCGGAGTCGCCACTGTAGATACCCTGGGAAAAGCATGGCTTGGCTAGAGTGGTGAAGTATCCTAGGATGTCTATTTAGTTTTAAAGATTAGAGTCGCCACCTATGTTTTTAAAGGAACATAAGAAAAACCTAATGTAGCCTAATTTTATATACAAAACCAGAGATTCGAGGGAAACGGGTTCGGGGGTTAGGTTACAGAGTGGGAAGTGCTTAAACACCCACTCCACCCGGTTAAAGCCAGTCTTGCTACTAAAGGTGTTCTAATGTAAGAATGTCATTCTTTTATTAATACCATCCTGTTCTGTGCACTGTTCTGTTTCTAGAAATTATCCCAGAAGCGCGCGCATTGGGATGCCTATGTGGGAGGCGCGCGCATTAGAGAAAGAGGGGCAGAGGCACCCGATTCTGGGTGAAAACTTGTAAACTCAGGGGTTCAAGGGATTGCCTTGACCCTAAACAATAACTTTTTCCCCTGCAGTAATTGTTAACACATAAACATGGAATTGAAGGACAAGATGAAGTGCGGGCGCTTCTGGTGGTTAGGGTCGGAGGCGCGCGCGTTAGGCCAAGAAGGCCAGAGGCGCACGCTTCCCATCTTTTCCACCAGAATGCCCAGAAAATAAATAAAAGAACACCAAAAGTAAAAATGCAAGTTTAACCCTCTATGATCTCCCCAGCGGAGTCGCCACTGTAGATACCCTGGGAAAAGCATGGCTTGGCTAGAGTGGTGAAGTATCCTAGGATGTCTATTTAGTTTTAAAGATTAGAGTCGCCACCTATGTTTTTAAAGGAACATAAGAAAAACCTAATGTAGCCTAATTTTATATACAAAACCAGAGATTCGAGGGAAACGGGTTCGGGGGTTAGGTTACAGAGTGGGAAGTGCTTAAACACCCACTCCACCCGGTTAAAGACAGTCTTGCTACTAAAGGTGTTCTAATGTAAGAATGTCATTCTTTGATTAATATAAACTTGTGCTAACAATTACATCATGAGAAAATGGGAAATTAAAAGAGAATAAAAATGTAGGAAGATAACCTTTTATCAACTTCAATGTAATGAAGTGATCATTTGGTTATGTCTCATTTTATGGGGATTGCATACATTCAAGAAAACATGTAAATAAAAGAGAAGAAAGTTGTACCTTATTCCGAGATGAAAAAAGAGAACTTCAAACTTTGACTTGAAGATGGTGTGTTTGTAGAGAAATGGTGTGCAAAAACTGTTAGAGAATTTAGGTTAGGGTAATTGATAATCCTGGATAATTGATCGAATTGTGATTAAATCACTTTCCGAATAAAGTATTTCGCCCCTCAATGCCTGGGTTACACGAAATCTTTATATGGGATAAGACAATCAAAACAATCTGATTCTAGGCAAAGAAAGCAGATTAAAACTCAGAGAATTATTAGGGTTTTTCGTGAGTTTAATTGAGGCCAATGATCTGTTTATAAACAGATTACATTTAGTAGCAGTCATGACTGTTGGTTTCTAACAGTCTCAATTGTTAGCCAACAGTCATGTTTGTTAACAGACTGTGTCTGTTCCTTTTGGCGGGTAAAACTGGCGGTAAATTATTTGGAGTATCAACAATACCGTTTAGGTTTCGGAGCGCTGCCCCGAGCCCCGCGAGGGGCGGCTTCCCCTCGACCCCCGCCTGCTCTGTTGGGAGCGGTACCCCAACAAGGGGCGCTGCCCCTTGACCCCTGCTTCTTTATCATGGTCGAAAACATATTTGACTCAAAATGAGTGTGTACTCCACACTTTCCCTTACTCATATCCGGGCCTAATATAAGATCGCATTGGTCTCTAGTAAATCCAATTACATAAAATCGTTGATGACACTAAAATCACCAACATTTCCCCCCATTTTAGTGTAATCCTCGATTTACTAATCATATAAAATATGAAACAAACATAACGAAACAAACGAATGCATAAATGAAAATGTCTTGCGATTGAATTTTCATCTTAGTACAATACACATTTCAAATATTCGAGAATCGGGGTGTCCCAACGATTGAACCCGTCAACTCATATGAATACCTGAAGATACTATACACATAAGTTTCTTACAACACTCTAAAGTTTATTCCTGACACTATTACAAGCCATGTGTCCCTATCCATTAATGAACATATAGAAAGCCAAGTCCTAGCTTCTTGAAGCGGCAAAACTTCATGTCCACATAGGTAGTTCCTTTAATCTTGAACCTGCATTTGCAATTTTTCAAAAGAACTATTAAGAAGATACTCTTCAACCTAACCATCACTTGCAGGTCTTGAACACATACCTTGGGAAACATAATTACATGTGCTCCAATCTCCACCTGTGAGCTTTCCACATTGAATTCAGGCTTCTAACGTTGTATTAGAAGGGAATTGGGTATCTCACAACTAGAGGATTAGATGGACTTTAATCCTATCCCTATTGCTGACTTATTTACTAAGTCTCTAGCTAACCCCTTCGTCAAGTGGTCAGCTAAATTTTGTTGAGACCGAACAAACTCAACTGAAATCACACCATTCATGATCAATTCACGAATCAAACTATGTCTGACACCTAAGTGTCTAGACTTGCCATTATAAATCTGACTATAAGCCCTGGCCAATGTGGCAGCACTATCATAATGGATAGATATTGGCGATATCGGTTTTGGCCATAATGGAATCTCATATATCAAGTTTCGTAGCCATTCTGCTTCTTTACCAGCAGCAGCCAATGCTACGAACTCAGATTCTATAGTAGAATGAGTAATACATGTCTGCTTCTTGGAAGCCCATGAAATGCCCCCTCCTCCTAGCAAGAACACCCAGCCACTAGTAGAAGATGAATCTTCTTGGTTGATCCAACTGAGTAACCTTCTAAAATAGAAGGTTGTCCAGAATAACATAAACTGTAATTCATAGTACCCTTTAAGTACTTGAACACCCTTGTTAAAGCATGCCAATGCTGTCTACTAGGATTACTAGTGAACCTGCTTAATCTTCCTACTGCATAAGCAATATCAGGTCGAGTGCTCGTCATAGCATACATCAAACTGCCAATGCTTTTGAGTATTCGAGCTGTGATACAGGTCTACTAGTATTTGGCATAAGTTTTTCAGCTGCATCCATAGGAGTACTGACTTTAGAACGATCATTGCAATTAAACTTCTTGAGAATTTTCTCAATATAATGAGATTGTGTAATAGCAATTCCCTTGTTCATCCGTTTAATTTTTATACCAAGAATTACATCGGCTTCTCCCATGTCTTTCATAGAGAACTTAGATGACAAGAGCTTCTTAGTTTTATCAACTACATTTTGGTCTGTGCCAAAAATTAACATGTCATCTACATATAGACAGATGATTATACCTTTGCCGGATTCATCAAATTTGCTATATACACATTTGTCAGACTGATTTAATTCAAAACCATTGGACAAAACAACCTCATCAAACTTTTGATGCCACTGTTTAGGTGCTTGCTTCAGCCCATAAAATGACTTAATTAACTTACACACCTTATGCTCATTACCTGGCATAACAAATCCTTCAGGTTGCTTCATATACACTTCTTCTTCCAAATCACCATTTAAAAATGTTGTTTTGACATCCATTTGATGGATCAATAGATTGTGAATTGCTGCCAAAGCTATCAACAATCTAATAGTAGTGATACGAGAAACTGGTGCATAGGTATCGAAGTAGTCGATCCCTTCCTTTTGTCTAAAGCCTTGGATTACCAATCGATCTTTAAACTTGTCAATTGTTCCATCGACTTTCATCTTCTTTTTGAAGATCCATTTGCACCCTAAAGGTTTACAGCTTGGTGGTAAATCAGATAAGACCCATGTATTATTTTCCATAATAGAACTAATCTCATCGTCAATTGCTTCTTTCCAAAAAGCAGCATCTCGCGATTTTATAGCTTCATCATAGGTTCTTGGATCCTCCTCTATATTATAACAATAAGAGTATTGAGATTCAACCTGATCTCTTGATCCTTCAACTAAATATAGTTGAAAATCATCACTATATGATTTAGCTTTTCTTGCTCTTTTGCTTTTCCGTGGTTCGGGTGTCTCATTTGGTACATCATTTGAATGATCATCCCTTTGAGATTCACCCGAATTTGGTATAATATCCTTTGGCCTAGGTATTGAAGAGAAACGATTCTCATCAAATATTGCATCTCTTGATTCTATAATTGTGTTAATAGAAATGTAGTCATTAGGTTCTATCACATAAAACCTATATGCCTTGGAATGCTCCGCATATCCAACAAAGATGCAATCAATACCTTTTTCTCTTAGCTTTTTCCTTTTAGGGTCTGGAAGTCTAACCACAGCCCTACACCCCCAAACTCGAAAAAATGTCAAGTTGGGTCGTTTCTTATACCAAAGTTCATATGGGGTAATCTTGTTCCTTTTATTAGGAACCCTATTCAATAAATAGCAAGCCGTTAACATGGCTTCCCCCCAAAACCCGTCACTCAAGCCCGAGTAAGATAACATGGCATTGACCATTTCTTCAAGAGTTCTATTTTTCCTTTCAGCCACACCATTTTGTTGTGGTGTATAAGGAGCCGTAGTTTCATGAATGATTCATACGGATTGAAAACATATAGGATCATAATATTCACCACCTCTATCTGTGCGTAAGGTTTTAATCAAGCCATTTTGTTGTAATTCAACTTCTGTTTTAAAAGTTTTAAATTTATCCAGGGCTTCATCTTTTGCATGCAGCAAATAAACATAGCAAAACCTAGAGGCATCATCTATAAAATTGATAATATACTTTTTATTTCCTAAAGATGGAGTCGCATGAAAATCACATAAATCACTATGTATCAATTCAAGTATTACAGAATTCCTTGTTATACTTTTAAAAGGTTTTCTAGTGATTTTTGTTCACATTCAAGTATTACATTTTCCAGAATTATTATCAATAGCAGGAATCAAACCATCTTTAGACATTTTAAGCATTCTTTTATAGTGCACATGTCCTAAACGAGCATGCCATAATGAGGAATTAATAACATTGGAATCAGTCATATAAACAGAACTAGAATCATTAGGAACTTTATTTAAATTCATCATAAACATCCCATTATTGTAGTAACCAAATCCTACGAATACACCAGACTTCGATAAGATATACTTATCGGATTCATACACTTGTTTATATCCACACTTATTCAAAACAGGACCAGAAATTAAATTCTTTCAAAGTTTAGGTACATACAAAACATCAAACAAAGTAACAGATTTTTCTGAACTAAATTCCAGTACCACATTTCCCTTTCCTTGAACAGGAGCAAAATGATCATCACACATGTAAAGAACAGATTCGTCTTCCACGGATTCAAATGTCTTAAACCAGGAACGATCTTTACAAACATGAGTTGTGGCACCGGAATCAATCCACCACGCAATTGCATCATCCTGCACATAAAATGCTTCAGAAATTAGTGAAACAAAATATTTAATAAATCCATTCCAAATATGTACTAAATTCTGACCTTGGTCTTGGGTATGGTCCTTAGACCCCTTTCCCGAACCACTGGTGCTTGCGCCATCCTTTTTCTTTCCACCACGATAATCCCTCTTAAAGTTACCAGTTTTGCCACACTTCCAACATGCCACTTTAGGTTTCTTGTTGGGACCAGAATCATCGTTGTTATTGGAACCACGTTTATTTCCTCTGTTTTTGTTGTTGTTCTTATTCTTTCCACCCTCCTCAAGCATATTCACCGAGGGTCCAGCAACTTCTTTCCCTTTGCCCTTGTCACTTTCTTGCGCCCTTAGAGATTCCTCTATGCGCAGGTGACTACCAAGTTGGACCAAAGACAGATCGTCTTTACCATGCTTCAAGTTATGTTTGAAATCCTTCCAGGAAGGAGGCAACTTGTCTATTACACTCGAAACAGATATTGCCTCATCCATTTTCAAACCATGTTGTGTAAACTGTCCAAGGTTCTCAGGAGTTCATTGAATTGTTCTATGACAGGCCTTGATTCGACCATCTTGTAATTATTGAAATTACTTACAAGGAACTTGTTGGTCCCAAAGGGCAACAAGGGTATGAAAAATAGCTAGAGGGGGGGTGAATAGCTGTTTTAAAATTCTTTTCGTACCCTTGATAAACTCAATTGCAAATGCGCACTTTATCAAGTAAGCGTAATGAAATGCGCCTAAGTGAGTGAGTGAAATGCACAGCGGAATTTAGTAATGAAAATAGGCACAAAGTGATAAAGGGAGCGCAACACACACACTAAGTATTTTGGCTCAAAGTGAGTGAAATAAGGAACTAAGGCAAATGATATAACAATCACAACACAATTCAGTTCAATCAATCTACAATGAGTAAACAAGCAAATAGTGAGTGAAAATAATAACTTGAAAGAAATGACAAGATAATCACACAAGCTATTTGGAGAGGTTCGATCAATGAAAGATCTACGTCCTCTACCAAGATGGTTAGTCTTGGATTTCTAATGGAGATCTTATATAATGAGTGAGTGTTACAAATTACAATGTTTGAGCTTATACACTAACTCAAGATCTATTACTATGAAAGAACAAATCCAAAACAATAACCGGTGTATCTCTTAAAGAAGAATCTAAATGATTAATCTTTGAAGAGGTGCGTGTGTGTTCTTAGTATCAAGGCTCTTTAGATCTTTGAGATGGAGAGCACGAGAAACTAAAGTGTTAAGGCTTGAAGATCTGGGCTAAGGATGAAGGTATGAAGATGTTCTTGAGAAATCTGGAAAAACGAAGGCAATCTTCAAATCTTCAACAAATGCTTGAGAGAGAAATACTTGAAATTCTTAGCAAAACTCAGCAACTTCAAAATGTTGAAGTTATGGGGTATTTATAGTGAACTTCAAAAAACTAGCCGTTGGAAATCCTTGTGGATAAGATGAGCTGTCGCTCGTTGATTGGAGCATGCATATATTATGGTCACTTTGACACTCAACATAAATATGACCGTTATGGACACGTGTCAACGGATTAGGCCTATATGCATCTTTTAACCACCGTTGGATCATTGGCGTAATTTGAATTCTCTTCAAGTCTTTGAATCTTCAATAAATCACTGAGTGTTGAATAAACACTTTGAGGCGCGTTTGAGCCAAGAGGCGCACATGATGTGCGCTAAAACAAGGGGCGCATAGGCGCATAGCATAGCTAGTAATAAGTCCTTGCGCGCGCTATGAAGGGCGCAGGGCGCAAATGAAGAGAGGCGCATGGCGCGTATGCGCGGCTCAAACTTACTGAGTGATTTTTCTTCGAATCTTGATCTTCTTGCCCTATTTCTAAGCCTATTTTATAACAATGGACATCTTAAAAAATGAAGTATAAATACTTCTTACATGTGGGCCTAAAGTCCATGAAATAAAGCTTAGGTGATGGATCAATCAAATCTAATAAATCCTATTACATTAAAACTGAGATATATATGTGGGCATACCCAACAATCTCCCCCTATTTGATTGATGCCATTACCTACTATATCAAGGACAAACATTATACTTGATAAAAACATGTCCAAATGAATGAAATTGGTAAATCATGTCTCAAGTTAATGTACACACTAGTCCAAGATATAGATTTCTAATCTATTCCAATAAGGTTAACACATTACATATGGAAAGATAGAAATAACAGTTTAACCCATTCAAAATGATGTATGAATTTTAGTTTTGAAAAGTGTTTAAACCAAGTTTAAACTCAATGCATGAAAGTATGAAACAATTCAATATGATGCATATGAATTTAAACAATATTCATTGTTCTACAAACAAGGAGTTTGAGTGAACAAAGTTTGATAATAAGTGATGCATTGTTCTCATTAAAACTTGGGAAGTAGGAGTTACAAATTACAAGTTTCGAATAGAACAAAGACAAAAGATGTACTAAAACAAGTAAGCATCACTATATCTTCAATTTACTAACAAAAAAAATTCTAACTTACATTCAAAGAAAACTAAGGATTAGGAGGCGCGTCATCTTCCTTCAAACCTTCTTCAATTTCAGAAACGGGCGCTGGATTTGTTTGGAAAGTTGATAGGCGCGGTTCACTAAACCATGAGTGTCTGTGACGCCGTCTCTGAGGTAGCGCAAATGACCAACATTGATGTTTTGATATTCATCAATGGTGCGTTGAGTAATGGCTTGCTGTTGAGCGGCGTTTTCTGCAACGTTCTGAAAGTTAGCTTCAATAGCAGCCTGCGCTGAAACAATGTCAGAGGAAATCCTATCTGAGCGCCTGTCTGCGCTGGAGTGTGCGGCGTTGAAGTGAGTGACAACTAACTCCTTCAAGACATCAATCTTTGAAAGCAGGGAGTTAATGTCAATAGGCGCGCTGAGAGCAGGAGTAGAGCTGGAAGAGGACGCATTTGATCCAGGCGCATGTGCATCAGGAGCAATTGGAGCAGCGCTGGGTTCATCATTTGGATCTGCGCCATATACAGATAGTCCCAGGATTTGTAGCTCATCCTTAACTTCTTTGAGCTTATCAACAACGCTCAATAACTTATGGCTATCTCCAGCCACCATTTCAAACAATTTCCTTATATCCCCCGCTATGTTCAACTCTACTTCCTTTATAGCGTTTATAAAATCTTGGCCATCGGTGAGTTGGATGCCAGCGCTAATTCGCTCGTGAAGAGAAGCAAGAGTACCTTTGAATAAATCGTTCATCTGATCAATAGCATCATTCCACTGTTGAGGGGTCAGGAAGTGTTTGTCCTTGATGTTGGCATCTATGCGCTTTATCTCCCCCTTAATGGCAGCAATCTCATCAGCCTGCTGGGTAAGCATTAAAGTATGAAGCTCTAATTGTGAGTTCATTTGAGACTGGCCTTGCTGGAGTTGCTTTAGTAGAGAAATAACCACACTCATATCAGGAGTGGGAGGAGGAGGCGCAGGAGTAGAGGGGCGCGGAGTAGGAGCGCGCGGAGGAGATGGAATATATTCTGCACTTGAAGAAATTTCTTCAGGATGAGGCGCAGGAACCTTTGGGCGCACAGATGATGGTTTGCGCCTTAACTGATCTGGCTCCCCCTGAGGTTGATCCTCAATATCTTCACCAAATAAATCTGCAGAAATTTTATCTCTGACTTGTTGACGATCAAAAGATGGTGTTGGAGTAGGCGCATGAACGGTTGGAGGCGCATCATGAGCAGGCGCGCGTGCATCAGCGCTAGACCCTGCGCCTTTCAGATTTAGATAAATCAGCAGCCTGTTTCAATCTGAATTCTTCATCTCTTTTTAACTGCGCTTCCAGTCTACTGGCTTCTTTAGCGCGTTTCAGCTCCTTTTCTTCTTCAGTGTCAGTTCTGGGGCGCTTAGCAGGTCTGCTTGGTTCATCAGCAATCCCTTTGCCTTTGCCTTTCACTGCGCCAGGAATAGGTTCTGCGCGTGGCGCTACTGTAGCTTCTTCTTCTCCATCTGCGCCAGCTGCTTCTTCATCAGACTCAGTGGCTTCATCTACCAACTGAGCGCCTTTCACCCTTGGCGCGCGCTTGGCCATGCGCTTTCTGCGCCTCTTCATCACTAAACTGTCCTTACCAAAGATAGGGACATCAGTGGTCTGGTAGGCTGGGTTCTCAGCAAGAAAATTAGCAAGCGCGGGGTAGGAGAGGAAGATTTTAGTGAGAATGCGGCAGTGAGTCTTGAACTTCGTCTTGCCGTCAGCTTTGTTTTTATTGTACTTGTCAATCTGGTCCTGAAGATTAGTAAATAAGATTTGAGGCCAGTTGAGGATGGTTTTTGCCATGATGGCAGCTGTGAATTCCCACTGCTCCATAGTAAATCTGTTGACATTTCCAGTTTTGAAGATAATGGAAGTGCCAACCAGATGCGCAATATGCGCCAATAAATCACCACCATCTCTAATTTCCACCGTTTTGATATTGTTTTGAAGAGTAGGAATACGAAGAAGAGTACGCGCCATAATGTTTTGAGCGGCGGCTGAATAAGAATTGACTTTGCCAGCTACACTCAAGGGGCCAGTTTTGTTGAAGTTGACAATGTTCTTTATAGTGCCGGCAGACATGGTTATCTCAACGTCTTGAACTACTGCGCGAATGCGATAGCGCACCATCCCTTCAATGTCTGTTGGAATTTCCACAAATTCTGTTGTAGAGAAAAATTCATCAACGAGGAGCGGAGAGTAGAAAGGTTGCTCCAGAGTGAACAAAGGGAGAAGTCCAGCTAGTCTGATATAATCCATAACTTCGACACCCATAGGATCAGCAGATAGCTCGTTTAAATCAAATGTTTCACCAGGTCTGAAGTTAGATAGATCCTGAAAAATAAACATTTAAAGGAATTAGTGTGAATTAGGCGCATAGAATCATAAATAGGCAAAGTGAGGACTAGGCGCATACAAAATTTTAGGGGCATAAAATAATTAGGCGCATAGATTCATGAGCGCATAAGAGAGCACAGTGAGTCAAGGCGCATGATTATAGTAGGCGCATGAAATTATGAGGCGCATAGAAATACGGGGCGCATATTTATGGTTCTATGAAATATACAAAGGAAAATTTGAACATAAAAATTGGCTAAGTATGAATTTGGGGGCGCATAGTAAGTGTAGGCGCAGGATGATATTAAGCGCATAAAGGATTGAGGCGCAAACACATGTGAGCGCAAGAATCTCTTTGAGGCGCATAATATCAATGTGCGCATAATTATACTAGGCGCATGAATTCATATATAGGCGCATTACTTATGTAGAAATTTAAACTAAGTATAAAAACTCACAAACACATCCAAACATACATATGCAAGTTTTTAGAATCAAAAAATGAAAATTTTGAAAAACACGTTTTGAAAATTATGAGACCCAAGTCAAGCAAAAATAATGAAGAACACGAAGAACATGTCTTGAGTGCTCGAAGAACACCAAGAACACATAATTCGTGAAACTTCACCAAATCAAGCATACAATATATCAAAATGACCGCACGAAGACAAGGATAACAAATATGTAAATCAAAACAAGTAAAAATCAACAACGAATCCAAAAAAATGGATTCAAAGATCTTAAAAACCGAAAAGTCGAAAATGGTGATTTTTCAGATTCGCACCAAATAGCGAATTGATCGTTGAAAAAGTTAGTTATAAAGACTCGAAATCACAAAACGAACATAACCTAACGAACGATTTTGAAAACGGATCACCGAAGCAATATTAATCAAGAAAAAGTGCAATTTCGGGTTTTTGAAAAAAAATGACGAAACAGAAAAAAATTGCAGAAATTTAGGAGTTTAAGGGTGTAAGGATCCATACCATTTCGTCTTGGGTAGATTTTGTAGTTCTCTTAGGACCCATTAACGAGATATATATAATGAAAAATAGAGAAACGAAAGAGAGAGAGAGAGAGAAACGGAGAGACTGGGAGAGAGAGAGAGTTGGTAGGGAGGTGTAGGGAGATGATGAGGGAGTTGGTGAGAGAGAGAGAGTGAAGGGAAGTGTATATATAGGTTAGTTTTTAAAAAAAATGCACTGATATGGAAATAATACTGTCAAAAATTTAAAAAAAAAGATGGGAAGTTGAAAGGATGTGTATTTATGAGGGGTTTTTGTGATTTCGGCTCATCATGACATGTGTACGGCGCATTAATGAGGGATTTATGGATTTGAAGGGCATTAAATGCAGAATGACATAAAGTGTCATGATGTGACATATTGGGTAAAAGAAAAACTGCTCCACTTTCCCTTTAAGTGTATGAGCAATTTTGACTAATTTTTGCACAAACCCCAAAACATCTATTTTGGTGTAAGTTTGGGGTGCAAGAAATATATCCCCATAAAATAAAGTTTTTCGAAAAGCGTAAAACGAGGGAAAAATTAATTGCACAAGTACCCTTGAACAATTAAAGGAATGTCAAAAGACAAAGATTCTTATAATAAATGAACGGAATGAACATACCTGGTACTTGTGTATTTAATACGTTCAATCATTGGAATTAAATTTGAGAATTGATTGAGCCGCAAAAGTTAATGCGCGCATGAAGGGGCGCATTATTTCAACAGGGCGCATACTCATCTAGGCACGCAGAATGATTTAAGAGGCATTGAATGCTGGGCGCGCGCTAGAATTTGGCGCGCAAAGAGTTGAGCGCGCAGAAGTATTAGGCGCGCATAGTTTCCTTGAAACTTGAAATAATTTGTCATTTTGTCCTAATATACATAACTCAACAAAACATAAAATCATGAGTATTGACAAAACTATATTGAATTTAGTTGAGTTCAAGCATACCCATTTCGCCTCTCAAAAACATGAACCGTTTCGCGTCAAGTGCTTTCGTTAGAATGTCGGCGATTTGATAGTCGGTTCCCACGTGTTCCAAATGTATATTGCCTTTCTCCACGTGGTCTTTGAGGAAGTGATATTTGATGTCGATGTGCTTGGTCTTTGAGTGCATGACAGGATTTTCAGAAACCGCAATTGTTGATGTATTGTCGCAGTAGATGGGACAATTTTCTTCGATGATATCATAGTCCACCAATTGCTGCTTCATCCAGAGTATTTGACAACAACAACTTCCCGCAGCGATATATTTGGCTTCGGTTGTTGAAACAGATACAGAAGCTTGTTTCTTACTTGCCCATGACACAAGTCGATATCCGAGGAAATGACAGGTGCCACTAGTGCTTTTCCTGTCAATCGTGCACGCTGCATAATCCGCATCTGAATAACCTACAAGTTTAAAGTTCGAATCTTTGGTGTACCAAAGTCCAAGGTTAACAGTGCCAGAGAGATATCTTATAATACGTTTCACAACAATTAAGTGTGCTTCTCTAGGGTCGGATTGATAACGAGCACAAACACAAACACTAAACATAATATCAGGCCTACTAGCAGTAAGGTAAAGGAGTGAGCCAATCATACCTCGATAGAGCATTTGATCAACACGTTTACCTTTTAGATCTTTGTCGAGTTTGTTGCCGGTGGCCATTGGAGTATCGTATGCTTTAGCGTTCTCAAGTCCAAACTTTTTGATTAAGTCCTTTGTGTACTTGGCTTGATTTATAAAGATGCCTTCACTCATTTGCTTGATTTGAAGCCCGAGGAAGAATGTGAGTTCTCCCATCATGCTCATTTCAAACTTGCTCTTCATTAGTTTCTCAAAACGCTTGCACAACAATTCATTAGTAGAACCAAATATAATATCATCAACATAAATTTGAACAAGTAATTTATGACCATTATGTTTGGCAATGAAAAGAGTTGTATCGATTTTACCGCGAGTGAAGCCTTTTTCGATGAGAAACTTTGATAGTGTATCATACCATGCTCTTGGTGCTTGTTTGAGTCCATACAAAGCTTTCTGGAGTTTGTACACATGATTTGGAAATTGTGAATCTTCAAACCCAGGTGGTTGAGCAACATAGACTTGTTCTTGGAGTTCACCATTTAGAAACGCGCTCTTCACATCCATTTGATATAACTTGAAGTTCTTGTGAGCGGCGTAAGCTAGAAATAATCTGATAGCTTCAAGTCTTGCTACGGGCGTAAAAGTTTCATCGTAGTCAATTCCTTCTTCTTGCCTATAGCCTTGTGCAACCAATCTTGCTTTGTTTCTCGTGATGGTTCCATTCTCATCCATCTTGTTCCTGAACACCCATTTTGTACCAATCACTCCATGATCATTTGGTCTTAGAACTAGAGTCCAAACCTTACATCGTTCAAATTGATTGAGTTCTTCTTGCATTGCAACAACCCAATTGGGATCTTGGAGCGCTTCATCAGCCTTCTTTGGTTCAATTTGAGAGATAAAAGCAGTGTAAGCATCAAAGTTTGTAGCTCTCCTTGTACGAACACCAACTTGTAGATCACCGATGATATCAGCAATTGGGTGACCTCTAACTTCACGAATTTCAGGAGGTAAGTTAGGTTGAGTCGTAGAAACTTGAAGGTCTTCAATTGGTACACCTTCACCAGATTCAAAGTCATTAAAATTTAGGGGTTGAACTGGCTCAGAGTTGAAATTTGGGTGTACACCAGATGCAGCAGTAGAAATAGGCGCGTGAGAGGAATCATGAGGCGCATCATCTGAGTGAGGCGCAATAGATGATTCACCAGGCGCATTATACATTGAATTAGGCGCATTTGATGTAGATGGATTTCCTTGTGCTGATAGATTCTGATCTTGAGTGGGCGCAACATAAATAGGAGCACCTGTATCATTTAGCTCAATAGAATCATCAGCAACATTTGGAGCCAAATGTGGCTCAAGGAGAGAATGTTCATCAAATGTAACATGTACAGATTCAACTATCACTAATGTAGTTCTATTAAAAACACGAAAAGCTTTAGAGTGTTTGGCATACCCAACAAAAATACCTTCGTCGGCTTTGGCATCGAATTTACCTCTATGTTCGTTTCCGTTGTAGAGGATATAACATTTGCAACCAAAGATCTTGAAGAATGCAATGTTGGGAGTTCTACCATGCCAAAGTTCATACGGAGTCTTGTTGTGAAGTTTGTTGATGAGGGAACGATTTTGAGTAAAGCATGCAGTGTTGATAGCTTCTTCCCAAAAGTACTTAGGCAATTTAGCTTCAGCTATCATCGTCTTTCCCGCTTCAATCAACGTTCTATTCTTTCGTTCAACAATGCCATTTTGTTGAGGGACTCCGGCGGTTGAAAAGTTGTGATCTATCCCATGATCTTCACAATATCGAGCAACACCGTTGTTCTTGAATTCTGTTCCATTGTCAGATCGAACACTAACGATGTCATCTTCTTTTTGGGTTTGGAGCAGTCGAAATAAGGTAGTGAGAATATCATAACAATCATCTTTTGTAATCATCATCTCTACCCATGTATATCTTGAATAATCATCCACCACAACTAGAGTATACTTGTTTCTTCGAATGCTTGCGGTGGAAACTGGTCCAAATAGATCAATGTGAAGCAGTTGCAAGCATCTTGTAGTTGAAGGATTTGACTTGCTTGAAAATGACTGCTTCGGTTGTTTGCCAAGTTGACATGCGGCGCACTTTTTGTCATGATGATCAGCAACTTTGGGAAGTCCTTTGACAAGATTATTCCTGCTGAGTTTAGATAGATACTTGAAGTTCAAGTGACTTAAGCGCTTGTGCCACAGCCAACTATTTTCGTTCACACTTTTTGCTACAAAACAAAGATTAGTACTAGAGTTCATACTATGGAAATCAATAATATAAATATTTGTCTTACGATATCCCGTGAGTAAGATAGCTCCAGTTTTGCCATTCTTGATAAGACATTGCGTTGAAGTGAAATGGCATTCTAATCCTTTGTCGCAGAATTGAGATATGGATAATAAGTTGTGCTTGAGCCCTTCGACGAGTGAGACTCTTTCAATGCACACTTTGTCTTTCTTGAGCTTTCCATATGCTACAACTTGACCTTTGTTATTATCGCCAAATGTTACGGAGGGACCTCTTTCTTCATGGACATCTTCTAATAAGGATTCATCTCCAGTCATGTGTCTTGAACACCCACTATCGAGAATCCATTCATAATTTCTAGCTTTTGAGATCCAGCCATGAAACAAAGAACCTGAAATATAGACATTTAAGCAGGTCCCCTTTATTCTTTTTGGGTCCTAGGGTTAGCAACTTTTGACAACCCACTCTTGCTTGACCTTAGGATTTTTACGTCCTTTGGCATTGGGAGTGAATCGCAAAAGGCATTCCACGGCCTTGTGTCCTGAACAATCACAAATAGAACAATGATGAAAGCCACCAATCATATGAGTTTTCACAAACTCTTTACTTTTCTTGGGGATGGCATTCTTCTTTGGGTCAAATGAATTAGCCTTAACAAAATCTTTCTTTTGAAATTTTGGAGCCCTTTTTCTCGGAGGGCGGATAGGACTAGGAGGCGCACGGCGATGAGGCGCGTGGCTCTTAGGCGCATAATGAGCACTCGGAGAAGGAGCGCGCCTATTTTCAAGAATGATTTTGCTAGGAGATGGTTCATCTGTAGCTATATCTTTCCCATTAGCTTTCCCAAATTGCTTCGTTGGGTAGACATAATGGAATGTTTGTCTCTTGACTTTTTCCTGTCCTTTACCCATTGAATTTGAATGTTTTTCCTTGGGAATTTCAAAAGTTTGTTGGTTGGTAAATTCACTATCTCTTTCAGCACAGACATCACATTTAAAGTTGTCACTAGTTAATAAGAATCCCAAGCCACTTTTATCACCACTGACTTTTTGGGACTCAAATATATTCTCCATAGTGACACGAGAATTGGACCACTCATTTGTAATCTTTTTAAGATCAGTAATTTGAGCAACCAATTCATCGTTTTGAACTTTAAGAAGTGAGTTCTGTTCTGTTAGAAAAGTGTTTTTAACAGTAAGAGGAGTCATGCTCTTTATCTGCTCCTTAAGGAGGGTGAGTTCAGATTTAAGTAGAGATTTCTCGGTCTTAAGCTGGGAAATTTCATCACATGATAGTGCTAAAGCTTCCTTCATACTATCAAATCTAGTGATTACCTTTTCAGCCTTTTTGAACAATTTTTCTTGTTCAGCAATCACTTCATCATCATTGATTTTGGAGATTGGAGCAGTTGGTTCAACCTGTGGTCTAATGTATGCTCCTTTTCTCAATTTGTTCCTTGCTCCAAGATCACATCGTGAGAATAGCAATCCACCATCGTTTTGAGCCGGAGTGAGAAATCCTTGTTCAACGAGCTCGCTGATGGTTGGTCCTTTCTTCTTTTTCACTTCTTGAAAACCTGCAGATTTCTTGATAGGTTTGTTCAAGGCATTCATATCGGGAACATCCTTGGAGAAGTCATCATCAGAATCATAAGCATCAACTTCATCATCATTTGCCATCAAACAAACGAGTCCATCATCGGAATCTTCATCACTCTCATCGGAGTCTGTTTCAATCCAAGTGTTGTGCTCATTTGCTGGTGCTTCTTCTTCAGCAACCATTCCCTTGTGACGAGTGAACTTGGGAGTGAATTTGGGAGTATGGCTGCTCTTCTTCTGCATATATTCAAATTTGGGGATCGGGCAGCTTGATGCAAAATGTCCGGGTTTCCTGCAATTAAAACAAACAAGATCTTCTTTTCTTTTTGAATCACTGCTCCTTGAAAACTTTTGAGGAGCTTTGCTGGTAGATCCTTGAAATTTGTTGGTTGAGCCGGGTCTTGAGAATTTTCTGAACTTTTGAAATTTCTTCACAAATAAAGCGAAGTCTTCATCATCCATGTCTAATAGCTCAGAAGTAGAAATTTTGGGATCGGAGCTTTTCTCATCTTGTATAGGCACAGGAGTAGGCGCAGGTGTAGGCGCAGCTTCTCTGTGCGCCATCATAGCCATAGATTTTGACTTTCCTTCAGTTTCGCTGATTCGTTGGAGTTTGAGTTCGTAAACTTTGAGATTTGCATAAAGGTTCCTTAAAGTCCAAACATCTAAGGTTCCAGCGTCTTCAAGAGCGCTAGATTTATGTAGGTATCTTGATCCAAAAGCTTGTAGAAAATTTACATTCAAATCTTTGTTGGTAAACTTCATGCCAAGTGAAATACATAGATTGATAATTTCACAGTAGCGTTCATAAGTTTGCCTTAAGTTTTCACCGGGGAGTTGAGAGAAATTGTTGAACCTCTTTTGAACTTCGTATTTCTTGTTCTCCTTGCACACGGTGTCTCCTTCAATATGCTCTTCAATAGCATCCCATAGCTCATTTGCAGTAGCACAATGCATGACTTGTTGTTTCATAGCCGTGCTTAGAGTGCTTAGAAGAATGTTTCTTGCTTTGCCATCATTTGCAACTCTTCTAATTTCTTCCTCGGTCCATTCTTCCCTTGGTTTGAGAACTGTAGGTTGGGCAGCGTTGGTGCGTGGATTTGGATTCGCCTTCATCGGAATATAAGGTCCATAAACGACGGTGTCATGGAGCCTTTCATCGATTGAGTTGAGACACGTCAAAATGATCTTCATCAAAGACCGGAACGTGAGTGTAGTTTGCAGTTGCCATAGGTTTTGAGTTTGCCATTTAGAATCGGCACCCAAGCTGTTAAGCTTGAAAAACAAAAGTGTTTTATAAAGGTGTTTGCTCTGATACCACTTGTTGGTCCCAAAGGGCAACAAGGGTATGAAAAATAGCTAGAGGGGGGGTGAATACTGTTTTAAAATTCTTTTCGTACCGTTGATAAACTCAATTGCAAATGCGCACTTTATCAAGTAAGCGTAATGAAATGCGCCTAAGTGAGTGAGTGAAATGCACAGCGGAATTTAGTAATGAAAATAGGCGCAAAGTGATAAAGGGAGCGCAACACACACACTAAGTATTTTGGCTCAAAGTGAGTGAAATAAGGAACTAAGGCAAATGATATAACAATCACAACACAATTCAGTTCAATCAATTTACAATGAGTAAACAAGTAAATAGTGAGTGAAAATAATAACTTGAAAGAAATGACAAGATAATCACACAAGCTATTTGGAGAGGTTCGATCAATGAAAGATCTACGTCCTCTACCAAGATGGTTAGTCTTGGATTTCTAATGGAGATCTTATATAATGAGTGAGTGTTACAAATTACAATGTTTGAGCTTATACACTAACTCAAGATCTATTACTATGAAAGAACAAATCCAAAACAATAACCGGTGTATCTCTTAAAGAAGAATCTAAATGATTAATCTTTGAAGAGGTGCGTGTGTGTTCTTAGTATCAAGGCTCTTTAGATCTTTGAGATGGAGAGCACGAGAAACTAAAGTGTTAAGGCTTGAAGATCTGGGCTAAGGATGAAGGTATGAAGATGTTCTTGAGAAATCTGGAAAAACGAAGGCAATCTTCAAATCTTCAACAAATGCTTGAGAGAGAAATTCTTGAAATTCTTAGCAAAACTCAGCAACTTCAAAATGTTGAAGTTATGGGGTATTTATAGTGAACTTCAAAAAACTAGCCGTTGGAAATCCTTGTGGATAAGATGAGCTGTCGCTCGTTGATTGGAGCATGCATATATTATGGTCACTTTGACACTCAACATAAATATGACCGTTATGGACACTTGTCAACGGATTAGGCCTATATGCATCTTTTAACCACCGTTGGATCATTGGCGTAATTTGAATTCTCTTCAAGTCTTTGAATCTTCAATAAATCACTGAGTGTTGAATAAACACTTTGAGGCGCGTTTGAGCCAAGAGGCGCACATGATGTGCGCTAAAACAAGGGGCGCATAGGCGCATAGCATAGCTAGTAATAAGTCCTTGCGCGCGCTATGAAGGGCGCAGGGCGCAAATGAAGAGAGGCGCATGGCGCGTATGCGCGGCTCAAACTTACTGAGTGATTTTTCTTCGAATCTTGATCTTCTTGCCCTATTTCTAAGCCTATTTTATAACAATGGACATCTTAAAAAATGAAGTATAAATACTTCTTACATGTGGGCCTAAAGTCCATGAAATAAAGCTTAGGTGATGGATCAATCAAATCTAATAAATCCTATTACATTAAAACTGAGATATATATGTGGGCATACCCAACAGAACTTC
The DNA here is from genome assembly GCA_026119855.1 of Campanula takesimana. Classification (NCBI taxonomy): domain Eukaryota; kingdom Viridiplantae; phylum Streptophyta; class Magnoliopsida; order Asterales; family Campanulaceae; genus Campanula; species Campanula takesimana. Next base: position 1,518,237 of record JAOWBW010000197.1, on the reverse strand, counting down.
TTACTCGAAGCATCCTCTGCCATGTACTTGGATTCAAGAGAATCCCACAACTCCTTTGCAGATTCAACATTCTGATATATATCAAAGAGAGAGTCAGACATACCATTCAATATATGTCCTCTGCAGATGTAGTCATCGTTCTCCCACTTCGACCTTCTTCTGACTGCTTCCAAATTATCGTCCTCCGATAGTTCTGGCATGGGGGTAGACAGAACATACACCACCTTCAATGTTGTCAGAAGGAAGTGCATCTTCTTCTGCCAGCGTCTGAAATCATAGCCTTCAAACTTGTCCAACTTCCCGAAGTTGGTCGTCATCTCCTTCACAGTACTTCCTCCACCCATGATTATCACAAAATACTTTATTCGATTGTTAGAGAATTTAGGTTAGGGTAAATGATAATCCTGGATAATTGATCGAATTGTGATTAAATCACTTTCCGAATAAAGTATTTCGCCCCTCAATGCCTGGGTTACACGAAATCTTTATATGGGATAAGACAATCAAAACAATCTGATTCTAGGCAAAGAAAGCAGATTAACACTCAGAGAATTATTAGGGTTTTTCGTGAGTTTAACTGAGGCCAATGATCTGTTTATAAACAGATTATATTTAGTAGCAGTCATGACTGTTGGTTTCTAACAGTCTCAATTGTTAGCCAACAGTCATGTTTATTAACAGACTGTGTCTGTTCCTTTTGGCGGGTAAAACTGGCGGTAAATTATTTGGAGTATCAACAATACCGTTTAGGTTTCGGGGCGCTGCACCGAGCCCCGCGAGGGGCGGCTTCCCCTCGACCCCCGCCCGCTCTGTTGGGAGCGGGACCCCAACAAGGGGCGCTGCCCCTTGACCCCGCAAGGGGGCGCAGCCCCGTTGACCCCTGCTTCTTTATCGTGGTCGAAAACATATTTGACTCAAAATGAGTGTGTACTCCACACTTTCCCTTACTCATATCCGAGCCTAATATGAGATCGCATTGGTCTCTAGTAAATCCAATTACATAAAATCGTTGATGACACTAAAATCACCAACAAAAACTTGTACAGTTTTTGTGTAGAATTTTTGGTGCTCTCTTTTTTGGTGTGATCTTGGTGTAAAATCCCCCTCTTGAAATGGTGGAGAATGGGGGTTTTTATAGGTGACAGGAGAATGTTTTTGGTGCCAAAACAGAGTCACAAAAAGGGAATTCTCGGGCAAAATCATGTAAATTGAGCAATGGAGTGATTCTTGGAGATAATCTGTAACTGACGCCCAGAAGCGCGCGCCTCCGGCCTTTAGGGCAGAAGGCGCACGCGTCTAGCCGCAAGGGACAGAGGCGCACGACTCTGAAAAGGCATTTTTAACAGAATGGATTAGAAAGTTAGAACTGTTATTCAGTTTAGCCCCCAGACTTAACGGAGTCAGTCAGGAACTTAATGGAAGTAACAGAAACTAACGAAAATAAGTTAAATAAAAATAGTATGTATGCAATCGGAGTGAGCGATCCAAGGCGGGGTGTCTACAGTTTCAAGTTGCACAAAGCCAGGGTTCCTAACTTTAGATGGTGATTTTTCTATGGCTTGATTCTTGTATAGGCTCTTTTCTATGGTTTGTAGTCACCCCTCCCTTTATTGTAGAGAACCTTACAACATGTGTAATGACTCCCCCTTAGACTTTTGTTTCCTGGTGGTTGAGGTTGTCATGTCGGCAACCATGTTTTTTTTTTTTAATTAATAAAAACTAGGGAGGTGTCGTCCTCCTTTCGCCAAATAATAATAATAATAATAATAATAATAATAATAATAATAAAAGTTATTCCTTATGTCTTCAGGGTTAGGACTTTATTAGTATAAATAATGGGGTCATCCTAACACAAATTCATACCTCAGAAAATAAAGTGCTCAAAGAGATGTCAGTGATTCTAGATCTAGGGATTAGCACAGTCAGGATTTGTAACCAAAATCCGTGCTAGCATAGATTAGTGTGATATTGTAAAAGTTTCTCCAGATTGATAATAATATTCTGTCACCTCCCCGTGGATGTAGCCAAGTTGGTGAACCACGTAAATCTGTGTTCTTGTGATTGTTTTCTTTTCTCATCAAGTCTTGTTTAATTGCTCTAATATTAATGATAATTTAACACTTGGTATTTGACAGTATCTATAATAATGTGTAAATATCAAGTTTTAGATTTTCATTATATAATCAAATTAACTTCAAATTATTGCTCAAATTTCATTCAAGTAACAACAAAAAAAATGGGAATCATCATTCCGAGACTCAACAAAATGAAAACTTTGGTGGCGCTTGTTTTCTATGGCACCCAGTAGGACATAGTTGCACCAAATGACAATCGTCAAGGGTAGAGATCAATGGGTTATCTGTTTTTATTGATTATAAATGGTACATTTGGCTGTGCAGTGCATTATGAAGGCGTTCTTGCTGAAACTGGGGAAGTTTTTGATACTACACATGAAGATAATACAATTTCAGCTTTGAAGCTGGGAAGGGATCTGTGATCAAGGCTTGGGATATTGCATTGAAAAACACAAGTGCATTATGTGCATACAACTTAAAATTCTCTAAATGATTTTTAACCTTTTTTTAATATTGATTATATATTTGTAAGAAACTTAAAACTTCAAAAGCGGATAACAATTTTCATGTATGCTTTAATATTGCAATTTGGTATACATATACCTCCATTATTATACAAAAACACAAGGGCATTATGCGCATACAACTGCATTTTGCGTAACTTTGCGACGCATACATGATTGATTGATTACATTAAGTCTCATCATCTTCCTGATTCATGTGTATATAGAGATATGCATAAATAACATATACCTATAGGCTGACTTTTAGACCAAGAATGAAGCATCCATTTCTTCCTCCTCATCATCTTCATGCCACACTGTCCCAGCTCTATACTTGCAAACAGGGCATGTACCTTGCTGCCTTAGCCACGGGTCTATGCAACTTGCATGGAACTGCAAACACAACATCACAATAACCTGTTACTCATGATTTCATACTCCCTCTGTCCCAATAATAAATGTCGTATTTTGACCTGTCAATATTTTGAGAGTTGTGTTTTACTTGTTTGTGCATTTGCTTGTACTGTGGTACAATTGCACTAAAACTATTTCCTTATTTAAAAACGCAACATTAGTTTTGGGATCGACTAAAAAGAAAAGTGCAACGGTTATTATGGGATAGAGGGAGTACAAACTTCATCTGATTAGAACAACTTTTTGTGAATGAACTTGAACTGGGAAACAATTTTGTCAACAAGAAAATAGCAGGAGATGAAGTGAAGCATATGTTTTATCACTCAAACAGCTATTAGAGCTAAGGTCCGACCTTTATCCAATTTTTGAAGTTTCGGCTCCATAGCCCCAAAGAAAGACCATTAAGTTCCTAATTTCCATTTTCATTTTGAGGTGTTGTCTATCACAGTTATTAGCTCTTGCACTTAAACTTCGAGAGGTTGAGGATGAAATGTAAGAAAATTTTATGACACAGGTCGTCACTTTACTGCCAATAGCAAAAAGGTGGTGATAGACTTTCTTTTAAGCAGGAAAATGTCTTTACGTATTTTGGAACTTGGGATACCAATATGCGGCTAAACCTTAGGAAATGTACTTCAATTCTTGAAACTAAGGGTGTCAATTTATATCAATTGGTCCCTCTAAATGATTAGCTTTCAAACAAGGACTCTTTGGGGGGGAAAATAGGGAAGACTATTAGCTAATGGAAATGAAAAAGAGTTGCAAGATAGATGTAGAAACCTGGTGCAAACATGGCAAGCTACGGATCAGCTCCCCCACGTTGACTTGCTCCAAGCAAACAGTGCAAGTCAATTCATCGTCTGAGGCTTTCAAGTTCCCAACTGGATTATTACCCTCTAGCTTCTTCTGCTAGACAAAAGAAAAACAAAATGTACAGCAGATTAGTGGTAAAAAATGAAGCTAAGAGAAGGAAAAGAGTGTGCACACAAACAAAGGAAGATCCTATTACGTGTAACCAAAAAGATGAGATGTTCTGCCTATGTTGTATCCAGAGGCGGACTCACAGCCACAAATATGGGTCGCAGAGAACCATTTACTTTTCATCTTTGCCTAAAAAGAGAAAAAAAAAATACTCCCTCCTCCCAAATTTAAGCTTCTTAGTTTGACTTTGAACTTTTGTTAAGAAACCTATGTAAAATGGGTAAAAAAAAAAAATTAAATGGGTTGAGGGTATAATTGTCAAATACACTATTCACAAGTCAAGTGAGTGAAAAGTAGGTTAAGTAGTGGTTTTTTTTGGTAACTGTAGAAAGTTAAGAGAATAAAGTGGTCCAAAACACTGTTCACTATTTGGCAATTATGGAATAAAGAAAAGTAAGAAGCTTATATTGGGACGGACCTAAAAAATAAAGTAAAATGCTTAAAATGGGACGGAGGGAGTATTATAGAATTAGCATATTCATGAAGCGTTAACAACTCCAATCTTGTGCAGGTAGTATCCACTGTGATGCCCTTAGAGTAGTAATTCAATCGTGTGGACCTTCCCAGATACAGCATAAACAGTCATCTTGAAGATGAACATCATCCACACTGATTATAAGTTGTATGACTAGATCTGTAGCATGAATTATTTTTATGCTGATGTACCTTGGTCCAACAAGGAATGGGGTCAAATTTCAGTATACTGATCAATTATTAACAGCAGCAAGTAGCAGTACAACAAGTCAATGGAACATGTCTTTTCAGTGCGTGCAACATTCACCAACTAATGGCAAAAAGGAGAATGCTACATCAATTAAACCAAGTCACTGTAAACAGAAATCGCTCCCACATTTGGAAAAGCCTGAACTAGGAAAGTCAAGTAAGTCCAAACACAAATATTGTCTTGGATGTCTGCGATTAAATGAGAATAATATGGCTAATTCAAAAAAAAAAGAAAGAAAAAAAAGAGGACATAACGACCTCCTATTAAAATTAATATAGAAAAGGAAAAAGAAAATAACCTCCACTGCAGCGGAAGATGAAGCATGTTCCTTTGTTGAGCCAGCACTGTTGATTAATAAAAAAAAGGGTGAAGATCTATTAATCCAAATGTGATCACAAACTACAATTAAGACTCTTGTCTTTGACCCTATGTTGAAGTGACGAAGATTACACCGCAGTCTGTGACATGATTGAGTATTCTAAAAACTAGGTTGTTATAGTGTGCTCAGCTGATGCAGGACAGACCAGCTTCACGCGACTACTAAGCCTGAACAAAAAGCTCAAGTGTAGTGCTCAGTCAGACTAGGGCTTTGGTCAAGTAGGTTGAGATTGGTAATATTTTATTTCGCTGCATTATTATATTTATCATTAATACTTAGCTGCATTCCAAGTCCTACTCGTGACAGCGCAGCCTTAGACCTAGGATTGGGGAAATAGTTTTAGCCTATAAGTACAGATTTAATGCTTCATACATATTCAAAGTAGACAAGTAATATAAGTTGATTTTTAAGCTATTCATGTGTTTGTCCTTCTATCTTGTTCTTCTTTCTTCCTCTCTTTATCAATTCAGCAACCTTTTCTTAACCCTTCCACCTTGAATTGATGTCAGAGCAGAGTTTGGATCAAACATCTTTGTCGAACACTTCAATACCATTTATCCCTTTGTTCTTATCTATTATTCTTTCTTTTCCTTTCCACCATTTTTAATATTACCTTACCTGTGCTCTCACATATCAATAGGGGAAATAAGGATCATCTCATGCATGAATGCTACTCAACTGTGTAAATTGTGCAAGAATATTTAAGACCAGAAAGCAACTGAGAGAAAACTTAGCCAAAGACCAGCAATCTAGTACATATACTGTTAAGAAATTAAAATATGGTCAAACAATGTAAGACTTGCTTGAATACTCATACAATTTGGTAATCAAATTAATTGGAGCATTACGCAACAAGTGAACTTGCATTCTAAGCAAAAAATGACTTTGGAGCTTTTATACTTCCTCTGATCCAAAATAAGTGCTACACTAGAGCACACAGATTAACGAAACCAATTTGACCCTAAAACTTATGCATACGAATGCTCTAAATGCGGTCCCCAAAAAAACTTGTGAACACAAGTCATTCTAAAACTCTAAAAAGTGAAAGATCACTTATTTTTTATCACCCCAAAAGGGAATATGTAGCCCTTATTTTTGGACCGGAGGAAGTAATCAATGTCAGTGGATAGAAAAAAAACCAACCTAAACTGTGATATCCACATCGGTGGGATACACTAAGTTGGAGTGGTACTTAAAGTGTCACAAATTACCATTGAATACCAATATCGTCCAAGGACTTTTGAGTGGGCCTGTGGTAAGCCAAGTGGACCCAAGATATTTGTATTAAGTGGGCCAATGCGTGGTGCTTGGGTGGGCCTTCGAGCTCAGGTCGTTACAAATAGTATTAGAGCAGATCTCTGCCAGAAGTGTGGAACAAAGTGCTACACCGCAATGACGGTGGGAGCCACCTCTTGAATCTGACACTGCCCGGGGTTCCGATCCAATAGGGCCTTGCCGGGGACGGCAAGGATCCAAGGTGGGGAGATTGTGATATCTCACATCAGTGGGATACACTAAGTTGGAGAGGTACTTAAAGTACCACAAGTTACCATTGAATACCAATATCGTCCATGGACTTTTGGGTGGGCATGTGGTAAGCCTAGTGGACCCAAGATATTTGTATTCAATGGGCCAGTGCGTGTTGCTTGTGTAGCGGACCGGGCCTTCGGGCTCGAGTCATTACCATAAACTATCCCCAATCTGCTCAAAAGGACAAAGATTTGAAAGCCAAACATAATTAAGGATTACAACTAACTATTTTCCATAAATAAAGTTCTTTTAAGAACAAAAGAGTTGTGTTGACTTTAAAACTCTCTCTCTCTCTCACGCGCGAGCACACACAAGACACAACACATGTTTTTTTTTTTGTTTTTTTTTTATGCATTTAGATAAACACATACAAAATTTAAAACAAACAACTTTAACATGAGTAGTTACCTCTAACAGCCCCCACCCCCCCCCCCCCAGCTCTCTACAATGTGCACACAAATCAAACCACTACCGCACGTGGTTGCAATGCAAGGGAACACACACTTGTAAAGAATATCATGAGAAACAACTTCCCCACGAGTTGTGAACATTCACACAAAAAGCCTTCATTATTATTACCAGGATAGTTTACCCTTTGCAACTATTTTAATTTGAATTATATAATGAGAAAAGATCCTTAAAAGGGAAAAAAAATACTCCCTCCATCCCAGTTTGAGGTTCTTACTTTCTTTTTTGGTACATTCCAGTTTAAGGTTCTTACTTTGCCTTATTTTTTAGTTGGAAATTATGAACAGTGTTTTGGACAACTTATAAAGTTCATACAATTAAAAAAAAATTGTTACTTACCTAGCCTACTTTTCAACCACTTGAATTATGAATAGTATTTGAGCAATTATATCCTCAACTCACTACAATTGTTAACCCATTTTCTATTACTTTCTTGAAAAGCATGTAGAATTAAACTAAGAACCTTAAACTGGGGCGGAAGGAGTACCATTTGTAGAAGCGACAAAATATGATTAATTAATATCAACGTGATTTTTTACTTCCAAATGGCCAATCTCAACTCCAATGATAAAAAATCAAAACTTAATTGTCAATGATCAAGAATCTCCGACTTCTCCGCCCGGCCCTCCATCTTCCTCTAGGCAAGGGTGTATTGAATGAAGGTAAACCATCCAATTCTTGTGAAATTCGGCATGCATTAAGAACAGCCTCGGAAGGACGCCCATTGAGATCCGTATAAATTCAGAAACCCCAACCCTCCTATATCAAATAACCATACCAACACAGCTAATAAGCACATCCTTCAACTATAAAGCATCAGTGAGAAACCTGAAGAGATGGAAAGCGAAAACAAGAGAGCAGTCGCAGTGGTTTTTTCAAAATGCCGTTACACTACCCTAGGTACACAAAGGACTACCAACAAATGCCTGAATGGATGCTTGACAGGCTCATCGCTGAATATGGTATCTCCACCAATGGAATTTATCTTACAAGAGTGAGTTTGCAATGCGCGCTTTTCTCTGGCCGGATTGTGCTCAAGAGACCACTCATCGCTGTTAAGTCTACCCATTTTCCAGGGCTGGGATATTTCCTGAGTAAGAAGAGAATGTAGGTACATTAACTTCCCTTGGTCCCTTATCAAGGACTTGAAGTAGTAGCCTTACCAGATTAGCAGCTTACTACTACATAGGCATCCTATGTTGCTAACTGCAAGGTTTCATTTAGCACTCAATCACTTCCCCCACATGATTGTGATACAAAGGCCATAATAACAACTGCTTCCCCAGTTGTGAAAATGGCCGATAGTAGGAGTTCATGTTAAGAAAACTTGTCATGAAAGTACGTTTTTATTACTTTTGGACACCATCACCGCAATCAATACAACTAATAATACTATCTGATTTTAAGTGACATCAATTATGTGGTAACCCTTTGTATCCTTGTCAACTATTCTGAGATAGGATACCAGTAAAGAGTATCCAAAGTTAGAATGCATAGTGCAATATCAAAAACAGATTGACGGTAAATTAGATATTTTACTCTTTAAAACTTAAAGAGCTAAAACTAATGCAAATATTGTCAAGATTTCATAAATATATAATCATGATTGTGAAATACCTTTGTGAGCCAGCAACCTTGTACTTATGAATAGGAAGAGCATTAATCTCTTCCTCACTCATTGAACTAGCATTAGGAACATTGTCAGAGTCTAATGCTCTCAAAGTCTCATAATCTGCAGATGAGAACAAGTCGCAGTTAATAAATTCCAAGTAAACCAACAACTTATATCAAACCTCTTAAGAATAATATGACTCGAGGATTATTTGTTAAGTAATCAATTATAAGAGTTTCGCATAGACGAAGTAGACTAGGACCCATGATTACAAAATCATACCTAAATCATCAAATTCCCGGTCCAGAAGCGCAAGCTGTAGTCTGAGACCTTGCAATCGCCCCCTTGTTGCAAGTGCAATAGAAGGTGGCATCTGTAATCGCAATTCGGTATGACCAAGAAGACCACTGGCTGCCACAGCATGCGCGTGAGCCTGAGCTTGAAGTTGCTGACAAGTTGCATACATTCTAAGGCTCGTGGCCATCAAAAAGACCCCAAGCACCAGCCACAGCTTAGAGTAGAAAAAAATAATAAGGAAAAATATGGTATTTTAGAAAAGAACAATCATGTTCTCCGGAATGAATTACAAGTACATAAAGAGTCTCTTCTACACAGTTAGATGAATACCAGAAAGTTTGGGGACATTTGGTGCGAGTTCAAAATCATGAACAGCAATAGGACTGTCACACAGAACAATTAACAATGAGTGGCAATATGACGCTCAAGAGTACTTCTGAATATTCTGACGCAAATGATAAGAAACAGAGGGTACTGTACCAGTGACAAGAAAAGCAAGTGAGTTGGTATTTACTGGTCGTGATCCATGGAGACGCTGATTTGAGAGCAACAAAAGAAAATGTATATGGTTAAAATCAAACACATGAACAGATGAAAACTTAAGCACCGTGTAAGAAAAGAAACTTGTGGCCATTTATTTAGTGATGGGGGCATACAATAGCACGGCGTTCAGGAATGAATCCTGGAAACCCGGTTTCTATATCTCCTCTAGTCCCACGAAAGACAAAGCTCATGATCTTTGAGTTGATGAAAGGATTTTGGGTGTCGGATGGTTAACATATATGTTGGAGGCCGGCAGAATTAATCATTCCTGCATATATGCTTCAACAATCAGCAAGCATCAAACAAGTACTAAAGAATAGCAAAAGCCTAAGGCATCTAAGACCTATGCAACACTTGTTGATAATTAATTTACAAGGTCTGTAACAGGGGAATTGGTATATACAATCTTCAACTATATACACCAAAACTCTTCATTATGACTATCCTCAGAAGAAATGCAAATTAAAAAGCAGTAGCATGCTCTCAAGCATGATCTCAAATCCATCCTCTATTCAAAATGCAATAACATTTTATTTATAGTCTACCACTATTAAACTAGGGTATGGCTACGAACTACAGAACAACATTAGTATCCCCAACTACAAACTCGAAATAATAAACTAACAATAACCCCAACGTGTACCAACAGAACCTAACAAACTAGTTGGCTTGCAGAAGGCCAATGGACTTCCAAAGCCCATCATGATCATTCATGATCTCACAATAATATAACAATTCCATAACAGGAAGCTTACTGAACCAAAGCTGTATCACAACTAGCAATATGTTAAATAAATTGTTTCCAAATTTCAAAAACCAACTCTCCACAAGCATACTCAAATCATTGGAACAGTGTAAATAGACATCCGAGGTTCTTAAAGTTACTAAAATTGAAGGACTAAATTCACAGTATAATAACTGCTATGAAAGTAATAGTGCTGCACTGAAATGAGGTCGTGAATGGAAGCAGACTTTATCCGGACGCCTCATGAGCAGAACTATTTTGGTGTATCTTATTAGAAGTTCAATTGTAATTTGATTTGAGGGATTTAGTCTAACGACTCTGCTTGCTGAATACTGCGAAAGTGTAGATCGTCATTTGGACGCAGGAGATCAGAAAACGCCAGGGGAGTTAGTGAAACAATTAACAACAACAACTAAGCCTCAGTCCCAAAATGATTTGGGGTAGGCTAACATGAACCCTCATATGTAATCGTCAAAAAAGAGAAGATGCGAGAAAAAAAAAGTTACATTTTAAAAAAAAGGAAAGGGAAATAAGCAAAAATATAATATAAAATATAATAATAATAAAGAATATATAGGGGAAATGAAGAAAAAATGAAAAGGAAAGAGGAAAGAGGAAAGAAATGTATATGAGTAAAGAGAAAAGAAGAAAATAGGAATTTAAAAGAAAAAAGAAGGTAAAGTTAAGAAGAAATTCAAATGAAAAAAGAAAAAAGAAATAAATAACTGGGATTCAGAAAAAAGAAAAAAAAAGAAAAAAAGGTAAAGGAGAGGAGAGGAGGAAGAAAGTCAAACCCCCTCTCCCAAATGAATTTCTCGCCCACCATTCCGGCCTCCTCAACGCCATATTTTCATCCAATCCAAGCAAACTCACAACCCTATCAATCGCTATAATCAAAGTTTTCTTAGGCCTTCCCCTACCCCTCACCATCTTATCATTTCTCCACTCTTCAGACCTCCTAATCGGTGCATCACTCGGCCTCTGTCTCACATGACCAAAACCAAACCACTTTAGGCGATTCTCTCGCATTTTATCTTCAATGGGTGCAACTCCTACTTTCCCCCTGATCACCTCATTCCTCAATCAATCCTTTTTTGTATGCCCACACATTCATCGTAGCATATGCATCTCCGCCACATTCATCTTGTGAACGTGACACTGTTTCACAGCCCATCATTCAGTGTCATACAGCAATGCTGGCCTAATTGTCGTGAGGTAGAATTTTCTGTTTAATCTATACGGCAGCCCAAGCATAGAGTTGCAAAAGATACAAATCTTGCTTATAGCCACTCTCTGAAGTATATTTACGAAACAAGATACATCATCAACAGTTTATAAAGCATGCTATGGAGGAGAACGTACTTCCCATGCAGGTATGGAACAAGAAAAAGAGAGCGGGAACTAATATAATATTGACAATCATCTAGATAATCAATGTGTAAATAGAGTTATCAATTATGGTGGACCTTTCTGGGCTGTTGGTGATTATTTTTGAAGTTCAACTGTAGAGTGCAGAGTGCAGACAAAATATTACCCATTCAATTATAATGTCCCCTGTTCCAAGTAACTTGACGATTCAGTGTCTTGAGCTCAGAAGCTAAATAAAAAAACACTAATTGTAAATAAAATAAGATCCATCAAGCTATATATCTTCATCTACATGAAGTGCGTTGCATTTGGATTCACCTGTACACACATTTCCTCCAAACATTCATGGTTTAATTAGATTGGATAGTATACTATCAGTCTCCTAACAAAATGCACCAGAATATCCCTAAACGGTTGAAAGAGTTGACCTGGAGTTACAATTAACACTTACCAGTAAACTTGTTCACATTCAACCAGATACGAATTCTACTTGTAATTGTAACGAAATGTTCTCAAGTACAATCCAATTTCCACGGTAATTCTTCCTTAGTAGGGGGTACAGTATCAAAACATTGATGTCAATGTTTCAAACCAATCAACTGAATTGCAGTCTCAGGTTTATTCATAACATGAATAAATTCTTGAGCTCTTCATTTCGGCTCCAACATCTACCAAGCACATCTGTAAGTATTAACAGCTCGCATGCATTTCCGCGATTTGCAGTTACAGTGATCTAAATGGCAAACCAAACACGAGTAGTAATTTTTCAGTCTATAGTTGAACCAACATACTTGCTCGTATGAGGGATAAGAGGACACGAGACATTGGGAGGGTTAAATGTGTGAAGGATGAAGACCAAAGAGTGTTGGTCGGGGATAAAGAGATAAAAGATAGGTGGAGTTCGTACTTCAATACCTTGTTTAATGGCAATCAAGAGCAGGATATTGGAGATATAACTATCCCTTCGAGTATGATTAATCGAGATTTTATGCGGTGAATTCAAAAGGGTGAAGTGGAAATGGTGATGAAAAAGATGGGATTAAAGAAAGCCGTAGGGCCGGATGGAATACCAATTGAGGTGTGGAGATGTTTTGGGGAGAGGGGAATAGATTGGTTAACAACACTATTCAACAAGATATGGAGAAGTAACACAATGCCATTGGAGTGGGGGAAAAGTACTCTAATCCCTTTGTATAAGAATAAAGGTGATGTCCAAGATTGTGCCAACTATCGAGGGATCAAACTAATGAGCCATACGATGAAACTTTGGGAAAGAGTGATTGCACAACGGCTAAGAAAAATTGTGAATATTTCGGATAACCAATTTGGATTTATGCACGGCAGATCGACTATGGACGCAATCTATCTTATGAGACAAATAATGGAGAAACATCGAGATAAAAAGAAAGATTTGCATATGGTTTTCATTGATTTGGAGAAGGCGTATGATAAAGTGCCAAGAGATGTACTTTGGTGGGCTTTAGTAAAGAAAGGCGTTTCAAAGAAATATATTGATATTATCAAGGACATGTATAATGGAGTTAGTACTAGTGTACGAACAAGCGTTAGGAAGACAGAAGAGTTCCCTATCACGATTGGAGTGCATCAAGGCTCTGCACTTAGTCCTTTCCTCTTTGCCCTGAAAATGGCCGAAGTGACGAGGTCAATCCAAGATGATATTCCATGGTGTATGTTGTTCGCAGATGATATTGTGCTGATTGATGAGACAAAAGAAGGTGTTGAAAGTAAATTGGAGTTGTGGAGACACACTCTGGAATCTCAAGGTTTTAGATTAAGCAGAAGCAAGACTGAATGTATGGAGTGTAAATTTAGCAAAGTTGGAAGCAGAGAGGCAGGAGTGATCACATTCGATGGAAAGATTGTCCAAGCTTCAGAGTTCTTTCGCTATCTTGGATCTATTATCCAAAAAGATGGAGAATTGGATGGAGATGTGGCTCATAGGATTAAAGCAGGTTGGTTGAAGTGGAAGAGTGCCACAGGGTTTCTTTGTGATCGTGGCATGCCAAATAGATTAAAGGGAAAATTCTATCGTACGGCAATTAGGCCTGCACTGCTTTATGGCACTGAATGTTGGGCCGTGAAACAGTGGCATATTCATAAGATGAATGTAGCGGAGATGCGTATGCTACGATGGATGTGTGGGCATACAAGAAAAGATCGATTGAGAAATGAGGTGATCAGGGGTAAAGTAGGAGTTGCGCCCATTGAGGATAAAATGAGGGAGCATCGTCTAAGGTGGTTTGGTCATGTGAGAAGGAGACCGAGTGATGCACCGATTAGGAGGCCTGAAGAGTGGAGAAGTGATAAAATGGCGAGGGGTAGGGGAAGACCTAAGCAAACTTGGATTAAGGTGATTGAAAATGATACGAGTTTACTCGGAGTGGATGAAGATGTGGCGTTGAAGAGGCCGGAGTGGAGGGCGAAGATTCATGTGAATGATGGGGGTTGATCGTGCTTTTATTATTATTATTTATTTATTTATTTATTTATTTTATTTCTCTATCTTTTTCCTCTCTTTCTCTCTCTCACTCTCGCTCTCTCTCTTCTCTCTCTCTCTCTCTCTCTCTCTCTCTCTCTCTCTCTCTCTCTCTCTCTCTCTTCCTTTTATCACGATGACATATGAGGATTCATGTTAGCCGACCCCAAATTATTTTGGGACTAAGGCTTTGTTGTTGTTGTTGTTGTTCTTGTTGTAGTTGAACCAACATACTTCCTCCGTCCCAAAATGATCTTTACATTTGACTATTCAAACTTTTTAAAGGATATGAATTCAAACTTTTTAAAGGATATGAACACTTGCTTCACTTGCCATGTTGTGTTTATGCACATTTAAGCCTACATTGTAGAAATGGAGAGACGAAAAATGTCAAATGAGAATATCATTTCGAGACAAAGGGAGTGCTTTAGTAACCAACAGGTTTTACAAATTTCCTGTAAAGCCTAACTTTCTGTACCAGTATCATATGTTTTCTGGAAATTCTCAGCAGACAAACAGCCGACATTTTCCTTACAAAAAATATTAAAAACAATTAACAAATACAATTCGAAAAAAAAATAGGTAGAAAACCCTAATTTTGTAATGCGAACGAAATGCTGGATAATAAACGCCTTAAAATTAAAGAAATGGGAGAAGAAGGAATACTTACACTTACACAGAGTAGAGTGCAAAATTGAGGATGGTAAGGTTCGAAATTATGTGCAGTTGAGCTTAACAGAGATCGATCTTGAGCGCCAAGGGAGTGGGCGAGTTGAGGGAAAGAGAAGACAGAGTTGACTCGGCCGCTTCACAAAGATGTCTTCAGATTAGGGGAACTCTTTTGGGTTTTTTCCTGACTTTCCAGTTTTCTCTTTTTTTTTTTTTTTTTTTTGAAGGACCAGTTTTCTCTTTTTTTACATATCAAGTCAATAAATAAAAAATTAAAGCTTTTTAACAATTGTATAGAGCTTTTTAATGAAATAAGTAGCTCATAAAAAAAGTTATTTATAAAAAGAGTTAGTTCTTTTTCTTTTCTTTTTTTGATAAGGAGCTTTTCAAATATCTCTGGAATAATAAAAAGCTTTAAAAATTCTCTCATAAAAATAAAAAAAGTCTCAAAAAAGTCTCATTGTGAATGATTTTAACGCAATATTTGCTGCCACATTTTACCTCTTTTTTTTCCGTTATTTTCTTCTTACTTCATTGAAAATTCCATGGTACTCCATACTCCCTCCGACCCTATTTACCTTACAAAAATTGCCATTTTGGGTGTCCCTATTTACATTACAAAATCTCAAAAAAGAAACTTTTAAACATTTTTTAAATAATGAGACTCACTTGTCATACTCACAACAAATATCCACTTACTTTTCTCTACCCACTTTCTCTCTCTCACTCAACTATCTACACTCATAACATATCAATTTTACAATCATTTTCTTAATTTTTGTGCAAAGCCTCATTTTTGTAAGGTAAATAGGGACGGAGGAAGTACTGTATATGATACCATGAGTCAGTGGCAATCTAAAAAATTTATTGACGGAGTTCAAATTTGAGGTAAGGAAGAGAAAATAAAAATCGACAAAAACTTGTATGAGACGGTCTCACACGTGAGACGGATCTCCTTGAGAGATTAAATGGTTTGCCCCCTATGGGTGGGGCGGGGCAAGCCCATTTCCTCTCTTGTCAAGATCCGTCTCATGTGTGAGAGCGTCCCACACAAAACTTCCTCGCCGTAACGATCTAAAATTGTAATACTAGCAGCATATACTCACTGTCCCAAAAAGATAGTTCTATTTTGACTTTTATGGTTAATAAAAACCAATTTTGATCAAATATTGGTATCAATTTAATGATCACAGTGAAATTTTAAAAATTGTTAATGATTTATCAATTACAAATTTTAGAATTTCACTAGAATAATTAGATCATCACTAATGGTTAGTCAAAGTTTATTTTTGTTGACCATAAGAAATCAAAATGAGATTATCTTTTTTAGACAGAGGGAGTGTAACTCATTTTTTTCATATTCATAATTTTTGATATTAATATCAGTAAGAGTGTTTACATAGAATTAAAAATTAATATCCACAACGGCAAACAAATAACATTACAGAGGTCGTCAAAAATTATGCATAAGCTGTGAAAACGTCTCTCTCAACTTCTCTCCCTTTCAACCCAATAACTACTATCCTCATTCATAATCAATCTTCAACAACATAATTTTATAATCTCAATTTGTTAAGATTATACTGTTGGAAAATAGTAATGGCGTACTTGAAAATGACTTTAAGAGAAACTGAAAAGGGGACGGACTTTTTATTTAGTCGAGGCAAGAGTTAAACTCTCTCTCCGTAAGACGAAATTGCCCCGTATACTGTGCTTAACGGTCTTAGGCAAACGTCTCCAAGATACAACGACTAACTGACTTCTTCTTGCAGCACTACAATGGAAGTCTCGGCGAACTACTAGATATTTGGGAATTTCTTGGACTTGACTGGAAACTCTAAGAATGCTAGGATGCTTTGTAAATTTTCTGATGGAAATGAAATGCAAATGAGGGGTCTTATTTATACTAGATGAAGAGATGGGGTGCCTCTTGGGAATAGGCATAAATGGTGGCTGTTGAATCTGGACCTTTGGATCAGATCTAGATGGAAGGCTGAGATTGTCTAGGTCGATCCAAGACCTCCGACCCGCCCGCTAGAAGGGACGCGGGTCGGCCCGGCGGTTTTGACCGAACCGACACGACCCTTGCTCCGAGCCGCCTTCTGAACTGGGCCACTCCAGCCCAATCTGCCCCAAGCCCACCATTACCAAAAATTTAAGCTCCACAGCGACCGATGCGTACGTGCGAAGTGCAAAGTGCGCCCTAAACCGCCCATTCCGCCCTTCGCGCCGCTTCGCGGGTCATAGGTCCATTTTGGGCTAGTCCAAAATTAACCTCTTTACCCACTAGCTTGCATGGATAGCCCAAAGGCTCACTTAGCTTGGAAGCCCATGTCCACACTTGATTGGAGCCTTCTTAGATGAGCTATATTAAATACTCTCATCTTTTTCATTTTCCAATCAATGTGGGATAATGGCTTTCCACATTTCCAACTCTTCATAAACCCATAATAGTTGCACATTTTAAACAATTAATTTCTCATTCACCCGAAATTGGTTTTGAGAAAATAAATACATTACGTTAATCTACTCCGAATGTAGATTACTAATTTGCAACTAATTTCCATTTTTATAAAATGGAATCAATAATTAAAATTGGTCAAATATTGGTCAAACCCAATAAACTAAACCAATTTCCAACAATCCCCCACATGAATGAAATTAATGCATGAATGCTGACTCTATAGAAAATCCCGACGAACTGTTACCGCATCGGGGTAGGTAGCTTCCGGCTTTGAACCATCCCTAGTAAGATACTATCGGATTTACTGGCTGCTCAGTGAACGCGATGTCTTGAACTGGTCAGCGTTTTTATGTAAACCAAGACAATAGCATTTACACGATAACAATTCTAATATCTTTCGTTCTCACGTTGTGTCCAATTCAGCCCTGGACCATATCTTGGATTCATAAGTGTTTCATTTTAGAAGCGGCCAAACTTCTCACTTATATAGGTGATCTCCTATAAAGAGTATCCTGCCATACTCCACCTTTTCAAGGTATAGGAATCATTAAAATCTTAATGCTTACCCTCACCACACGTCTGCAGGGTTTTCGCACTCAGACAGCTTCTGAGAATGGGTTATATAGGGTTCTAAGTGCATCACTAGAATATCCATAACTTAGTTGTCTCATTGAACCAAGTTTGTGGGATCTCCACTCATCATGGTTGAGTTACCGCTATGGAATTCTTTGTTTGTGTGGGTTTTAACCCCATTCCCCTTACTGCGTTGTACATTTGATCTCTATTTATACCTTTCGTAAACGGATCCGCTATATTTTCTTTTGACTTTACATAGTCAATGGAAATTATTCCATTAGAGATCAATTGTCTAACTGTGTTGTGCCTTCTTCGTATGTGTCGCGACTTTCCGTTGTATATACAACTTTTTGCTCTTCCTATTGCTGACATACTGTCGCAATGTATCATGACAGAAGGCACTGGCTTATTCCAACATGGAATATCCTCTAAGAAATTTCTAAGCCATTCAGCTTCTTCTCCAGCCTTATCCAAGGCAATAAACTCGGATTCCATTGTGGATCGAGCTATACATGTTTGTTTAGAAGACTTCCAGGACACTGCTCCTCCACCGATGGTAAATACATACCCACTTGTGGATTTTGAGTCTTTTGAGTCAGATATCCAATTTGCATCGCTGTATCCTTCCAATACAGCTGGATATCTTGTATAATGTAATCCATGGCTTATGGTGTGTTTTAAGTACCTTAGTACTCTTGTCAGCGCTGCCCAATGATCATTATTTGGATTACTTGTAAACCTACTGAGTTTACTGACTGAGTATGCTATGTCTGGCCGTGTACAATTTGTCAAGTACATCAGACTGCCTATAATTCTAGCATACTTTAATTGTGAAACTGGGTCACCTCTATTTTTGGCTAAATGTAGACTTAGATCTACAGGAGTCTTAGCCGGAGGTAAATCAAAGGCTTCAAATTTCTTAAGCACACTCTCGATGTAGTGAGATTGTGATAAGACAATTCCATCGTTTATTCTAGAAATCTTTATCCCTAGAATAATATCTGCTTGACGCAGATCTTTCATGTCAAAGTTTTTCTTTATCATGTTTTTAGTTTTCATGATTATATCATGGTTACTTCCCATGATTAGCATGTCATCCACATATAGACATACAATCACATATTCTTTTGGTGTGCCCTTAATGTATACACACTTGTCACACTCATTTATTTTGAATCCGTTGGACAACATAGTTCGGTCAAACTTCTCGTGCCATTGTTTCGGTGCTTGTTTAAGACCGTACAATGATTTGACAAGTTTGCACACTTTATGTTCTTGTCCATGTGCAACGAACCCTTCAGGTTGCTTCATATATATCTCCTCGTCTAATTCTCCATTTAGAAAGGCCGTTTTTACATCCATTTGATGTATCTCAAGGTTATGCAAGGCTGCAATAGCAATGAAAACCCGAATGGATGTGATCCTTGTTACAGGAGAAGAAGTATTAAAGAAGTCATATCCTTCCTTTTGTCTGAACCCTTGAGCTACTAATCTAGCTTTGTATTTATCAATAGTTCCATCAGCTTTATACTTTCTCTTTAAGATCCATTTGCAACCCAACGGTTTGCAACCTGGAGGAAGATCTACTATCTCCCAAGTATGATTTTGCATAATGGATTCAATCTCACTATTGATAGCTTCTTTCCAGAGAGGAGCTTCTGGACTAGACAGAGCTTCTTGCAATGTCCTTGGTTCATCATCTAACATGTATGTTAGGAAATCAGGACCAAAGGTCTTAGCTACCTTTGTCCTTTTACTACGTCTCGGCTCTTCATCTTCTTGAGATAAACCGATGGCAGTATCATAAGTTCTTTTGTGAGAACTTTCTCCATCCTTTTCCTTGCACGGAAATTTTGTTTCAAAGAATATTGCATTCCTTGATTCGATGGTAGTTCCCGCATTTATATCGGGAATTTCTGATTTGTGCACCACAAAACGATAAGCACTACTATTGTTAGCATATCCAATGAAAATGCAATCAATTGTCTTGGGTCCTATCTTTATTTGTTTTGGTTTAGGTACTTCTACCTTTGCTAAACACCCCCACACTTTAAGATAATTGTAGGAAGGTTTTCTTCCATTCCATAATTCATATGGAGTTTTGTCTCTTTTCTTGTGTGGTAATTTGTTAAGAATGTGATTGGCTGAAATGATTGCTTCCCCCCACATGTTGTCGGGTAAGCCAGAGCTAATTAACATAGCATTCATCATTTCTTTAAGAGTTCTATTTTTCCGTTCAGCAACTCCGTTAGATTGTGGAGAATAGGGAGCAGTAGTTTGATGAATAATGCCAGAGTCCCAACATATATCTTCAAACGGTGCTACATATTCACCACCTCTATCACTTCGAATCTTCTTAATTGTTAAATTATGTTGATTTTCAACCTCATTCTTATATCCTTTAAAAGCTTCTAAGGCTTCATCTTTGCTTTTCAAAAGATAAACATGACAATACCTAGTGCAATCATCAATGAACGTTATAAAGTACTTTTTACCACCTCTAGTTTGCACAAATTTTAAATCACAAATATCTGTATGAATTAATTCTAGAGGTTTTGTACTTCTTTCTATTGTATGAAAAGGTGCTTTAGCCATTTTGGCTTCTACACATATTTCACACTTATTTTGTGAATTAAATTCCATTTTGGGTAGTAAATTTAAGTTTACTAGTCTTCGTAGTGAATTTAAATTTACATGTCCTAATCTATCATGCCATAAATTAGAACACTCAACCAAGTAAGCAGAATCAGAAATTTTATTCTTCGCCTCTGGGCGGAACACGTTCATTACATTCATTTTAAAGAGCCCTTTATCAAGGTACCCTTTACCAATAAATTGACCATATTTGGTCATTACAAATTTGTCTGCTTCAAATACTAGCCTAAATCCGGCCTTACTTAACAAGGGGCCGGAAACCAAATTCTTGCGGATGTCCGGAACATGAAGCACATCCACCAGCGTAACTTCTTTGCCGGACGTCATCTTTAGCACCACTCTACCAAGCCCAACAACTTCCGAGGTCGATGAATTTCCCATGAACAGCTTCCTACCGTTAATTGGGGTATAGGACGAGAAACTTTCCTTATCGGCGCATATATGGCGTGTGGCACCAGTATCCACCCACCATTCTCTTGGATTGTCTTCCAACTTGGCAATATTTGCCTCAAACACAACGGCTGATAAGTCAAGTTGGGAGAAATCTAAAGGAACAGTCCTCTCTTCCACAATATTTGCTTGAGGTCGGTTGCCATTTTGATTGTTTTGTTTTGGGTGACGACAATCCTTGGCCATATGCCCAGGTTTGTCACAGTTGTAGCAACTTCCCTTGATCCTCTTCTGGTCTTTTCCCTTTTTAGCACTCCCAGAATGCTTTCTCTTCTTATTGTTACTTGTACTCGCCTCCGCAAGATTTACCTTTGCCTCTATCGTTGTCTTGCCGCTTTTGACTTCAGATTTCCGGTTATCTTCTTCAATCCTTAGTCTCACGATCAAGTCCTCGAGCCCCATTTCCTTCTTCTTGTGCTTGAGGTACATTTTAAAATCTTTCCACAGAGGCAGCAACTTTTCTATGATAGCTGCAACTTGAAAAGATTCCCCGAGAACCATGCCTTCAGCAAGTATGTCGGCAATAATCAATTGTAATTCTCGTAATTGATCCATGACTGTTCGAGAATCTATCATTTTGAAGTCCAAGAATCTGCCAACAATGAATTTCTTCGTTCCGGCATCTTCAGTTTTGTACTTCTTCTCAAGAGAGTCCCACAGTTCTTTTGCGGTCTTAACTCCACAATACACATTATATAGTGCATCATCAAGACCATTTAACACATAGTTTCGGCATACGAAATCACTATGATTCCAAGCGTCAACTGCAATCTTCTTCTGTTGGTCGTCATCTCCCTCGGGAACACTTGGGGGTGTCTCCCGCAAAAATCGGGCCAAACTTAGGGTAGTAAGGTAGAACAACATTTTCTGTTGCCACCTTTTAAAGTTAGTGCCGGTAAATTTAGCCGGTCTTTCAGCATGCACTGTGGTGGGTGCAGGAGCGGGAACAGAAGCAGTAGGAGGTGTAGCAGAAGAAGAAGGAGGAGGAGGAGGAGTAGAAGAACCAGCCATTTTCCAAGCACACAAAATTTCGTCTTACGATTGTTGGAAAATAGTAATGGCGTACCTGAAAATGACTTTAAGAGAAACAGAAAAGGGGACGGACTTTTTATTTAGTCGAGGCTAGAGTTAAACTCTCTCTCCGTAAGACGAAATTGCCCCGTATACTGTGCTTAACGGTCTTAGGCAAACGTCTCCAAGATACAACGACTAACTGACTTCTTCTTGCAGCACTACAATGGAAGTCTCGGCGAACTACTAGATATTTGGGAATTTCTTGGACTTGACTGGAAACTCTAAGAATGCTAGGATGCTTTGTAAATTTTCTGATGGAAATGAAATGCAAATGAGGGGTCTTATTTATACTAGATGAAGAGATGGGGTGCCTCTTGGGAATAGGCATAAATGGTGGCTGTTGAATCTGGACCTTTGGATCAGATCTAGATGGAAGGCTGAGATTGTCTAGGTCGATCCAAGACCTCCGACCCGCCCGCTAGAAGGGACGCGGGTCGGCCCGGCGGTTTTGACCGAACCGACACGACCCTTGCTCCGAGCCGCCTTCTGAACTGGGCCACTCCAGCCCAATCTGTCCCAAGCCCACCATTACCAAAAATTTAAGCTCCACAGCGACCGATGCGTACGTGTGAAGTGCAAAGTGCGCCCTAAACCGCCCATTCCGCCGCTTCGCGGGTCATAGGTCCATTTTGGGCTAGTCCAAAATTAACCTATTTACCCACTAGCTTGCATGGATAGCCCAAAGGCCCACTTAGCTTGGAAGTCCATGTCCACACTTGATTGGAGCCTTCTTAGATGAGCTATATTAAATACTCTCATCTTTTTCATTTTCCAATCAATGTGGGATAATGGATTTCCACATTTCCAACTCTTCATAAACCCATAATAGTTGCACATTTTAAACAATTAATTTCTCATTCACCCGAAATTGGTTTTGAGAAAATAAATACATTACGTTAATCTACTCCGAATGTAGATTACTAATTTGCAACTAATTTCCATTTTTATAAAATGGAATCAATAATTAAAATTGGTCAAATATTGGTCAAACCCAATAAACTAAACCAATTTCCAACAATCCCCCACATGAATGAAATTAATGCATGAATGCTGACTCTATAGAAAATCCCGACGAACTGTTACCGCATCGGGGTAGGTAGCTTCCGGCTTTGAACCATCCCTAGTAAGATACTATCGGATTTACTGGCTGCTCAGTGAACGCGGTGTCTTGAACTGGTCAGCGTTTTTATGTAAACCAAGACAATAGCATTTACACGATAACAATTCTAATATCTTTCGTTCTCACGTTGTGTCCAATTCGGCCCTGGACCATATCTTGGATTCATAAGTGTTTCATTTTAGAAGCGGCCAAACTTCTCACTTATATAGGTGATCTCCTATAAAGAGTATCCTGCCATACTCCACCTTTTCAAGGTATAGGAATCATTAAAAGCTTAATGCTTACCCTCACCACACGTCTGCAGGGTTTTCGCACTCAGACAGCTTCTGAGAATGGGTTATATAGGGTTCTAAGTGCATCACTAGAATATCCATAACTTAGTTGTCTCATTGAACCAAGTTTGTGGGATCTCCACTCATCATGGTTGAGTTACCGCTATGGAATTCTTTGTTTGTGTGGGTTTTAACCCCATTCCCCTTACTGCGTTGTACATTTGATCTCTATTTATACCTTTCGTAAACGGATCCGCTATATTTTCTTTTGACTTTACATAGTCAATGGAAATTATTCCATTAGAGATCAATTGTCTAACTGTGTTGTGCCTTCTTCGTATGTGTCGCGACTTTCCGTTGTATATACAACTTTTTGCTCTTCCTATTGCTGACATACTGTCGCAATGTATCATGACAGAAGGCACTGGCTTATTCCAACATGGAATATCCTCTAAGAAATTTCTAAGCCATTCAGCTTCTTCTCCAGCCTTATCCAAGGCAATAAACTCGGATTCCATTGTGGATCGAGCTATACATGTTTGTTTAGAAGACTTCCAGGACACTGCTCCTCCACCGATGGTAAATACATACCCACTTGTGGATTTTGAGTCTTTTGAGTCAGATATCCAATTTGCATCGCTGTATCCTTCCAATACAGCTGGATATCTTGTATAATGTAATCCATGGCTTATGGTGTGTTTTAAGTACCTTAGTACTCTTGTCAGCGCTGCCCAATGATCATTATTTGGATTACTTGTAAACCTACTGAGTTTACTGACTGAGTATGCTATGTCTGGCCGTGTACAATTTGTCAAGTACATCAGACTGCCTATAATTCTAGCATACTTTAATTGTGAAACTGGGTCACCTCTATTTTTGGCTAAATGTAGACTTAGATCTACAGGAGTCTTAGCCGGAGGTAAATCAAAGGCTTCAAATTTCTTAAGCACACTCTCGATGTAGTGAGATTGTGATAAGACAATTCCATCGTTTATTCTAGAAATCTTTATCCCTGGAATAATATCTGCTTGACCCAGATCTTTCATGTCAAAGTTTTTCTTTAACATGTTTTTAGTTTTCATGATTATATCATGGTTACTTCCCATGATTAGCATGTCCTCCACATATAGACATACAATCACATATTCTTTTGGTGTGCCCTTAATGTATACACACGTGTCACACTCATTTATTTTGAATCCGTTGGACAACATAGTTCGGTCAAACTTCTCGTGCCATTGTTTCGGTGCTTGTTTAAGACCGTACAATGATTTGACAAGTTTGCACACTTTATGTTCTTGTCCATGTGCAACGAACCCTTCAGGTTGCTTCATATATATCTCCTCGTCTAATTCTCCATTTAGAAAGGCCGTTTTTACATCCATTTGATGTATCTCAAGGTTATGCAAGCCTGCAATAGCAATGAAAACCCGAATGGATGTGATCCTTGTTACAGGAGAATAAGTATCAAAGAAGTCATATCCTTCCTTTTGTCTGAACCCTTGAGCTACTAATCTAGCTTTGTATTTATCAATAGTTCCATCAGCTTTATACTTTCTCTTTAAGATCCATTTGCAACCCAACGGTTTGCAACCTGGAGGAAGATCTACTATCTCCCAAGTATGATTTTGCATAATGGATTCAATCTCACTATTGATAGCTTCTTTCCAGAGAGGAGCTTCTGGACTAGACAGAGCTTCTTGCAATGTCCTTGGTTCATCATCAAACATGTATGTTAGGAAATCAGGACCAAAGGTCTTAGCTACCTTTGTCCTTTTACTACGTCTCGGCTCTTCATCTTCTTGAGATAAACCGATGGCAGTATCATAAGTTATTTTGTGAGAACTTTCTCCATCCTTTTCCTTGCACGGAAATTTTGTTTCAAAGAATATTGCATTCTTTGATTCGATGGTAGTTCCCGCATTTATATCGGGAATTTCTGATTTGTGCACCACAAAACGATATGCACTACTATTGTTAGCATATCCAATGAAAATGCAATCAATTTTCTTGGGTCCTATCTTTATTTGTTTTGGTTTAGGTACTTCTACCTTTGCTAAACACCCCCACACTTTAAGATAATTGTAGGAAGGTTTTCTTCCATTCCATAATTCATATGGAGTTTTGTCTCTTTTCTTGTGTGGTAATTTGTTAAGAATGTGATTGGCTGAAATGATTGCTTCCCCCCACATGTTGTCGGGTAAGCCAGAGCTAATTAACATAGCATTCATCATCTCTTTAAGAGTTCTATTTTTCCGTTCAGCAACTCCGTTAGATTGTGGAGAATAGGGAGCAGTAGTTTGATGAATAATGCCAGAGTCCCAACATATATCTTCAAACGGTGCTACATATTCACCACCTCTATCACTTCGAATCTTCTTAATTGTTAAATTATGTTGATTTTCAACCTCATTCTTATATCCTTTAAAAGCTTCTAAGGCTTCATCTTTGCTTTTCAAAAGATAAACATGACAATACCTAGTGCAATCATCAATGAACGTTATAAAGTACTTTTTACCACCTCTAGTTTGCACAAATTTTAAATCACAAATATCTGTATGAATTAATTCTAGAGGTTTTGTACTTCTTTCTATTGTATGAAAAGGTGCTTTAGCCATTTTGGCTTCTACACATATTTCACACTTATTTTGTGAATTAAATTCCATTTTGGGTAGTAAATTTAAGTTTACTAGTCTTCGTAGTGAATTTAAATTTACATGTCCTAATCTATCATGCCATAACTTAGAACACTCAACCAAGTAAGCAGAATCAGAAATTTTATTCTTCGCCTCTGGGCGGAACACGTTCATTACATTCATTTTAAAGAGACCTTTATCAAGGTACCCTTTACCAATAAATTGACCATATTTGGTCATTACAAATTTGTCTGCTTCAAATACTAGCCTAAATCCGACCTTACTTAACAAGGGGCCGGAAACCAAATTCTTGCGGATGTCCGGAACATGAAGCACATCCACCAGCGTAACTTCTTTGCCGGACGTCATCTTTAGCACCACTCTACCAAGCCCAACAACTTCCGAGGTCGATGAATTTCCCATGAACAGCTTCCTACCGTTAATTGGGGTATAGGACGAGAAACTTTCCTTATCGGCGCATATATGGCGTGTGGCACCAGTATCCACCCACCATTCTCTTGGATTGTCTTCCAACTTGGAAATATTTGCCTCAAACACAACGGCTGATAAGTCAAGTTGGGAGAAATCTAAAGGAACAGTCCTCTCTTCCACAATATTTGCTTGAGGTCGGTTGCCATTTTGATTGTTTTGTTTTGGGTGACGACAATCCTTGGCCATATGCCCAGGTTTGTCACAGTTGTAGCAACTTCCCTTGATCCTCTTCTGGTCTTTTCCCTTTTTAGCACTCCCAGAATGCTTTCTCTTCTTATTGTTACTTGTACTCGCCTCCGCAAGATTTACCTTTGCCTCTATCGTTGTCTTGCCGCTTTTGACTTCAGATTTCCGGTTATCTTCTTCAATCCTTAGTCTCACGATCAAGTCCTCGAGCCCCATTTCCTTCTTCTTGTGCTTGAGGTACATTTTAAAATCTTTCCACAGAGGCGGCAACTTTTCTATGATAGCTGCAACTTGAAAAGATTCCCCGAGAACCATGCCTTCAGCAAGTATGTCAGCAATAATCAATTGTAATTCTCGTAATTGATCCATGACTGTTCGAGAATCTATCATTTTGAAGTTCAAGAATCTGCCAACAATGAATTTCTTCGTTCCGGCATCTTCAGTTTTGTACTTCTTCTCAAGAGAGTCCCACAGTTCTTTTGCGGTCTTAACTCCACAATACACATTATATAGTGCATCATCAAGACCATTTAACACATAGTTTCGGCATAGGAAATCACTACGATTTCAAGCGTCAACTGCAATCTTCTTCTGTTGGTCGTCATCTCTCTCGGGAACACTTGGGGGTGTCTCCCGCAAAAATCGGGCCAAACTTAGGGTAGTAAGGTAGAACAACATTTTCTGTTGCCACCTTTTAAAGTCAGTGCCGGTAAATTTAGCCGGTCTTTCAGCATGCACTGTGGTGGGTGCAGGAGCGGGAACAGAAGCAGTAGGAGGTGTAGCAGAAGAAGAAGGAGGAGGAGGAGGAGTAGAAGAACCAGCCATTTTCCAAGCACACAAAATTTCGTCTTACGATTGTTGGAAAATAGTAATGGCGTACCTGAAAATGACTTTAAGAGAAACTGAAAAGGGGACGGACTTTTTATTTAGTCGAGGCAAGAGTTAAACTCTCTCTCCGTAAGACGAAATTGCCCCGTATACTGTGCTTAACGGTCTTAGGCAAACGTCTCCAAGATACAACGACTAACTGACTTCTTCTTGCAGCACTACAATGGAAGTCTCGGCGAACTACTAGATATTTGGGAATTTCTTGGACTTGACTGGAAACTCTAAGAATGCTAGGATGCTTTGTAAATTTTCTGATGGAAATGAAATGCAAATGAGGGGTCTTATTTATACTAGATGAAGAGATGGGGTGCCTCTTGGGAATAGGCATAAATGGTGGCTGTTGAATCTGGACCTTTGGATCAGATCTAGATGGAAGGCTGAGATTGTCTAGGTCGATCCAAGACCTCCGACCCGCCCGCTAGAAGGGACGCGGGTCGGCCCGGCGGTTTTGACCGAACCGACACGACCCTTGCTCCGAGCCGCCTTCTGAACTGGGCCACTCCAGCCCAATCTGCCCCAAGCCCACCATTACCAAAAATTTAAGCTCCACAGCGACCGATGCGTACGTGCGAAGTGCAAAGTGCGCCCTAAACCGCCCATTCCGCCCTTCGCGCCGCTTCGCGGGTCATAGGTCCATTTTGGGCTAGTCCAAAATTAACCTATTTACCCACTAGCTTGCATGGATAGCCCAAAGGCCCACTTAGCTTGGAAGTCCATGTCCACACTTGATTGGAGCCTTCTTAGATGAGCTATATTAAATACTCTCATCTTTTTCATTTTCCAATCAATGTGGGATAATGGCTTTCCACATTTCCAACTCTTCATAAACCCATAATAGTTGCACATTTTAAACAATTAATTTCTCATTCACCCGAAATTGGTTTTGAGAAAATAAATACATTACGTTAATCTACTCCGAATGTAGATTACTAATTTGCAACTAATTTCCATTTTTATAAAATGGAATCAATAATTAAAATTGGTCAAATATTGGTCAAACCCAATAAACTAAACCAATTTCCAACAATCCCCCACATGAATGAAATTAATGCATGAATGCTGACTCTATAGAAAATCCCGACGAACTGTTACCGCATCGGGGTAGGTAGCTTCCGGCTTTGAACCATCCCTAGTAAGATACTATCGGATTTACTGGCTGCTCAGTGAACGCGATGTCTTGAACTGGTCAGCGTTTTTATGTAAACCAAGACAATAGCATTTACACGATAACAATTCTAATATCTTTCGTTCTCACGTTGTGTCCAATTCGGCCCTGGACCATATCTTGGATTCATAAGTGTTTCATTTTAGAAGCGGCCAAACTTCTCACTTATATAGGTGATCTCCTATAAAGAGTATCCTGCCATACTCCACCTTTTCAAGGTATAGGAATCATTAAAAGCTTAATGCTTACCCTCACCACACGTCTGCAGGGTTTTCGCACTCAGACAGCTTCTGAGAATGGGTTATATAGGGTTCTAAGTGCATCACTAGAATATCCATAACTTAGTTGTCTCATTGAACCAAGTTTGTGGGATCTCCACTCATCATGGTTGAGTTACCGCTATGGAATTCTTTGTTTGTGTGGGTTTTAACCCCATTCCCCTTACTGCGTTGTACATTTGATCTCTATTTATACCTTTTGTAAACGGATCCGCTATATTTTCTTTTGACTTTACATAGTCAATGGAAATTATTCCATTAGAGATCAATTGTCTAACTGTGTTGTGCCTTCTTTGTATGTGTCGCGACTTTCCGTTGTATATACAACTTTTTGCTCTTCCTATTGCTGACATACTGTCGCAATGTATCATGACAGAAGGCACTGGCTTATTCCAACATGGAATATCCTCTAAGAAGTTTCTAAGCCATTCAGCTTCTTCTCCAGCCTTATCCAAGGCAATAAACTCGGATTCCATTGTGGATCGAGCTATACATGTTTGTTTAGAAGACTTCCAGGACACTGCTCCTCCACCGATGGTAAATACATACCCACTTGTGGATTTTGAGTCTTTTGAGTCAGATATCCAATTTGCATCGCTGTATCCTTCCAATACAGCTGGATATCTTGTATAATGTAATCCATGGCTTATGGTGTGTTTTAAGTACCTTAGTACTCTTGTCAGCGATGCCCAATGATCATTATTTGGATTACTTGTAAACCTACTGAGTTTACTGACTGAGTATGCTATGTCTGGCCGTGTACAATTTGTCAAGTACATCAGACTGCCTATAATTCTAGCATACTTTAATTGTGAAACTGGGTCACCTCTATTTTTGGCTAAATGTAGACTTAGATCTACAGGAGTCTTAGCCGGAGGTAAATCAAAGGCTTCAAATTTCTTAAGCACACTCTCGATGTAGTGAGATTGTGATAAGACAATTCCATCGTTTATTCTAGAAATCTTTATCCCTAGAATAATATCTGCTTGACCCAGATCTTTCATGTCAAAGTTTTTCTTTAACATGTTTTTAGTTTTCATGATTATATCATGGTTACTTCCCATGATTAGCATGTCATCCACATATAGACATACAATCACATATTCTTTTGGTGTGCCCTTAATGTATACACACTTGTCACACTCATTTATTTTGAATCCGTTGGACAACATAGTTCGGTCAAACTTCTCGTGCCATTGTTTCGGTGCTTGTTTAAGACCGTACAATGATTTGACAAGTTTGCACACTTTATGTTCTTGTCCATGTGCAACGAACCCTTCAGGTTGCTTCATATATATCTCCTCGTCTAATTCTCCATTTAGAAAGGCCGTTTTTACATCCATTTGATGTATCTCAAGGTTATGCAAGGCTGCAATAGCAATGAAAACCCGAATGGATGTGATCCTTGTTACAGGAGAATAAGTATCAAAGAAGTCATATCCTTCCTTTTGTCTGAACCCTTGAGCTACTAATCTAGCTTTGTATTTATCAATAGTTCCATCAGCTTTATACTTTCTCTTTAAGATCCATTTGCAACCCAACGGTTTGCAACCTGGAGGAAGATCTACTATCTCCCAAGTATGATTTTGCATAATGGATTCAATATCACTATTGATAGCTTCTTTCCAGAGAGGAGCTTCTGGACTAGACAGAGCTTCTTGCAATGTCCTTGGTTCATCATCTAACATGTATGTTAGGAAATCAGGACCAAAGGTCTTAGCTACCTTTGTCCTTTTACTACGTCTCGGCTCTTCATCTTCTAGAGATAAACCGATGGCAGTATCATAAGTTCTTTTGTGAGAACTTTCTCCATCCTTTTCCTTGCACGGAAATTTTGTTTCAAAGAATAGTGCATTCCTTGATTCGATGGTAGTTCCCGCATTTATATCGGGAATTTCTGATTTGTGCACCACAAAACGATAAGCACTACTATTGTTAGCATATCCAATGAAAATGCAATCAATTGTCTTGGGTCCTATCTTTATTTGTTTTGGTTTAGGTACTTCTACCTTTGCTAAACACCCCCACACTTTAAGATAATTGTAGGAAGGTTTTCTTCCATTCCATAATTCATATGGAGTTTTGTCTCTTTTCTTGTGTGGTAATTTGTTAAGAATGTGATTGGCTGAAATGATTGCTTCCCCCCACATGTTGTCGGGTAAGCCAGAGCTAATTAACATAGCATTCATCATCTCTTTAAGAGTTCTATTTTTCCGTTCAGCAACTCCGTTAGATTGTGGAGAATAGGGAGCAGTAGTTTGATGAATAATGCCAGAGTCCCAACATATATCTTCAAACGGTGCTACATATTCACCACCTCTATCACTTCGAATCTTCTTAATTGTTAAATTATGTTGATTTTCAACCTCATTCTTATATCCTTTAAAAGCTTCTAAGGCTTCATCTTTGCTTTTCAAAAGATAAACATGACAATACCTAGTGCAATCATCAATGAACGTTATAAAGTACTTTTTACCACCTCTAGTTTGCACAAATTTTAAATCACAAATATCTGTATGAATTAATTCTAGAGGTTTTGTACTTCTTTCTATTGTATGAAAAGGTGCTTTAGCCATTTTGGCTTCTACACATATTTCACACTTATTTTGTGAATTAAATTCCATTTTGGGTAGTAAATTTAAGTTTACTAGTCTTCGTAGTGAATTTAAATTTACATGTCCTAATCTATCATGCCATAACTTAGAACACTCAACCAAGTAAGCAGAATCAGAAATTTTATTCTTCGCCTCTGGGCGGAACACGTTCATTACATTCATTTTAAAGAGACCTTTATCAAGGTACCCTTTACCAATAAATTGACCATATTTGGTCATTACAAATTTGTCTGCTTCAAATACTAGCCTAAATCCGGCCTTACTTAACAAGGGGCCGGAAACCAAATTCTTGCGGATGTCCGGAACATGAAGCACATCCACCAGCGTAACTTCTTTGCCGGACGTCATCTTTAGCACCACTCTACCAAGCCCAACAACTTCCGAGGTCGATGAATTTCCCATGAACAGCTTCCTACCGTTAATTGGGGTATAGGACGAGAAACTTTCCTTATCGGCGCATATATGGCGTGTGGCACCAGTATCCACCCACCATTCTCTTGGATTGTCTTCCAACTTGGAAATATTTGCCTCAAACACAACGGCTGATAAGTCAAGTTGGGAGAAATCTAAAGGAACAGTCCTCTCTTCCACAATATTTGCTTGAGGTCGGTTGCCATTTTGATTGTTTTGTTTTGGGTGACGACAATCCTTGGCCATATGCCCAGGTTTGTCACAGTTGTAGCAACTTCCCTTGATCCTCTTCTGGTCTTTTCCCTTTTTAGCACTCCCAGAATGCTTTCTCTTCTTATTGTTACTTGTACTCGCCTCCGCAAGATTTACCTTTGCCTCTATCGTTGTCTTGCCGCTTTTGACTTCAGATTTCCGGTTATCTTCTTCAATCCTTAGTCTCACGATCAAGTCCTCGAGCCCCATTTCCTTCTTCTTGTGCTTGAGGTACATTTTAAAATCTTTCCACAGAGGCGGCAACTTTTCTATGATAGCTGCAACTTGAAAAGATTCCCCGAGAACCATGCCTTCAGCAAGTATGTCAGCAATAATCAATTGTAATTCTCGTAATTGATCCATGACTGTTCGAGAATCTATCATTTTGAAGTTCAAGAATCTGCCAACAATGAATTTCTTCGTTCCGGCATCTTCAGTTTTGTACTTCTTCTCAAGAGAGTCCCACAGTTCTTTTGCGGTCTTAACTCCACAATACACATTATATAGTGCATCATCAAGACCATTTAACACATAGTTTCGGCATAGGAAATCACTACGATTTCAAGCGTCAACTGCAATCTTCTTCTGTTGGTCGTCATCTCTCTCGGGAACACTTGGGGGTGTCTCCCGCAAAAATCGGGCCAAACTTAGGGTAGTAAGGTAGAACAACATTTTCTGTTGCCACCTTTTAAAGTCAGTGCCGGTAAATTTAGCCGGTCTTTCAGCATGCACTGTGGTGGGTGCAGGAGCGGGAACAGAAGCAGTAGGAGGTGTAGCAGAAGAAGAAGGAGGAGGAGGAGGAGTAGAAGAACCAGCCATTTTCCAAGCACACAAAATTTCGTCTTACGATTGTTGGAAAATAGTAATGGCGTACCTGAAAATGACTTTAAGAGAAACTGAAAAGGGGACGGACTTTTTATTTAGTCGAGGCAAGAGTTAAACTCTCTCTCCGTAAGACGAAATTGCCCCGTATACTGTGCTTAACGGTCTTAGGCAAACGTCTCCAAGATACAACGACTAACTGACTTCTTCTTGCAGCACTACAATGGAAGTCTCGGCGAACTACTAGATATTTGGGAATTTCTTGGACTTGACTGGAAACTCTAAGAATGCTAGGATGCTTTGTAAATTTTCTGATGGAAATGAAATGCAAATGAGGGGTCTTATTTATACTAGATGAAGAGATGGGGTGCCTCTTGGGAATAGGCATAAATGGTGGCTGTTGAATCTGGACCTTTGGATCAGATCTAGATGGAAGGCTGAGATTGTCTAGGTCGATCCAAGACCTCCGACCCGCCCGCTAGAAGGGACGCGGGTCGGCCCGGCGGTTTTGACCGAACCGACACGACCCTTGCTCCGAGCCGCCTTCTGAACTGGGCCACTCCAGCCCAATCTGCCCCAAGCCCACCATTACCAAAAATTTAAGCTCCACAGCGACCGATGCGTACGTGCGAAGTGCAAAGTGCGCCCTAAACCGCCCATTCCGCCCTTCGCGCCGCTTCGCGGGTCATAGGTCCATTTTGGGCTAGTCCAAAATTAACCTATTTACCCACTAGCTTGCATGGATAGCCCAAAGGCCCACTTAGCTTGGAAGTCCATGTCCACACTTGATTGGAGCCTTCTTAGATGAGCTATATTAAATACTCTCATCTTTTTCATTTTCCAATCAATGTGGGATAATGGCTTTCCACATTTCCAACTCTTCATAAACCCATAATAGTTGCACATTTTAAACAATTAATTTCTCATTCACCCGAAATTGGTTTTGAGAAAATAAATACATTACGTTAATCTACTCCGAATGTAGATTACTAATTTGCAACTAATTTCCATTTTTATAAAATGGAATCAATAATTAAAATTGGTCAAATATTGGTCAAACCCAATAAACTAAACCAATTTCCAACAATCCCCCACATGAATGAAATTAATGCATGAATGCTGACTCTATAGAAAATCCCGACGAACTGTTACCGCATCGGGGTAGGTAGCTTCCGGCTTTGAACCATCCCTAGTAAGATACTATCGGATTTACTGGCTGCTCAGTGAACGCGATGTCTTGAACTGGTCAGCGTTTTTATGTAAACCAAGACAATAGCATTTACACGATAACAATTCTAATATCTTTCGTTCTCACGTTGTGTCCAATTCGGCCCTGGACCATATCTTGGATTCATAAGTGTTTCATTTTAGAAGCGGCCAAACTTCTCACTTATATAGGTGATCTCCTATAAAGAGTATCCTACCATACTCCACCTTTTCAAGGTATAGGAATCATTAAAAGCTTAATGCTTACCCTCACCACACGTCTGCAGGGTTTTCGCACTCAGACAGCTTCTGAGAATGGGTTATATAGGGTTCTAAGTGCATCACTAGAATATCCATAACTTAGTTGTCTCATTGAACCAAGTTTGTGGGATCTCCACTCATCATGGTTGAGTTACCGCTATGGAATTCTTTGTTTGTGTGGGTTTTAACCCCATTCCCCTTACTGCGTTGTACATTTGATCTCTATTTATACCTTTTGTAAACGGATCCGCTATATTTTCTTTTGACTTTACATAGTCAATGGAAATTATTCCATTAGAGATCAATTGTCTAACTGTGTTGTGCCTTCTTTGTATGTGTCGCGACTTTCCGTTGTATATACAACTTTTTGCTCTTCCTATTGCTGACATACTGTCGCAATGTATCATGACAGAAAGCACTGGCTTATTCCAACATGGAATATCCTCTAAGAAGTTTCTAAGCCATTCAGCTTCTTCTCCAGCCTTATCCAAGGCAATAAACTCGGATTCCATTGTGGATCGAGCTATACATGTTTGTTTAGAAGACTTCCAGGACACTGCTCCTCCACCGATGGTAAATACATACCCACTTGTGGATTTTGAGTCTTTTGAGTCAGATATCCAATTTGCATCGCTGTATCCTTCCAATACAGCTGGATATCTTGTATAATGTAATCCATGGCTTATGGTGTGTTTTAAGTACCTTAGTACTCTTGTCAGCGCTGCCCAATGATCATTATTTGGATTACTTGTAAACCTACTGAGTTTACTGACTGAGTATGCTATGTCTGGCCGTGTACAATTTGTCAAGTACATCAGACTGCCTATAATTCTAGCATACTTTAATTGTGAAACTGGGTCACCTCTATTTTTGGCTAAATGTAGACTTAGATCTACAGGAGTCTTAGCCGGAGGTAAATCAAAGGCTTCAAATTTCTTAAGCACACTCTCGATGTAGTGAGATTGTGATAAGACAATTCCATCGTTTATTCTAGAAATCTTTATCCCTAGAATAATATCTGCTTGACCCAGATCTTTCATGTCAAAGTTTTTCTTTAACATGTTTTTAGTTTTCATGATTATATCATGGTTACTTCCCATGATTAGCATGTCATCCACATATAGACATACAATCACATATTCTTTTGGTGTGCCCTTAATGTATACACACTTGTCACACTCATTTATTTTGAATCCGTTGGACAACATAGTTCGGTCAAACTTCTCGTGCCATTGTTTCGGTGCTTGTTTAAGACCGTACAATGATTTGACAAGTTTGCACACTTTATGTTCTTGTCCATGTGCAACGAACCCTTCAGGTTGCTTCATATATATCTCCTCGTCTAATTCTCCATTTAGAAAGGCCGTTTTTACATCCATTTGATGTATCTCAAGGTTATGCAAGGCTGCAATAGCAATGAAAACCCGAATTGATGTGATCCTTGTTACAGGAGAATAAGTATCAAAGAAGTCATATCCTTCCTTTTGTCTGAACCCTTGAGCTACTAATCTAGCTTTGTATTTATCAATAGTTCCATCAGCTTTATACTTTCTCTTTAAGATCCATTTGCAACCCAACGGTTTGCAACCTGGAGGAAGATCTACTATCTCCCAAGTATGATTTTGCATAATGGATTCAATCTCACTATTGATAGCTTCTTTCCAGAGAGGAGCTTCTGGACTAGACAGAGCTTCTTGCAATGTCCTTGGTTCATCATCTAACATGTATGTTAGGAAATCAGGACCAAAGGTCTTAGCTACCTTTGTCCTTTTACTACGTCTCGGCTCTTCATCTTCTTGAGATTAACAGATGGCAGTATCATAAGTTCTTTTGTGAGAACTTTCTCCATCCTTTTCCTTGCACGGAAATTTTGTTTCAAAGAATATTGCATTCCTTGATTCGATGGTAGTTCCCGCATTTATATCGGGAATTTCTGATTTGTGCACCACAAAACGATAAGCACTACTATTGTTAGCATATCCAATGAAAATGCAATCAATTGTCTTGGGTCCTATCTTTATTTGTTTTGGTTTAGGTACTTCTACCTTTGCTAAACACCCCCACACTTTAAGATAATTGTAGGAAGGTTTTCTTCCATTCCATAATTCATATGGAGTTTTGTCTCTTTTCTTGTGTGGTAATTTGTTAAGAATGTGATTGGCTGAAATGATTGCTTCCCCCCACATGTTGTCGGGTAAGCCAGAGCTAATTAACATAGCATTCATCATCTCTTTAAGAGTTCTATTTTTCCGTTCAGCAACTCCGTTAGATTGTGGAGAATAGGGAGCAGTAGTTTGATGAATAATGCCAGAGTCCCAACATATATCTTCAAACGGTGCTACATATTCACCACCTCTATCACTTCGAATCTTCTTAATTGTTAAATTATGTTGATTTTCAACCTCATTCTTATATCCTCTAAAATCTTCTAAGGCTTCATCTTTGCTTTTCAAAAGATAAACATGACAATACCTAGTGCAATCATCAATGAACGTTATAAAGTACTTTTTACCACCTCTAGTTTGCACAAATTTTAAATCACAAATATCTGTATGAATTAATTCTAGAGGTTTTGTACTTCTTTCTATTGTATGAAAAGGTGCTTTAGCCATTTTGGCTTCTACACATATTTCACACTTATTTTGTGAATTAAATTCCATTTTGGGTAGTAAATTTAAGTTTACTAGTCTTCGTAGTGAATTTAAATTTACATGTCCTAATCTATCATGCCATAAATTAGAACACTCAACCAAGTAAGCAGAATCAGAAATTTTATTCTTCGCCTCTGGGCGGAACACGTTCATTACATTCATTTTAAAGAGCCCTTTATCAAGGTACCCTTTACCAATAAATTGACCATATTTGGTCATTACAAATTTGTCTGCTTCAAATACTAGCCTAAATCCGGCCTTACTTAACAAGGGGCCGGAAACCAAATTCTTGCGGATGTCCGGAACATGAAGCACATCCACCAGCGTAACTTCTTTGCCGGACGTCATCTTTAGCACCACTCTACCAAGCCCAACAACTTCCGAGGTCGATGAATTTCCCATGAACAGCTTCCTACCGTTAATTGGGGTATAGGACGAGAAACTTTCCTTATCGGCGCATATATGGCGTGTGGCACCAGTATCCACCCACCATTCTCTTGGATTGTCTTCCAACTTGGCAATATTTGCCTCAAACACAACGGCTGATAAGTCAAGTTGTCTTGCCGCTTTTGACTTCAGATTTCCGGTTATCTTCTTCAATCCTTAGTCTCACGATCAAGTCCTCGAGCCCCATTTCCTTCTTCTTGTGCTTGAGGTACATTTTAAAATCTTTACACAGAGGCGGCAACTTTTCTATGATAGCTGCAACTTGAAAAGATTCCCCGAGAACCATGCCTTCAGCAAGTATGTCGGCAATAATCAATTGTAATTCTCGTAATTGATCCATGACTGTTCGAGAATCTATCATTTTGAAGTCCAAGAATCTGCCAACAATGAATTTCTTCGTTCCGGCATCTTCAGTTTTGTACTTCTTCTCAAGAGAGTCCCACAGTTCTTTTGCGGTCTTAACTCCACAATACACATTATATAGTGCATCATCAAGACCATTTAACACATAGTTTCGGCATAGGAAATCACTATGATTCCAAGCGTCAACTGCAATCTTCTTCTGTTGGTCGTCATCTCCCTCGGGAACACTTGGGGGTGTCTCCCGCAAAAATTGGGCCAAACTTAGGGTAGTAAGGTAGAATAACATTTTCTGTTGCCACCTTTTAAAGTCAGTGCCGGTAAATTTAGAAAGTCAGTGCCGGTAAATTTAGCCGGTCTTTCAGCATGCACTGTGGTGGGTGCAGGAGCGGGAACAGAAGCAGTAGGAGGTGTAGCAGAAGAAGGAGGAGGAGGAGGAGGAGTAGAAGAACCAGCCATTTTCCAAGCACACAAAATTTCGTCTTACGATTGTTGGAAAATAGTAATGGCGTACCTGAAAATGACTTTAAGAGAAACTGAAAAGGGGACGGACTTTTTATTTAGTCGAGGCAAGAGTTAAACTCTCTCTCCGTAAGACGAAATTGCCCCGTATACTGTGCTTAACGGTCTTAGGCAAACGTCTCCAAGATACAACGACTAACTGACTTCTTCTTGCAGCACTACAATGGAAGTCTCGGCGAACTACTAGATATTTGGGAATTTCTTGGACTTGACTGGAAACTCTAAGAATGCTAGGATGCTTTGTAAATTTTCTGATGGAAATGAAATGCAAATGAGGGGTCTTATTTATACTAGATGAAGAGATGGGGTGCCTCTTGGGAATAGGCATAAATGGTGGCTGTTGAATCTGGACCTTTGGATCAGATCTAGATGGAAGGCTGAGATTGTCTAGGTCGATCCAAGACCTACGACCCGCCCGCTAGAAGGGACGCGGGTCGGCCCGGCGGTTTTGACCGAACCGACACGACCCTTGCTCCGAGCCGCCTTCTGAACTGGGCCACTCCAGCCCAATCTGCCCCAAGCCCACCATTACCAAAAATTTAAGCTCCACAGCGACCGATGCGAAGTGCAAAGTGCGCCCTAAACCGCCCATTCCGCCCTTCGCGCCGCTTCGCGGGTCATAGGTCCATTTTGGGCTAGTCCAAAATTAACATATTTACCCACTAGCTTGCATGGATAGCCCAAAGGCCCACTTAGCTTGGAAGCCCATGTCCACACTTTATTGGAGCCTTCTTAGATGAGCTATATTAAATACTCTCATCTTTTTCATTTTCCAATCAATGTGGGATAATGGCTTTCCACATTTCCAACTCTTCATAAACCCATAATAGTTGCACATTTTAAACAATTAATTTCTCATTCACCCGAAATTGGTTTTGAGAAAATAAATACATTACGTTAATCTACTCCGAATGTAGATTACTAATTTGCAACTAATTTCCATTTTTATAAAATGGAATCAATAATTAAAATTGGTCAAATATTGGTCAAACCCAATAAACTAAACCAATTTCCAACATATACCAATTATGTTGTTGTTTATATTTTTCTCTTCATTCTTTATGTTTTTGTTTTGTATACTTATCATTTCAAGATGGTGATGATGATACACAAAGTTATAAGGATGGTTTTTTATTAGAGTAAAATATGCAAATCATATCCAATCTATATTTTGATGGGGCTCCCTTTTGAAAGTTGGTTGGAAGATGATCATTCTCATCGGTATATCTTAACTTATCATCATTACTCCCTCAATCCCGGTTTAAAATTCTTAGTTTGACTTTGCATGCTTATTAAGGAATTAAGACAAACTTTAGTCAAAAATAGTTGTGGGGGAGGATATAATTGTCCATTTATAAAACAGGTGGGTGAAAAGTGGATGGATAAGTGATAGGCTT
Organism: Campanula takesimana; assembly: GCA_026119855.1. Taxonomy (NCBI): domain Eukaryota; kingdom Viridiplantae; phylum Streptophyta; class Magnoliopsida; order Asterales; family Campanulaceae; genus Campanula; species Campanula takesimana. Next base: position 1,478,232 of record JAOWBW010000197.1, on the reverse strand, counting down.
TTGTAATATATGAACTTTATGGGGACAAGAATGTCCAAAACACTATTCATCCATTGTCATTTAAGGAATAAAGCAACTAAGAACCCTAAACTGAGACATACCAAAAAAGAAAGTAAGAACCTTAAACTGGGACGGAATGAGTATTATTTTTCGATTTCTTTCACTTGTTTTTATGTTTATTCAATAAGTTTGCGAATTGGATATATTAAGAAAAATATAACAATATGAAAGTTTTGGTAGCTAAGATATCAGATAAAATAAATATAGAGACGCAGTATAACCTCTGATGTAATACACCAGATTCCACACAAAACATAATTTGCAGCGGAAAATAAAGTAAAAACGAGTTATTTACACATCTACAGCAATATGTTGTAGATAACAAAAACTTCTCTTTATTAAATCAGTTATGAAAAATTACAAATTAAGAAATCAAGAGAAGCGACCAAAGATTAAAACACTAAACACTAAAAACTTGTCTAAGACTTATGATACTCTGAGAACACGATCTTGGGCTGAACAAAGTAGCAAAGATGAAAAGTAATCGTTTATGTGATTAAATCTTAATCACATAAACGATTTTTACTCCCCGTAGAGTAGAACTACACTGGTCTGATTCCCTCCTATAGATATGTGGGTAGCCTTTTGGCCCGACTAATTTTTAAAACTCATACTCCCCGTTGTGTCATCGAGTCGAGTGTACATTAAACGTTTTAAGAAAATAATGCAATAATGTATGAATGCAATATAGCTGTTTTCACCAACCCTCTTGCAGGTACATAAAACTACAAAATGCATCTCACTTGAGATGACACATTTCGAAAACAAAAATTAAATGTATCCTCTTGAAACACGAAGTGTTATCAATCATCCGATTCAAATATACATAAATCATCAAACCATTTAAAATTTAATCAATCATCTGGTTCAAATATAAATGGAACATCAAACCATCCACATAAATATTGGAGTGTAATCAATCATCCAGTTCAGATATACGTAGATCGTCAAACAATATAATCTTGAAGATTGGAGTGTAATCAATATTCTGGTTCAGACATAACTTGATCATCATCAACCAAGGTGGTTTAATGTCTAGTCAGATGGATCATCTACATGATATTTTTTGAATTGGGTCAAGAGTGTTGATTTCACAATATGAATGTATCCTTACTTAAAGATATGGTTCGACACCAATCAGGCGGATCATCTCATCATCACCTCTTGAGGATTGAAATATAATCAAACGTCAAGTGAAAACATACATGGATAGTCATCAATCAAGGTGGTTCGACTCTCAGTAAGGCGGATCATCTACAGGATATTTATCAGAATTGGGTCAACGTGTTGTTTCCTTAGTGTGGACACCCCATTTTGAACATTACAATCATAACTACACTACTCTTGTGTCTCGCCTTTGTGTCCGGATGAAAAATCATAAGTTTTTCATGTTTTATTAAGTTTTTGACTGACTCCGTTAGTTAGGGGCTAAACTGAAAAAGGGACTGAAATTGAGGGCAAAACAGTAAATAATCACTCAATCTCTCGTACGAGAGATCTGCCCCTTTGTCTTTGATTTTCAGCCAGTTTCCTCTTGGTTTTGAACTCCTTCTTGGTAAAAACTCTAGCCTTACGAGATTTGATCAAACTACTGATCGCAAGTGTTGTGATTACTCACCAATAAGAGTAATCGCGAGAAGAGATGACAAATTATCCACGCCCATAAAACAAGACAAAATACACGATTTTTTTTGGTTAGGCTAAAAGCCTATTCCACCCAACAATAAATATATTAAACTTCTCGATATTACAAGAATGGAGACTCACTCTCTCAACACTCTTGAATATCCTCACCAACTCATACAAGCATACAATTTCTCTCTCTAAATTATATGCCTATGCTAACTCTCTCAAGTTCTATCTAAAACTCTAATTAGTGAAGCCTATTTATAATGGGGAGGCACACTTATTTTCCCCTTCCTAACCGATGTGGGATTACTACTCCTCTTCCTAACCAACATAGGATTCTTGTAATCCTTTCCTAACCAACATTCTTATCTTCCTAATCAATATAGGATCTTAACAATATTTCCTAATTGAAATAGGATTTTGGTAATGTGGGTCAATTCCCAACAATTCTCCCCTTGACCGAAATTCCCAAATCTCATCAACGCCTGAGAAACTCACCCTTTTCTCAGTTTTCTTCTTCTCCTTTTTGTCATCACAAAAAGATCTTTCACGCAAGGATTAGCCCTCCAAGTAACTAATATTCCTTGCACCTTTACTACCTTGAAGAATCAAGCGCTTTCCTTTATAGACTTTGCACGTCTGTCTTCTTCCAACATATCGGTACCCACGGGATGTCAATACTCCTAGTGAAAGCAAATTCGCAGTCGCACTAGGAACATACTTTACATTCAAAGCGGTTTCACAGTCTCATCATGAATCTTGAAGCGTACACGCCCAACACCTTCAATCTTCAATTTTTGTGCATTCCCAACTTTGATCTCTCCAAATTGCCCCTCCGATCGCAAAGTGTCAAACATAGCTCGATCCTTGCAAATATGCACTGAAGCAGCGGAATCTAACACCCATTCAGACTTCTTCTCTTCGACTGAATCTGCAACAACCACCGTCTCTGTCAAGAGGACATCTCCATAACTATTAACTATGTTGACATTCTCCTCGTCAACCTTTTTCTTTCCTTTGACACCACGCATACTCTTCAGATCTTTGCGAAATTGCGGGCAACGCGTTTGCATATGACCAGTCTCTCCACAGTAGAAGCACTCAACATTACTCATGTCTTTATCCCCCTTAGATTGAGACCTTGCTCTCCCTTTTGTGCCACAAACGATTATAAGTCTTTTCTCTTTCAGAACCCTCTGCAACTAGTACTCTGTCCCTATTGGAGAAGCTGTCAGTCCTCGACATCCTTTCATTATCCCTTAACGCTTTAACAATATCATCCAGTGTTAAAGTGGGCCTACCTGTCAACATTGTCTACCTAAAAGATTTGTAAGACATGGGTAATGAATCCAACAACAATAAATATTGCTCCTCATCTTTGATTACCTCTTAAACATTAGATAATCGACCTACTAGTTGACTGAAAAAAATTATATGGTCATGCAAACTACCAACTTCATTAAGTTTCAAACAATACAAATCCATCTTCAAGAACAAGCGATTAGTCAACGACTTAGATGAATAAATACTCGCAAGTTTCTCCCAAATACCCCTTGGTGTTTTCTCTTTCAAAACACTATATTTAATTTCGGGAGCAAGTGCTAACCTGATTGTGCTCGAAGCCTTCTTCTGAATCTTTGCCCAATCCGCATCTTTCGTCCCTTCTGGCTTGTCCTCTTCCAAACCTTCATCAAGACCTTGTTGAACCAACACATCTTGGATTGTCATCTGACACACTGTGAAATCCATCCTTCCATCAAAAAATGGGACTGGATACTTCGATCCTCCAATATCCATATTCTCCAAAATATGAATTTTCCAAATCTGCTGCTTCTGTTTGGATATAATTCCCAATGCTACGGAACTCAAAATCCAATCTCCACGGTTCATATTGACGATCTATGACTCCCAAAGATGCTCGCCAAAAATCAAGATGATCCAACGGTTAACGAACACGCTACGCATGTTTCTTCACTGTTGCGCTGAACAAAAACGGACCATATCTGCTCTTTTGTTTTTTCTTCAATTTTGGATCTCTTCCGACAATGCGACTTCTCCCTTTAACCAATATTTGATTCCACTTGTTGGTATCTCTCACCAATAAGAGAAATTGCAAGAAGAGATAACAAATTATCCGCGCACATAAAACAAGACAAAACACACGATTTTCCGTGGTTCGGCTAAAAGCCTATTCCACCCAACAATAAATATATTAAACTTCTCGATATTACAAGAATGGAGACTCCCTCTCTCTCAACCCTCTTGAATATCATCACCAACACATACAATCATACAATTTATCTCTCTAAATTATATGCCTTTGCTAACTCTCTCAAGTTCTATCTAAAACTCTAATTAGTGAAGTCTATTTATAATGGGGAGGCACACTTATTTTCCCCTTCCTAACCGATGTGGGATTACTATTCCTCTTCCTAACCCGACATATGATTCTTTTAATCCTTTTCTAACCGAAATTCTTATTTTCCTAATCAATATAGGATCTTAACAATATTTCCTAATCAAAATATGATTTTGATAATATGGGTCAATTCCCAACAACCAGGCCGGGATAAACAAAAAAGATTTTGATTCATACCCTCCTAAACCTCCAAATTTGATCCCTAAGTCATTATACACTATAAAAACAACCCTCTTTTACTCTAAAAAGGCTAATTATAAATCAATCAAAAATCAATCAAAAATCAATTATTGGTATCGATCAGATCACTCCTACCATTCTCTAAACACCTGAGATCAGTCATTCACCACGTTTTACTCTCTCCTCTCATTCATACACGCTCAAAAACTCAAATCTTCAAGCAACGACCATCACAATACACTTGGATCATCAAGGACTTAGTCTAGGTCATCCATCGAATTCTTGCAAACGTGCAAACGCTAGGTAATCTTCCTACGTTCGAATCATCTTCTCATCCTATTCTTTACTTTAGAGTACTGTAGTTCCATCAAACCAAGGATCAGCCTAGAGTCTCTTCAAATTATGAAGATGGTCTCGAAGCACATGCTCCGACATTTATTATTTATTAGGCTAAAGTTGTATTATTTGTTTAAAGAGAAATAATGCGATGATGATGATTTTTACGTAACAAGATCAATCCTAGATTAGGTGGATTTGGTGCTCCTTGACCTTCCAAATCTATTACTTAACTCCCGAACACACGAAGTCTCAATGGTTCATGTTCTGTTAATAACATGATGGAGACTCTTTAACACATCAAGTGACGAAACAACGGTGGAAAATCGCGTTTGCTCACACTTAGTACGAATCTATCCTCCAAAGAAAGTTCAAGTTGTTTAATGTGTTAGATGAATTCTACAAAAAAGAACTTGTTACAGAATAAATAATAAATAAATAAACTGAAAGCAAACTGATTGATTGTGCCGAGCCGTGTGTTGAACACACTGTCCTTAAGACTTATTCGGCCCCTCACCGTGAGTGCTTGAGGTTGATGTAGGACGCTAGTCTTCCAGGATAACTCGCACGAACCGGAAGTTTCTTTGCACTACGAGACTCTGGTGAATTGAATTAAATGTCTTGACAGTATCACCACTGATGCAATGCAGGAGGCCAAGGAGGAATGAACAAAGATGCAACAAAAAGAGGCTGTGGTTTGTTGCTGGAAAACTGTGTATTTGTTTCGGTATTTTCGTGTCTTTCTGGAAGTGGTTTGCAGCTTTATTTATACTGTCCCAAGAACATGTTGGAAATTATGCCATAGGCCCTTGAGAAAGGCCTTGCGTTACATCATGTTCTCATTTGTTATGGAGATAACAACTCTGGGTTATTATATGTTTTACATGTTTATTATAATAATCCCCGTCCCTAGTACTTATTATGAAGGACTAGTATAAGTTTAGTTGATGATGATATGATGATCATGTGTATAAGATACAAATTAAGCTTATGGGTACTTGTTAGTGAACACGTACTGGACATGACCCGCTATGAGATTTATGTCATGGTCAGATGTCATAATTAAATCTCATATAGTTATATCATTTATCCTTAGACCTGGGATTATTATAGTCTTCCACATGATGAACATTATGTTTGACGTACTCAAACGCTACTCCTAACCGGGTGGTTATAAAGGATACGATTGGCATAATCGGATTCATATAGGGAAGAATGATAAGTCAAGATGGGATTTTCCCCTCTCGCAAGAGAGATATCTGCTTGGCCTCTCGATGAGTGAGATTGATGATAGTGTATAGCCATACCCAAATCAATTGAAGTGTTCAATGTCATTTGCTCATATCAATCTACTCGGGATCGAGAAAGCATTGGACAACATAAGTTGACGTGGACCATGACTTATGTCCAATATGATATTGTGCGACAAAAGGATTGTGATATGTTCTATGAGAATAACGAACGTCGTTTAAGTTATATTAATTAGGTAGTCATGATGGCTTGCTAGAGTCCGCTCATGACTTATGAGTTTGACCTTGGTTGGACTCATTACCAACTTGATATATTCCTATGGGGTCACACACAAAAGAACGAATTGTTTAAAAGGCTAAAATCAAGTTTCTGGTGGTGCTCGGCCTAGCACCTCAAAGGACTCGGCCGAGCATGACCAACAGAATGTTCTGGCACAAGGCTGCTCGGCCGAGCACCTTAAAGGACTCGGCCGAGCAGGCCCTGTTCAGGCCCAGATTTCTAATTTCGTGTCTTAACGGGTTTTGACCTATTTCTCCTAAAAGGTTTAGGACTAATGAGTTTAAATACCTCTCTCTTAACCCTAATCATTAAGAGTTGATATTGTGTCATTATTGGCAGCCTCCATGTGTTTAAGAAACATATTCTTGAGTTTAGATTAAGAATCAAAAAGCTCAAGAACACCAAATAAATTCATATAGCCTTTGAAGATTAGAAAAGCGTTTTCTAATGGGTCTAGCAATCCAGACATAAAATGGTTCTAGATATTCGTTCACATGTGGATACACATAGAGGATGCTTGCTTTAGCATCTCAAGTTCGTGTTCCTGTGATCGTGATCCGATGAACTTGAAGAACGAGGAGATCAAATCTAAAGCTTGAAGATTTGAAGATCCGAAAAATTTAAAATGCACAACAACGGTTAGTATTCTAAATTCATCTTGCTATTAATTTAATCATCATGAATGGATCTTGGGGCTTAGGTTTTTGTTAATTTCATATTGCTTTATTCCGCTACGCAAGGTGCCTCAAAACTCAACAGTGGTATCAGAGCCCCGTTCATGTGTGGTTATTTTAATATTTTCATGTTTAATATATAATTTGATTATACGATCTAACATGATAGAATTTAGAATAAGAGATTTATGTGAATTGTTTGGTGAAACAATTATATATTTGATGTAGCATGATTATGAACAAGGTTTTCAAGATGCATGATTAATATGATTAATCTATTTATCGGATCATCAATTTCTTTAATTGGATTATTGAATTGATGATTCTTGATCTTGAAAAGCAAATTGTTTGTTCTTAGGGTTTTGATGTTTATGATAATTTGATTATCATAAATAGTTGAATTCTTGAAGGATCAAGATTTGATAAATTGCGATCGTGCGGTTCGCGTGCAATACACGTTTTGTGCAGAATTTTCACCCAGAATTTTCGTGCAGAATACGTGCAGCACACGTGCAGTCCAGAATTTTGTGCAGAATATTCGTGCAGTTCACGTGAAATGTACATGCAATACACGAATTCGTGCAGTCCGCGTGCAGTGCAGATTTCTGAATTCGTGATTTTCAGACTTGGAGATGCATAGTAGAATACGTATTGTTCATGGAATTGGATTCTATGAAGTAATGCATTCTTAATAGAGTTGGACTTTATGAAAGAATTCATTATTCAATATGTATTATACATAGAGTGGGACTCTAAGAAAATCTAAAATTCATAATTATATTCACATAGTATCCGTTTATTAATTAATTAGATTAATTATACATTTGTTATGCGCGTTGCTATATGAAAGAACCTTCTTTAAAATTTTAAGTCATGTGCCAACCCATGATGGACACTTGTGAGTACACCGGGTATTTTTTTTGTGGAGGTGCATTAATTCTATCAGTGTATGAGCAAGATGAGTGAATGAGAGTTTCCTATGTGTCCATCATGGTTTGACTTAATTAGGCTATCAATAGACAAAGTTTTGGGCCTAAGGCACAAGATGAGATTACAACATGTTTGACATAAGATATCTAATTAAAATCTCATAAAAGATCTAAGAGTCACATATGATGTGATTGATAAGAGTTATCTACCTAATTAATTTAATTTTGAGCAGTATCGCTAAAGCGGACTTAAAGTTAAATTAAAGTTGGATCTTAGCCTACATAAATTATATTATACAATTGCTGCATATGAAGGTTATATAATTTAGTGGGAGTATTTATGAAATACAAATAATTTATCTCTTAAATGATTGGTATGAAATATATGTGTATATTTATTTGCATATTTATGTTGAATGTTATATTATTCTTTAATTATGTTTATTACTGCGATCTGTTCTTTAAAAGAAAAGGTTAAATGAGAATGAAATTAATTTCCTTGATTGGATCATGAGCTTAAGAATTGTTCTAAAGCAAAAACGAAAACTATACATTCTTAATAATCCTAAGTAACCTAAATTACAATATTAATTTGATTAATATGTTCCGTAGGATCATCAAAATTTAATTGGATTAACTTGTTGATGATCTTAGATTCATAAATAAATTGTTTATTCTGGGTTTTGATAATCATGATGATTCAATCACCATGAACAACAAATCCTAATTGAATCAAGGAAAGCAATTTTAAAGTAAATTTTGGAAATTGAAAATCTACCGCTTTTATAATAAATATTTTGAGTTGAACTTAATTGTCAGATGCTGGTTTTAGAAACCGTGTTTCCTGAAATTAAATGTCAAGTTTCAAAATTAATATGGGATTGAATCTAGTTTCAGATGGCTGGTTTTCGAAACCGTGTTTCCTGAAAAGTGATGTCAATTCAGAAGTCAGAATCATGAATTGTTCTTGATTGCTGAAATCAGTTAAATTGATGAGACATGGAATTTAGAAACAAGACTACAGATTCATACGAAAATGTGGATTCCTTTTGTCTTAGTTTCGGCCGTATGGACTGTTCTCTAAATTTCTGAATGATATACGAAATTGTGGATGCCTTTTGGCTTAGTTTCGGCCGTACAATTTGTGCTCTCAATATCTGAAATAAAGTGCGAAAAGATGATGATCTAAGTCGAAAATCTGATTTTTGACTTAATGAATTTCTAAAAGGAAAGAGGATTAAAAGATAAAGGTAAGAGAAAAGTTGTCAAACCTAAAGGAAATAATTGTGGCTAAAGTTATAACTCTAAATAGTACAATTTGGTAATGTGGCAATTGGATTGACCATTTAAAATTGTAATAAAATTCTGGATGATCAAAGAAAGTAAATGGTAGTGAACTACCATTTCGGACATTTATGTTATAAGATTAATCTTTCTAATTTTAATTATTGGGTATTGGATACCGGATTTGATCCCACATTTATAAAATATGTAAGAATTAGTAAATTGAAAGACTACTTAAAAGTAAAGTTAATCTACGAATGGTAATGATGCAAGAGTTGCAACATTGTTCGCAGAACACTTATGAAGTGGCTTTATTTATTAAGTGGAAAAGTATTATTTGGCTATAAGATAATAAACGATATTAATTTCTTATTGAGAATAGGAAAGTGCTTTATTTATTATGATTTACTTTATCGTATTGTTAAATCATATAAATAAACCTAATATCCTAAATCTTGAAGAACAAAATAATGAATAAGATTATAACATAAATTATTATTAAAATTCTTAAGGCATTATTGTTTTGATCAAATAAATAAGAAACGCAATATCTAAAATTTCGTGGGACAGAGTTTTAAAGTCATACGATTTTGAATCATATGATATATGCAAATCTTATTTACTTGGACCAAGACATCTTTTACTAGGAGTAGTAAAAGGGCTGGTGAATTATTAAACCTAATACATGTCGATGTATATGGTTCATTAAGTGGCAATGCTAAAAGAGGATTTTGGTAAAACTTGGCAAAACTATTCAAAGATCCGATACGATTGTGATGATGAATAATTGAACCAAGAATTTGACAATCATCTTTTGTGAAACTGTTTCACAATTAACTCCACCAAGAACACCATTTTGAATGATGTGTCTAAATGGAGGAATTGTACCTTATTGAATATGGTTCATTAGATGATAAAAGCCAAATTGATCTTCCATTATTTATTTTGGGGTTATGCATTGGAAACCGCTATAATTACACTAATTTGAGTTCCATCAAAATAGTTTCAAAGGAACCATATATGATATGGAATGAAGGAAAACTCGGTTTGTCTTTCACGTAGATTTAAGATAGTGAGACTTTTGTGAAAAGACTTGTTTGGAACAAGTTGACACTTAAATCTAATAAATATATTTTCATGGGACATCCTAAAGAAATTTGAGGATATTATTTTACTTGTAAGAAACAAATAGTTTGTTGCTTATGATGGTACTTTTCTAGATAAATTGTTTATCTTTAAAAGAACCAGTGGGAGTAAAATATATCTCGAATGGTTCGAGGCCTAGAAAATTACATTGAACCTTTGATGGAAATTGAACAAAGATTTACAAGGAGTTGTGAAAATTCGTTCAAGTTACACAAGTTACTTGCATATATGATAGGATACAATCTATAAAAAGAAATACTGGATTTCTCAAAATAGAATGTATTAAGGTAAAGTTCATTGAGAATGACATATTTACTACCTATCAAAATGTGAAGTCCGCTCCATATTTAGATTAATGGCTTGGAGTCATAGAATCTAAAAGGCAATCCATGTTATATAATCAAGTTTGAAACTTGATCGTTCTAACCTAAGGTGTAAAAACCAAATGATGGAGTTGAGTTTTCTTGGAGAAAACTAACATGGGCAGCAAGCAACATACTCTTCAAGCAAGACTAAGTGTGAAAGGTTGAATCATATTTCGACTATAATAAAACTTTCTTACTCGTAGTCATGTTTTAAGACATTAGAATTCTCATTGTCGTATCCTCATATTTGGAATATGAGATTTGACAAATAAATATCAAAAAAGAGTTCCTTGACAGAAATTAACTTAAGGATGTATCGGATACAACCTAAAGGTTTTGATAGTCTAGAAAATTCTAATAAAGTAAGTCAGTTGTGGAAATCCATGGGATTGATGGAAGCAAGCCTCTTGGAGTTGAAACAATCATTTTGATAAAGTGTTCAAATTGTTTGAAATTCATCAAAGATGAGACTTGTGTTTGCTAAGAAATTAGTGGGAGCATAGTCTAATTCCTAGTCTTGTATATGTGGTTGACATATAATTCATTTTGAAAGAGTTTGTTAATGAAAGACTTAGAAATAAGCCGCTTACATCCTTGAAATTAATATCTATTGATATAAATCTAGGAAGTTGATTGATTTGTGTCAAAGTACTTATAAAGACAAAGTACTGAATCGTTCAGTATGCAAGACTTTTGGAGAAGAACTTGCAAAGTTGTCTAATGACAATGTTCTTGGCAAGACTTAGTCTTAGTAGAAGACTAATGAGCAAGAATACATGATTAGGATTCTATATGCTTCGACAATTGGATCTATCATGTATGTCATACTATGTACTAAGACAGGATAACTCGTATACTTGGAGTATGATGAGAACAAACTAATCATATCCTAGTGAAAGTCACTAGATAGTGGTCAAGAATATCCTTATGTACTTGAGAAGAACTAAGGATGCATTCTTGATGGTTGTTGACATGAGAGATGATCTAGTAAATGGTTACATAGATGCATGCTTTCACATCGACAAGGGTAATTTAAATCGCATTATAAACATGTGTTTAAAGTGAGTGCTATTAGTTGGAATAGTTCCAAGCAAATACACTATAAATTATTCTACAAATAATATTGAGTATTTAGTTACAAGAGTTGTAACTAAGGGAATTGTTTGAATATAGATGTTATTAGGAAAACTAGAAATAGTTTCTAGTACTACTAATCCTATGGACCTTTATTGTGAAATAATGGTTATTCCACAAGTGAAGGTGCCAAAGGCTCATCTATGATCCAAACACACACTCAGACATTTCCATCTCTACGAGAAATCGTTGACCAGGGAAATGTCAAAATATGCAAAATACTTTATGTTGATAACAAGGATAATATTCCTACATAAGATTCTCCACATGCTGTTATGATGGTCATAAGCTAAGCTCAATGGTATTGGATACGCATTGATTGGGCCTAGTTCAAGTGGGAGATTGTTGGAATTATGCCCTAGACCCTTGAGAAAGGCCTTGCGTTACATCATGTTCTCATTTGTTATGGGGATAACAACTCTGGGTTATTATATGTTTTACATGTTTATTATAATAATCCCCGTCCCTAGTACTTATGAAGGACTAGTATAAGTTTAGTTGATGATCATATGATGATCATGTGTATATGATACAAATTAAGCTTATGGGTTCTTGTTAGTGAACACATACTGGACATGACCGCTATGATATTTATGTCATGGTCAGATGTCATAATTAAATCTCATATAGTTATATCATTTATCCTTAGACCTTAGATTATCATAGTCTTCCACATGATGAACATTATGTTTGACGTACTCAAACGCTACTCCTAACTGGGTGGTTATAAAGGCTACGATTGGCATAATCGGATTCATGTAGGGAAGAATGATAAGTCAAGATGGGATTTGTCCCTCTCTCAAGAGAGATATCTGCTTGGCCTCTCGATGAGTGAGATTGATGACAGTGTATGGCCATACCCAAATCAATTGAAGTGTTCAATGTCATTTGCTCATGTCAATCTACTCGGGATCGAGAAAGCATTGGATAACATAAGTTAACGTGGACCATGACTTATGTCCAATATGATATTGTGCGACAAAAGGATTGTGATATGTTCTATGAGGATAACGAACGTCCTTTAAGTTATATTAATTAGGTAGTCATGATGGCTTGCTAGAGTCCTCTCATGACTTATGAGATTGACCTTGGTTGGACTCATTACCAACTTGATATAATCCTATGGGGTCACACACAAAAGAACAAATTGTTTAAAAGGCTACAATTAAGTTTCTGGTGGTGCTCGGCCGAGCACCTCAAAGGACTCGGCCGAGCATGAGCAATAGAATGTTCTGGCACAAGGCTGCTCGGCCGAGCTGGCCCTGTTCAGGCCCAGATTTCTGATTTCGTGTTTTGACGGATTTGACCTATTTCTCCTAAAAGGTTTAGGACTAATGAGTTTAAATACCTCTCTCTTAACCCTAATCAATAAGAGTTGATATTGTATGATTATTGGTATCCTCTATGTGTTTAAGAAACATATTCTTGAGTTTAGATTAAGAATCAAAAAGCTCAAGAACACCAATAAATTCATATAGCCTTTGAAGATTATAAAAGCTTTTTCTAATGGGTCTAGCAATCCAAATCTAGAATGGTTCTAGATATTCGTTCGCGTGTGGATACACATAGAGTATGCTTGCTTTAGCATCTCAAGTTCGTGTTCCTGTGAGCGTGATCCGATGAACTTGAAGAATGAGGAGATCAAATCTAAAGCTTGAAGACTTGAAGATTTGAAGATCCAAAAAATTTAAATGCACAACAACGGTTAGTATTCTAAATTCATCTTGCTATTAATTTAATCATCATGAATGGATCTTGGTACTTAGGGTTTTGTTAATTTCATATTGTTTTATTCCGCTGCGCAAGGTGCCTCAAAACCCAACAGAACAGTTCATTAGCCAGAATTAATTAATTAAAAGGATAAGCCTGATCCTTTAATTAATTACTGAGATTAGAAGATATGGCTTGGCTCTTCACTTTTCATTCCATACAGATGGGATGAATCTGTTTTGAGCAAAAAATTGACTGTTAAAGTCAAAAATAAAGCAAAAGGTGAGCTAGCGCGGACAAGCCAAATTGGTGCTACATTCGTGTCCGCAGGTCGTGTGCACACATGAGTTCGATGGTCCCAAGCCAATTTGGGTCCATGATTTGCACCCCCCCTTGCGCGCGAGAGGGAGCCTCTATGCCATATAACCTTGAACACTACTCAAGTGACCAAGTCTTTTTACTAGCTTCCTTTTACATTTCTTTCCAATGTGGGATAAAAGCAATATCCCCATTTCAACCCACCAACTTCAAACTTTTGTATCTCATTCATACCAAAACCAAATTGGACAAATGAATACATTATCTCAATGTTCTCATGGAGTAGAACACAAACACATAAACACTTTTGTCATTCCACAAATTATTTATCACGGAAATAAATCATATTTCCTTCACATAATACAAAAATACACTTATTTTTTCCAATAATTCCCCACATGAAGGAAATTAAGAGAAATTTGGTGATAAAGTCCAACAGTTGAAAACCTGCATAGGATAGGTAGGGGATTGCCCTTTGAACCTTCCCTTGTAGACGTATAGTTATTCTACTCGCTAATCAGTAGACACAATGTCCTTGAACTGTCAGATTTTTGTGTAGCCAGTCATATACGTTACACAGGTATCTCCCTGTAGACACCCCGCCTTGGACCTCTCACCCCGATTGCATACATAGTATTTTTATTTAACTTGATTTTGTTAATTTCTGTTATTTCCGTTAAGTTCCTAACTGATTCCGTTAGTTTTGGACTAAACTGCATAACAGAGTTAACTTTTAGAGTCATTTCTGTCATTCTGTCGTTTTAACCCGTTGGCGCTTCCGACACCGTCAATGGGTCGCGCGTACGTTTGGTCCAATAGGCCAGACTCGCGCGCTTCCCGCTTTGACAGTAACGGATAGCACTATTTTTCCCTCCATTTTCTTATTCAGAAAATCTCTTCTTGATCACAAACACCTCCTTTTTACATCCACATTCATTCCCCCTTATTTCATAACTCCCAAATCCTTTATTCTAGCCATTCTTCATAAAAACAAAATATTCTTTTTTATTATTATTTGATTTTCTCTTTATTATTTATTTATTATTTTATTTATCTTATTTGTGATTTGTCAATTTCATCTCACAAGGATTGACCAATTTGCCTCCAACCTTTCCCTCCTAATTTTACCTATAAAAACCATCATCTCCTACCTTGGAAAGGGACCTCATTTTTAGACTTGAATTTTCTCTATACACACGCTATACACAATTCTCTACACAAATTCTCCCAACAAGAGTTCTTCGTAACAAGACTCTACACAAATTGTTCTACAACAATTTCCCTACAACAACACCATTTTCAAGTCCAAGTTTGAAGTCCTCTTTCTTAAGGTACTTTATTCTTCTTCTCTCATTTATTCATGTCTAGTCAATGTATGCAATCTCCATAAAAAGGGAAACAACCAAAAGACCACTTCACTATTGAAGTTTGGTCAAGGTTACATCCCAACATTTTAATTCCACTTTAATTTACATTCTCATTTATTAATGTAATTATCTAGCAATAATTCGACATGTAATCTTTAGCATAAATCAATAAATAAACAATTCTCTTTTATTTTTCCTCTATAAATTTCCCCTTTCTTTTCATTATAATTGTTAGCACATTTCTCTTATTATTAAATTGAAGGACATTTAACATTAGAACACCAAAAGTAGCAAGACACGCGTAAGCGGGGCGGAGTGGGTGTTTAAGTACTTCCCACTCCGTCACCTAACCCCCAAACCCTTCTCTTCCCGAATCTCTGGTTTTCGTACATAAAAAATTGGCTTTTCTTAGGTTTTCTCGCGTTCCTCTAAAACGTGGGTGGCGACTCTAAAATCAAGTAGACATCCTAGGTTAATTCGCGCGCTCTAGCCAAACCGTGGTCCCCCGGGGTATCTACAGTGGCGACTCCGCTGGGGATGTAGAGGGTTAAACTTGCGTTTTTCATTTTTGGTGTTCTTTTATTTTATTTTCTGGGCATTCTGGTAAAAAGGGTTGACCTAAAGCGCGCGCGTTCGACCCTTATTACCAGAATCGCCCGCCTCCCATCTTGTCCTTCAATTCCATGTTTCTGTGCTAACATTTACTGCAGGGGAAAAAGTTCTATAATTTAGGGTCAAGGCAATCCCTTGAACCCGCTGATTTGCAGGTACTGCCCAGAAGCGGGCACCTCCACTTCTCTCAGTCTAACGCGCGTGCCTCCCGAGTAGGCATCTGAATGCGCGCACTTCTGGGCATTTCTCAGAAACAGAAACAGTGAACAGAATGGACAGTTTTGATAGTGTGTGGGCACCGGGCCTGCACAGAACAACTTTTATTTCCTGTTCATTTTTATCGGTCACACGGGTGATTCGAAAGTTGTAAATACGTGCTTATTTGTGTTTTTTTTTATTTCCTTTGAAAAAAAATATTTTGTCACTTGTTAGACCTCACACTACGCGCACAATTCTTATCAACTGCTCACTATCGAGTCGCACAAGTCCAACCCCAAACCCGTCGAGGCCCGTCCTAGGAAGTTTCAAGCTCCACTCGACCTTGACTCTTCCGAAGCGGTAAACCTCAGCCCATGGCGTAGTTCACGACTACATGCCGGGGGTGACCTTTAAGCCTCTCTTTAGCCGAGCACAAACCACACAATTCTAGTTAGGGTCTAACACTCCGTGACTCAAGTCGGTTTCCATGTGCCGAGATTTCCCTAAACTAATGTCTTCAAATCATACATGCCACTCGTTGTTATGGACGAAATAAAACTCCGTCCCCAAGTGGTCATAATGGACGCAAATAAAAAATCCGTCCCCGCATGTATGATTTACTACATTAATTTAGTTTAATCCCGATACATGTAGGATTCACAAGCGTGGTGGAGTTCGATGAGTATATGGGACCGCGAGAAGGTCTACATACTAGTGTGACGATTCCACTATTTTTCTAGAAACCCCAAAAAGAACCGCGTCCTTCCGACTTTTGTAATTAAAAAAAAGAGTCATTTTTCTTTATGTGGTTGAGTCTTTTCTTGTTTGTGGGTGAAATCATTTTACTCAAAAGGTATTTGTGGGGCCATCCTAAGATCAACTGTGTTCTCTCCATAGGTCCAATGGCTTCAAACGGCAACGACAACGGCATTCCCGTGTCCAACGAAGGGTTATTCCGCATGGTGAAAGTATTGAAAGGGCAAATTGATACACTAGCCGAGGATGTTCGCCGCAAGGATGATTTATGGCGAGCCCGTTACGAGCATGTGGAAATAGCCCATAAAAGAGAAGTATCCAAACTCGAGGACCAATTGAAGGGGCTCACGAATGAAAGAAAGGTCCAAGGCATCAATACCGGTTTTGTCAATACTCTCATGTCCTACATTGACCAAAAGCTTAGTGGGCTAAATTTGCACAAGGGCCCAAGCACCGATCTTCATCAAGCTTCTCTCCTCATGAACACAATGGAGGCTCTTCCCGAAAAGTTCAAGATGCCCGATATTGGCAAGTTCAACGGCAACTCTTACCCCGACGCTCATGTTGACTCCTACATTTGGGCCATGCTACAAAAGAAAGTGTCTCCTCAAATAATGGCACAATGCTTCCCGATTACTCTCGAGGGGGTCGCAAAAGATTGGTATATGGGTCTTCAGTTTCCACCCGCCTCAATTGGGATGTCTCTATGCTTGCCTTCAAGTCACAATATCAAGACAACTCCATATTCCGCCCCACCAAGAAGGAATTGGAGAGCACCGTGCAAATGGGTGATGAATCATTTGGGGACTTCTATCGCCGTTGGAATGACAAGCTAGCCGAGATGGTTGATAGGCATTCCAAGAAGGAACAAATGAACATCTTCTTGAAGTGTTTGAAAATGGATTACCGCACTCATCTTAGTGGGGCTTTTCACTCCGATTTTTCAAGCATGTATGATGAGGGGGTTAGAATTGACAATTTGCTCCGAGAAGTGGCCGAGTCCTCCTATGACACAAGCTTCAATGACAAAGGGTTCCCAAGCAATGACATGGAAGAATGTAGTGACATGGAAGACTACAACGACAATGAGGACTACAACGACATGGGGGATGACGACAACAGTCTCCGTTTCTCTTTCTCTACCTAGAAATAGGATTTAAAAAAAAAAAGAGAGAGAGAAAGAGTCAAAAGTCCTCTTAAGTGTGCATTAAAGTTTTCTTTCGTCCCACTTGTGTGAATGTTCGAGTCAATTATCAAATTAAAGTCATTCTTGTCCTCATATACTCTTCCAAGTTGTTCAATTTAATTCTAGGCAAAATGATGAAAAGATGTCTAAACACGTTTTAGAACGAAGGCCATCGCTTGAACGCCTAGGGGCTAAACATCGACGATGGCATCACCAACGAAGACATCAACAACGACGAAATCAAGACGAAGAAAGGTGGAGCAACAATCATGAAGCAAAGTTTTCAAAAGGGGATAAAAAAAAAAAAAAAAAAAAAAAAAAAAACTCGCTAGGTTGAAATCCTCAAATCAACCTAGGCAAAAGTTAGAGCACAAAAAAAAAAAAAAAAAAAAATCCCCCTTCATTCAAAGAAGTTCACAACAACAATATCATTCCACCAAACGAAGGACGAAGCAACATCGACAACAATTATGACGAAGCAACAATTCATCACGGCGAATGGAGAATCCACAAGAACTACAGTGACCTGAGCCTCTTCACTGGAGGAACGTAGGCAACCTTCGGGTACGGTCTCATGCAAGAAAGAAGATATGTTTAGCCCTAGCGCGTTATGGTGATCGGCCTTCATCTCGAACTTGTCAAGACATCTTTGTACGATTCATTTGCCAATGAATTAATCACCTCAATATTGAACAACTTTCCTAGATTTGGAATCACTTTCCGTTCCTTGTCAAGTCTAGGGCTTCTATTCTTTCTGCATACTTCCAATTTCTTGCAATCAAATTGGGGCTTTCTTTATCTTCTCTCTTAATGAATTACTTGCCTTCGTGAGTCATTCAAAAAATATACATGAAGTCAATACTAGGGACACTTCCCTAGTCGAGTCAATGTCACTCATCTTTAGTGACAAGAGGTCCTCACCGCAAAATCACATGTCTTATCTCCTCAGCCAAAGTCAATGCACACTTCCTCATTAATCGAGTCAAAAAAAAATGAAGACGCAAAAGAGATGCCCGCTAGATTGAAAACCCGAAAGGGCGGTCTAGGCAAAAAGCAGGGTGCGTCATAAAAAAAATGAGAGAGTGAGAGAGAGAAGGGAAAGATAAATGGAGATCTCCGGCCTTTAAGGAAGACAACTGCACAAGTTTTACATTGGATCTCCTCAACAAATCAATTCCCCACCGAGTCAACTTTGGGATTGCAAAAGGCTCGACAAGATGTGGCACCATCAAAGGTTGTCTTGGGTTATCGGCATCATTCTCCAGCAGTGTGCATTTTGGGGTTCATGAAAAGAAGGCCCGTGGTAACCAAGACCCATCTGAGAACGAGCCCATCATAAAAGGGCACGAGGTTGCACAAATAATCCCTAGCTAGTCAATTGGCTTGGGCAGCAAATAGCAACAACATGTGTCTCAGTTTTCAAAGCTTCTTCAAGTATGTGCTTCTAAAGTACGCCGAAGGGCTCCCGAGAAATGGAGTAGCTCTTGCCATGTCCTCTCATGTTTGTTCCCTTGCACGAGGATGAGTCACTCTTACTTTGCTCAACAAACGGTGACGCCCTAGGGGCTAGGTGACTCAAGAACAAGGGCTTCTTTTGCTTCATTTGACAATCAATAAGCCCTAGGGGCTATGCTCAAGAAAGATGTGTGAGACTATCCTCAAAGTCTCTCAAAAGGGATGTCAAAAAGCCCTCTTGTCATGTGTTCCCGTACTCATTCCCCCAATCAAGGATGGACCTTTCTCGCAATCAATGATGGCACTCTAGGGGCTACGGTCAAGTCTTAAAGGCTCCCTCGGCAAGAAGCAATTCACTTCAATGTCCCCAGCAACATTTGAAGCTTTATACCGAAAGGTCTCAAGGGCTTCGCAATCTACAATCTTTTGGGCTACGACATTACAGTGATACAAGCAAAGGGCAATATTGGGGCTTCGCAATTAACAATCTTTTAGGCAGTGGTACCCGAGCAATGCAATTTGGAAGTAGTCTTATGGCTCCATGAAAGGGATCAAACTTCAATGGTCCCTCAACACTTCCAGTCAAAAGGCCTCTTGGTTTTAAATGAAGGCTCCGATGATATGAATGAATTTGATGATTCTTGTTAGAACTCACAGCGAGATTCTGAAGGAAGTCTTAGAGAAAAGGAAAAAGATTCAATATGCTAGACTCACCCAGCTGAGTTATAGCGGGCAATGCCAATATGTTAACTCTATAAGCAGAGTTACGGCCAATCCCAATGTTTCTGCAACACAGCACCCCCTTCTCCAAGATCAAAAGCACAGGCTGCATCCGAAGATCCGCCGTTGGTTCAACTCAAGAAGACTCGAGCAAATGTACAGTTTGAGACTTTATCACACCAAGACCTTACCATCTACAACAACATCACCATCTCCCACGAGACGTCTCCCGAAGACCGTACTATACTTCCAACATGGACTTTCCACCACTTGGGTGCCAACCACAATGAGGCAATTCATCTCCCCTTCAAGAGTAAGAGCGAGATCACTTTCAAGAGTTCTATCCAATGGTGCATCCGCTCTCAATACAATGCCAAGATAAGTTGGGCCTTCACACCGAAAGGTCCTCGCATCCCGCTATCTACAAACTTGATAAGCCCATGACATTTGGGGATTAGCGATCTATCAAAGCTTGGTATCAATGATCTTCTCTTGGGGCTTGCCCACGTCGACAACAAAAGACAGTTTATTTGAATAGGCTAAGAGTTGATTCATCTTGGGGCTCATAAGGCACTCAAAGTTCAGCATTCGAGGGGCTTTACAATCAGCAACCCCTTGGCATCTCGGCATCAATAGTCCCTTTTGAAGCCCCATAATCGACAAATCTCTTGGGGCTAGACATCAATTTCGTTGGACACCACGGCAACAACGACATAATTCAACAAGGCAATCCGGACTTCGATTGAACACGACTTTATCTTGGGTTGGCTTTACAAACACACAATGGTTAAAATGGTTCACCCACGAACTAAAAATAAAAAAAAACCTTTTTGTCACATGTGTGCATATTCTTTCCCTTCTAATCTAAAAAAAAAAAGATTTTTCTTTTTCTTTTTCTCCTTCTATGTGCAAAAGTATGTGCTTTACTTTGCTTTGCTCCTAGCATTCCTCCCCAGCACTCCCCAGCATCCTTGAACTACACTGGTCTGATTCTCTTCAAGGGATACATAGCCAGCCTTTTGGCACGACCAACCCATCACACAGAGGCAAGAACAATTCATCATCACCAACATCATCATTCTCCATCCAAAGGATGGACATTCTTCATCAAAAGTATCAACATCCTTCAGCAATCCATCTCCAATCAAGAGGCAATGGTAAGTGAAGGTATGAATACATCCGAGGCTTTCCTCAAATCGCACCGCACACAAAATCACTTTCTCTATTCTTACAAAAGCTCTCTCTCATGCAAAACTGCTTTCAAATCACATTGCACCACGAGCAAAATTTCTCTCTTCATTTCACACTTCATGCATGTTCTTGCACAAACACATATACCTGCCAAGCACACACATAGCAGGTACCACCACGAAGTCAACAGCATCCGCTACTCAAAGCACTTCATCCCCAGCAGAAAATGTTCCACAGTCAACCATGCCCACATCCCCACGATAAAGTCAACAGCAGCTATAACAGCAATTTGGTCCACGGTGATCTCGCATTCCAGCAAACGGATCCCGCACCAGCAAACGGATCCCGCAATCAGCAAATGGATCCCGCAATCAGCAAACGGATCCCGATTCAGCAAACGGATCCCGCCTTAACAAACGGATCCCGCATCAGCAAACGGATCCCGCTTCAGCAAACGGATCCCGCATCAGCAAACCCCGCATCAGCAAACGGATCCCGCTTCAGCAAGTGGATCCCGCATCAGCAAACGGATCCCGCATCAGCAAACGGATCCCGCATTCAGCAAACAGATCCCGCATCAGCAAACGGATCCCGCGTTCAGCAAACGGATCCCGCGTTCAGCAAACGGATCCCGCGTCAGCAAACGGATCCCGCTTCAGCAAACGGATCCCGCATTCAGCAAACGGATCCCGCTTCAGCAAACGGATCCCGCATCAGCAAACGGATCCCACTTCAGCAAACGGATCCCGCCTTCAGAAAACGGATCCCGCTTCAGCAAACGGATCCCGCATTCAGCAAACGGATCCCGCAATCAGCAAACGGATCCCGCAATCAGCAAACGGATCCCGCTATATCCTTTCTATAGCAATTAAGCCGCTCACACAGGGAGCGCACTCCTATCCTTTGTAATTTCAAATTCATGTTTTATCGAGTCTTTGTTTTCTCTTGTCGATGTCCTCGGCGGTTGTCTTTCTTTCGTCGACGCGTTTTTCTTTGCAATCCACGTCGCCGAGGGGCTCTGTAGACACCCCGCCTTGGACCTCTCACCCCGATTTCATACATAGTATTTTTATTTAACTTGATTTTGTTAATTTCTGTTATTTCCGTTAAGTTCCTAACTGATTCCGTTAGTTTTAGACTAAACTGCATAACAGAGTTAACTTTTAGAGTCATTTCTGTCATTCTGTCGTTTTAACCCGTGGGCGCTTCCGGCACCGTCAAAGGGTCGCGCGCGCGTTTGGTCCAATAGGCCAGACCCGCGCGCTTCCCGCTTTGGCAGTAACGGATAGCACCATTTTTCCCTCCCTTTTCTTATTTAGAAAATCTCTTCTTGATCACAAACACCTCCTTTTTACATCCACATTCATTCCCCCTTATTTCTTAACTCCCAAATCTTTTATTCTAGCCATTCTTCATAAAAACAAAATATTCTTTTTTATTATTATTTGATTTTCTCTTTATTATTTATTTATTATTTTATTTATCTTATTTGTGATTGGTCAATTTCATCTCACAAGGATTGACCAATTCCCTCCAACATTTCCCTCCTAATTTTACCTATAAAAACCATCATCTCCTACCTTGGAAAGGGACCTCATTTTTAGACTTGAATTTTCTCTATACACACACTATACACAATTCTCTACACAAATTCTCCCAACAAGAGTTCTTCGTAACAAGACTCTACACAAATTGTTCTACAACAATTTCCCTACAACAACACCATTTTCAAGTCTAAGTTTGAAGTCCTCTTTCTTAAGGTACTTTATTCTTCTTCTCTCATTTATTCATGTCTAGTCAATGTATGCAATCTCCATAAAAAGGGAAACAACCAAAAGACCACTTCACTATTGAAGTTTTGTCAAGGTTACATCCCAACATTTTAATTCCACTTTAATTTACATTCTCATTTCTTAATGTAATTATCTAGCAATAATTCGACATGTAATCTTTAGCATAAATCAATAAATAAACAATTCTCTTTTATTTTTCCTCTATAAATTTCCCCTTTCTTTTCATTATAATTGTTAGCACATTTCTCTTATTATTAAATTGAAGGACATTTAACATTAGAACACCAAAAGTAGCAAGACCCGCGTAAGCGGGGCGGAGTGGGTGTTTAAGTACTTCCCACTCCGTCACCTAACCCCCGAACCCTTCTCTTCCCGAATCTCTGGTTTTCGTACATAAAATTTGGCTTTTCTTAGGTTTTCTCGCGTTCTTCTAAAACGTGGGTGGCGACTCTAAAATCAAGTAGACATCCTAGGTTAATTCGCGCGCTCTAGCCAAGCCGTGGTCCCCCGGGGTATCTACACTCCCTAACACAATTCAATCCTCATAGTTGTGTCCATTTGTGTCCATGGAACATAATGCCTGGTTCTGTGAGAGGGTCTAAGAATTGAGCCTCACACAATTCTCCTCGAAGCGGCCCCACTTCTCTCTCACATAGGTGATTCTAAGTAACCCGGTTTACTCCATAAGAATCATTAAAAGCCATAGGCTTAACCTTATTCATCTCGGGATGTCACTTTTAGGAATGGGTATGGGGTTGATCCCCACAGTTACGCTACAAGTCTTTTAACGGTTAGATCTTGGGATCTCCAGTCAGCTAGGTTGGGTTTTCCGCCGTGGTTAACTTCTCAAGAGCCTTTAAACCCATTCCCCTTGTCGATCTCGCAACTACCTCTCTATTTAACCCTTTGGTTAACGGATCCGCTAAGTTATCTCTTGACTTCACATAGTCAATGGAGATGGTACCAGTTGAGAGTAGTTGTCTTATTGTATTATGTCTTCAACGTATATGTCTCGACTTACCATTGTACATGTTACTTTGTGCCCATCAATTGCAGATTGACTGTCACAGTGTATACAGATTGGTGGCACTGGCTTTGTCTATCTTGGAATATCTTCTAGGAATTGGCGTAGCCATTCTGCCTCTTCCCCACATTTGTCCAAAGCTATAAACTCAGATTCCATCATGGATCTAGCTATAACTGTCTGCTTAGAAGATTTCTATGATATAGCTGCACCTGCTAAAGTGAATACATATCCACTTGTAGACCTTGAGTCTTGGATATCTGATATCCAATTAGCATCGCTATACCCTTCAATTACTGCTGGATGTCTAGTATAATGTAATCCATAATCACGAGTATATCTCAAGTACCTAAGTACTCTCACTATACCCTTCCAATGATCTGCTCCAGGATTACTTGTGTACCGACTCAGTTTGCAACCAACATAAGCAATATCTGGTCTTATGCAACTCATCAGGTACATTAGACTTCCAATAATCCTTGAATATTCTGATTGAGAAACTGATTCTCCTCAATTCTTTGATAGATGTTGACTTGGGTCAATTGGAGTACTAGCTATTCCATTGTCATCCTTGCTAAATTTCTCAAAAATTTTATCCATATAATGAGCTTGACTCAATACAATTCCATTGGATATTCTGGAAATTTTCACTCCAAGGATCACATCCGCTAGACCCAGATCCTTCATGTCAAACTTCGAGTTCAACATATCTTTTGTGGATTTGATCATCTTGTCACAACTTCCTATGATAAGCATGTCGTCTACATAAAGACACAAAATGACATAGCCATTTTCAGTGTTTTTAGTATACACACACTTGTCACATTCATTTATCTTGAATCCACTTTCCATCATGGCTTGATCAAACTTTTGATGCCATTGTTTTGGTGCTTGTTTTAAGCCATATAATGACTTAGCTAATTTGCACACTTTCTTTTCTTGCCCTGGTGCAACAAACCCTTCATGTTATTCCATGTAAATCTCCTCATCTAAATCACCATTCAGAAAGGCAGTCTTTACATCCATTTGATGCACTTCAAGATTGCGCAATGCGGCAATTGCAAGCACAACTCTGATTGATGTTATTCCTGTGACAAGAAAATACGTATCAAAATAATTCAGGCCTTCTTTCTGTCTGTAACCTTTAATTACAAGTCTGGCCTTATATTTGTCAATCGTGCCATCTGGTTTCATTTTTCGTTTGAAAATCCACTTATATCCAAGTGGTTTACTCCCCGGAGGAAGATCCACTAACTCCCAAGTGTGATTTTGCAAAATGGAATCAATTTCACTTTTGATGGCTTCTTTCCACAAAGGTCCTTCTGAAGAACTCACAGCTTCTTGATAACTTTGTGGTTCACTTTCTAGCATATAAGTTAGAAAATCCATCCCAAAGGATTTTTCTACTCTAGCCCTTTTGCTACGTCGAGGTTCCACCTCTTCTTCCTCACTTTTTTCTTGAATGTATTCTTCTTCTATTGAATCTTGTATCCGTGTTGATGATCTTGCCTCATTTCTTGACTTGCACGAAAATACATTCTCAAAGAAAGAAACATTCCTAGATTCCATTATAGTGTTCTTGTGTATATCTTGAATTTTTGATTCATACACAATGAATCTATAAGCACTACTGTTATGAGCATATCCAATAAATATGCAATCTATAGTCTTAGGCCCAATTTTCACCATTTTAGGTGGAAGTACGGCTACCTTTGCAAGACATCCCCACACTCTCAAGTATTGGTAGGATGGTACTCTTCCATGCCATAATTCATAGGGGCTCTTATTCAATTTCTTTCTAGGTACCTTATTCAACACATAGTTAGCTGACAACACAGCTTCACCCCACATGTTGGAAGGTAGTCCCGAGCTTATCAACATGGCGTTCATCATTTCTTTCTATGTCCGATTCTTGCGTTCGGCAACACCATTTTGTTGAGGTGTGTAAGGTGCCGTGGTTACATGTTTGATTCCATGTTGAGCACAAATTGCTTCAAATGGAGATTCATATTCTCCACCACGATCACTTCTTAACACCTTTATTTTCCGGTTAAGTTGATTCTCAACTTCATTTTTATAGAGAACAAACTTCTCTACTGCCTCATCTTTAGTTTTGAGTAGATACACATAGCAATACTTTGTACTATCATCGATAAAAGTCATGAAGTACTTATTGCCACCTCTTGTTTGTGTTGACTTAAAGTCACATAAGTCTGTGTGAACTAACTCAAGAGGTTCACAATTTCTTTCAATTGAATGGAATGAACCTCTCGTTAGTTTTTCTTCCACACAAGTTTCATACTTATGTTTGCAATCAACTTTGAACTTTGGGATGCAATTCAACTTAATTAATCTATGCAAAGTATCATAATTAACATGTCCTAGTCTACTATGCCACAAATTGGAAGACTCAAGCAAGTAAACGGAAGACTTGTTCATTTCATTAGCCTTTGGCTTAACAACCATTACACTGAGTTTAAACAACCCATCCGTTACATAGCCTTTTCCCACAAACATCCCATTCTTGGACAAAGTTACAACATCATACTCAAATACAAGGTGAAATCCATGCTTGTTCAAAAGCGAACCAGACGCCAAATTATTTCTGATCTCAGGAACATAAAGAACATTGTTAAGAGTCGGTTCTTTCCCGGAAGTCATCTTCAGAACTACTTTGCCTTGACCCTTAATGTCAGAAGTAGCCGAATCTCCCATAAACAGCTTTTCACCATTCTCAAAAGCTTCGAAAGTACTAAAACATGTCCTTATTGGAACACACATATCTAGTTGCCCCGGTGTCAATCCACCGCTGGTTTGGGTTTGAACCCACCAAATTCACCTCGGATATTACCGCCGCAAGGTGCATATCAAAAACTTCCATTGAGATCTCTTCCACCATGTTTGCCTCATGAGTTTTCTTAGGCATCCTACAAGTAGCAGCCTTGGGTCCTTCACCACCATAATTGTAGCATGTTCCCGTGAATTTCTTCTTGGAAACGCCACCTCTCGGATTTAGATAAGACTCTTGTACCTCTTCTCGGCAAACCTGTTGCCTTCCTCAATACTGAGTCGAAGAATCAGCCCTTCAATGTCCATCTCCTTTCGTTTATGCTTTAGGTAATTCTTGAAATCATTGCAAGCGGGAGGCAACTTTTCAATGATTGCAGCCACTTGAAACTTTTCACAAAGAATCATACCTTCAGCAAGTACCTTATGCAAAATCACTTGCAACTCATCCACTTGGGATTTCACAGTTCTTGAATCCACTATCTTATAATCAAGGAAACGGGAAACAATAAACTTCTTTGTTCCCGCATCCTCAATTTTGTAGTTGTGGTCTAAGGATTCCCACAATTCTTTTAAAGTCCTCTTCTCTCTATACACACCGTAAAGAGAATCAGAGAGGCCATTCAGAACATGGTTCCTGCAAAAGTATTCCCCTTGCTTCCATGCTTCAACCGCAGTCAATGTTGTCGCATTAGTTTCATTCTCAGCTACTGTTGGCATATCTTCTTTCAGATACTTAGCCAAATTCAGAGTGGTCAAGAAGAAATGCATCTTCTGTTGCCACCTTTTGAAGTCAGGGCCAGCAAATTTTTCTGGCTTCTCGGCATGAGAGGTTGAGATGTGCACAGTTTGAGGACCCGCCATCACACTAGCACCAGTTGCAGTTGGATTCACAATAGGAGTCCCAGAGTTGTTTGATGTGTTTGATTCAGTACCCATATCTGAAACACAAACAATCAGTAAGTTTTGTTTACTATATCCAGTTGATGTATAATCTGTAACGGTTCCCTCTTGCAGAAGGAGTGAGTCTTAAGATAGTTAGATAAATTATACAAAAAAGAACTTGTTACAGAATAAATAATAAATAAATAATCTGAAAGCAAACTGATTGATTGTTCCGAGCCGTGTGTTTAACACACTGTCCTTAAGACTTATTCGCCCCCTCACCGTAAGTGCTTGAGGTTGCTGTAGGACGCTAGTCTCCCAGGATAACTCGCACGAACCGGAAGCTTCTCTGCACTACGAGACTCCGGCGAATTGAATTAAATGCCTGGACAGTATCACCACTGATGCAATGCAGGAGGCCAAGGAGGAATGAACAAAGATGCAACAAAAAGAGGCTGTGGTTTGTTGCTGGAAAACTGTGTATTTGTTTCTGTATTTTCGCGTCGTTCTGGAAGTGGTTTGCAGCTTTATTTATACTGTCCCAAGAACAGTTCAACAGCCAGAATTAATTAATTAATTAAAAGGATAAGCCTGATCCTTTAATTAATTACTGAGATAAGAAAATATGGCTTGGCTCTTCACTTTGTATTCCATGCAAATGGGATGAATGCGGACAAGCCAAATTGGTGCTACATTCGTGTCCGCAGGTCGCGTGCACACATGAGTTCGATGGTCCCAAGCCAATTTGGGTCCATGATTTGCACCCCCTGCGCGCGAGAGAGAGCCTCTATGCCATACAAGCTTGAACACTACTCAAGTGCCAAAGTCTTTATACTAGCTTCCTTTTACATTTCTTTCCAATGTGGGATAAAAGCAATATCCTCATTTCAACCCACCAACTTTAAGCATTTGTATCTCATTCATCCCAAAACCAAATTGGACAAATGAATACATTATCTCAATGTTCTCATGGAGTAGAACACAAACTCATAAACACTTTTGTCATTCGACAAATTATTTATCACGGAAATAAATCATATTTCCTTCACATAATACAAAATACACTTATTTTTTCCAATATAATGTTCTCAATCGAAGTCTGTAAAGTCGGATGAAGCCTCTAAAAGTCTGAAAAGTCGGCATCACTTAGCGAAGTCTGAAAAGCCGGATGGTAATTATTACAAAATTAGATTCTATTTATGGAGAAAAAGAAATTACAAAATGTTCACGAATTCATTCATGAAATGAACAAAAATTTTCGTTCATGAACTTGAACGAATATTCATTCCACACTAACGGGCATGAACTAATTTTGGTTCACAAAACTAATCGCGGTTGCCCACCTATCCATGGGTCGGGCCGCAAAAGTTTGTCGAACAATACGAACAGCCAGAAACCTTGCAAATAAAAACAAACAATCCAATCAACCCCCAGCTGTACAAAGTGCCGTTGGTAACTTAATTCAAGAGAATCTTGTTAAATAATTATGTAAATTGTCCAGCCTACTTCTTTCACTTACACCAGTGCTTTGACAGTAACGTAGGACGTTGATTCTCTTTATACAGTCCATCTCTATTTGCTTTTTCTACCAAAAATAATTTGGGAGAAATTCAATAAAAATAGTATAATTACTACTCTCAATAAGAATTTTACATGGATTAATGTCAAGATTAACTTGAATTACACGTGAGCCTATTTTTTTTTTGAGTTCAGATCTCCTGTATCACTATGTGTGCCACTCTCTGTGCCACAAATGATCCAAAGGCTCACAATTTTTAAGATTAACATTTTATTAATATTATTTAAATATATTAACGATTGGATTACTTGTGGCACAAGGAGTGGCACAAATAGTGGTACAAGAGATCTGGACTCATTTTTTTTTTAGCCCTTTATCAATCAACCGTGAGTTGTGACATTTATTTCCACCTCTCACTACAATGAAACAAGAGAATGGCAGCAACAAGTTTAAATCTC
This sequence comes from Campanula takesimana, assembly GCA_026119855.1. Classification (NCBI taxonomy): domain Eukaryota; kingdom Viridiplantae; phylum Streptophyta; class Magnoliopsida; order Asterales; family Campanulaceae; genus Campanula; species Campanula takesimana. Next base: position 1,448,567 of record JAOWBW010000197.1, on the reverse strand, counting down.
CCCTTGAAGTGGTTACTGTGGGGTCGAATTGCTCATCTGTTTTTCCGTTAGTTGACTTCTACACATTGATTTCAATTCAAATAGTAAGGGAGGAAAAAATAATTTGAAACACATCACTAGAAAAAGTTACGAAACATATGAATATTTCATACACCCACCATCATAAATGATCTTCATATTTATTTTTAGAGTGTGTTTTGGGGGAAACTAGTTTCCCCCTAATGTTAAAAAAAGACCTGTTTTGAGGGAAAGTAGGAAAAACCGGTTGTTAATGAACCGGTTTAATATTATGGGTTCAACTTATTAAAACTAGGGTATGAAACCTACCAAACACACAGCAGCGCACACATCATCTTCTCAGCCCACTTTCCTCCTTCCACCATCTCTCTCTCTCTCTCTCTCTCTCTCTCTCTGTGTGTGTGTGTGTGCGGGTCTCTCTCTCTCTCTATATATATATATATATATCTCACCATTGCAGTTGCAGATGGAAGCTTCAAAAACAATTGATCAGGTTTGAATCTAAACATTTTGTTCATCAATTTGATCTAATTGAAATTAAAATTGATATTCAAATGAGCTACTTGATCTAATTGAAATTGATCTTCTTCTTATAGATGATGGAGATAGAGATGGAGATGGTGGATAACAATGTTATTGAATCAGAGGAGAGTGAGATTGAAAAAGACAATGACGATCAATTTAAAGAGATGGATATCTTCATTTGGCTCAAAAAACACCAAATCTCCACTTAATTTGAATCCTGTAGTCGTTTGTTGCTCAAATTGAAATGAAGATGTTCAAGTTGCTCAAATTGAAATGGAATTGATTTGGTGTAACTTGTTGTTTTAGTATAGTAACTTGGTTTTTTGTTATTGTAACATGATATTTTAGTACAGTAACTTTTTGTTTATTAGTGCAGCCTGGTGGATATCAAGTTATGTTGTATCAGATATATACTTGATGTTTTCGTAATTTAACTTGATTTTTTAACAAGCAAACTTGATATTATAATAACCATGCATTTTCTATTGAAATAAGCTTTTTGAACATCAGTTTATAATATAACTTGGTGTTGTTTTAGTATAGTAACTTGGTGTTTTAGTATTGTAACTTTATATTTTAGTACAGTAACTTGGTGTTTTATTAGTGCAGCCTGGTGGTTAATTAAGTATGTTGTATCAGATCTATACTTGGTATTATAATAGTGTAACTTCGTGTTTTAACAGATAAACTTGATATTAGCAGTTTGAACATGAACTTTTAATACAACTGAATGAACATGTTTAGGCATAAAAAACATCAAGTTAATAACTTAAAACAACAAGTTTGGATTTCAAAACAACAAGTTACAATTTCACTGACTAACACCCTTTCTAGACATAGTTTGCTGACATATGTTGCAGTCGAACCAACAGTTTTCTTCCTCTTCTTCCCCTCGTTGTCTTTGCTCCAAATAACCTTGTCAATGTGATCGTGTTTGATTGTCAGAAAGTCTTCAACTTTATTCAACAAAGACTCCTTTTACTTGTTTAAATCACTGAGTAACAAGTACCAAACTCAAAATGCCTAATAAAGCATCACAAAAACCGAACAAAAAAGGCTTGAAATCAACACAGTAATCGAACAAAATAGAGTGAGAATCAAGCGAAAAATCTTGAAATCAACACATACCTCCATCACGCCCTGGCTTCACAACGCCTTTCCGCGTTATTTTTCTTTAAATCAAACCGTAGTTTGCATCAAATAGAGTGAAATTAATGAACGATGCAAGGAGAATCAAACAAATTTTACTTCAAATTGAAAAAATCGAACAAAATAATAGAAGGTTAAAGGTAGTCTTCACCGGTTTTAGAGAGAGAGAGAGAACAGGGAAATTTGAGCGCTCTGTGTTTTTGAGAGAGAGAGAGAGAGAGAGAGAGAGAGAGAAAGTTTACATTTATGTTTACCAGTTTAGTAAGTCAAAAGGATGGCGTGGGTTTCAATCCCGGTCCCCTATGTCGCTATGCGTATGATGGTTTCCACTTCAAAAACCGGTCTTTTTTTAAGTTTGGGGGAAACAAAATTTTGTGTTATTTTTATTTTTTTGCTGTTATTGCAAATGAACTCTAAGCAATAATTTTAAGTTAATATAATTGTCACAATAAGAATCTAAATTTTTGGTATTGATTTGATAGTATTGTTGATTGTGTATCAATAACAAGATTTTGATTTCCATTAGAACAATTAAATCAATCTAAAATATTTCTCAAAATGTATTCTTAATAACAAAAAAAAATGAGGATTATTTTGGAACGGAAGAAGTACAAAATATTGCTCATCCATTCCCGATCAAATTTCATGTAGGGTACATTATGCAAATGTGTACTTACTATATGATTAAATGGCAGAATTCATAAATTTTCTTACTATTCATTTTCTAAACGTTTTATTAATAAAAAAAAGTGGTAAACAAGTATTTAACTAATAGTTTTTTTAAAAAACATTTATTTTGAGAAAAATTTCCACTTTAATCTATAAAGTCAAAGAAAATGTTGTCTATTTAATTGTACTTTAATTAAAATTTTAAAAGTAATTTATTATCCTAAAAATAAAATTTAAAATTGTTATTGATTTACCATTAATAGTATACTCCCTCCGTCCCACTCGAATTAGGACAAATTTTCATTTTGGGTGTTTCATTCGAATTAGGACAACCTAAAAATGGAAATATTTTATTTAATGAGACTCACATTCACACTCACAACAACTTTCCACTCATTATTCTCTACCCCACTTTCTCTCTCCTACTTTACTTTTCATACTCATAATACCTACTCCACTAACACTTTTTCCTTAATCCCTGTGCCCAACCCAAAAATCCTAATTCAGGTGGGACGGAGGAAGTATTCATTAATAATTATTTGTTTTTCAAAAGAACAATCATTTTTTTTTGCAAATTTTTGGTCAAAGTGCGATAAAGTGATAAATTTTTCCTTGACTTTGTAGATTAAAGTGGGACGGAGGGAGTATTCATTAATAATTATTTGTTTTTCAAAAGAACAATCATTAAAAAAAAGAGAGTTTAGACTCTCCATCCCAAACTAATCGATACTAATTTTTGTTTTGGAGTCTCATACTAATTGATACTCCATCTGTCACATACTTATTGCTACCAAACACAGGGATTAAAACAAAATACTCCCCCCGTCCCACCTCACTTGAGACTTATTTTCATTTTGGGCCGTCCCACTTCACTTGAGACTCCCCAAAATGGTCATCCTTTTATAATTTTATATTCAATCTAACCCACTCACTCATTCTCTCTCTTTATTTTTCACCACACAATTTATTCAACCAACCTACTTTTAACCCCACTCATTCTCTCTCCTCATTTTCTACCACACATTTTCCTTAATTTATTCTTCTTCCTTAGTTATCGTGTCCACCTCTTAGATCTCAAGTGAGGTGAGACGGAGGGAGTATGTTGTAAAAATAAGTATTGTGAGTGGTAGGAGAGAAAAAAATAAGTTAGTGGATAATTGTTGTGAGTGGATAAGAGAGAGAAAAGTGAACAATTGGGTAAGTAGCAATAAGTGTGAAACACTCAAAATGAAAATAAGTAACGATAAGTAAGAGACGTAGGCAGTATAAAAGAGGAAAAGGTAAAGGGCTAGTAAGGAAAAGAAAGGTTATTATTAAGGGTTGATCTCATGTAAAACGCGTTTTTCCTAATGTTAGGAAAAACGTGTTTTTTAAAACCTTCTGGCTATCACTTTTAAAGGTTCTCGCTATCAATCTCATTTCCAGAAGACTTTATATTGATATCCAGAAGGCTTTATACTTATATCCAGGACCATTCTGGCTATCACTTTCAAAGTTTCTGGCTATCAATTTCATATCCAGAAAGCTTTATATTGATATCCAGAACCCTTCTGACTATCACTTTCAAAGGTTCTGGCTATCACTTTCAAAAATTCTGGCTATCAATCTCATATTCAGAAGGCTTTATATTGATATCCAGGACTCATCTGACTATTGCTTTTAAAGGTTCTGGCTATCAATATCATATCCAGAATGTTTTATAATTATATCTAGAACCATTGAAAAGTTATAATTATGTACAAAAATGTCACCGCGTTTTTTTTAAAACACGTTTTTCCTAAGCGTTTGAAAAACACGTTTTTCTCAAGATTTTGTGTATTATTAAAAGGATAGTCAAAGGAGGAAGGGGGGAGGCATGGTGATGGACGTAGTGACAACACGCTTTTAAATTAGAGTAGTGGCATAATACTGCCAGACTGGCACTCGCTCTCACCTTTTCCCGGCATCAATTCCACAACCGGGTCCTCATTTCATTTGTGATTAATTGCAATATTAGTGGCATATTTCAATGTAGAAACCACTTGGTCCGTCCTTAAATAACTACTTTGAAAAATTTCCATATTTACTTTGATTTTGGGTAAGAGTATATTTGAAAAAACTTCGAATATTTATTTAAAGACAAAAACAGTACTCTTTCTGTCCCAGAGTAAGAGTCCTACTTTCCATTTTGATACCTCCCAGAGTAAGAGTCATATTCTTAAAATGTCAAAGAATATTTACTATTCACCACACTATTTCTCTCTCCTATTTTACTTTTATACTTACAACACCAATCAATTCACTATTCTCTCCCACTCATTCTCTCTCCTACTTTACTTTTACACTCATAACATTTACATCACTTCCAATATTTATTAATAAGCGTGCAAATGAGGGGTATGACTCTTACTCCAGGACGGAGGGAGTAATACTATTTTTTTGTATGTATTTACTAATTAAAATTATAATTTAAAGTTTTATATTTTTTGGTGCAATGAGTGTGGTTCACGGCCAAAACAATTAAGAATTTATGAGTTACAATTATCCATGTCCAAAAGAGGATACATCCCGGAGGGGGAAATTCCAAAAATCTTACACCTAGTACTACCGATTGGCCATAAAATATCTATTATGTCAGCTTCTTGATTGGTCAGACATTTATATTGTCCCAAAAAAAATGATTTAGTGGTAAGACAAAAATTTATGTGAGACGGTCTCACAAGTGAGACAGATCTTGATGAGAGAGTAAATGGTTTGCCCTTTATGGGCGGGGATGGGTAAACCCATTTCCTCTCACAACAAGATCCGTCTCACCGTGTGAGACCGTCTCACACAAGTCTTCCTCTAGTGGTAAAGTCAAGTCTCACCCTCGGTGAACGCTATGGTTCAATTCCTCTACCCGCCTCCTTCTGACAAGGATATCATTAAAAAAAAAACATTTATATTGTTTATCGAACTATCTCTTTATCTCAATTATCTGCTTCGCAAATAAAAATTATAATTAAGTCTATATTACAGGATCCGTTACAACAGAGCATCAACTATTCATGACAACAAGGGAGGTTCACATCTCTCTCTGAGTCGGATTAAACTTTTAAACATTTTTTAAATGTCTCCTACTATTGAATTAAGATCACAATTAAGCTCTATCTCAAGCGGTATTCGGTGTTAGCTGCCCATGCGAAAGTCAAGAGTTTTTACTGGCCTAATTGTAGCTTCATGGCATTATGAATTAATATAAATAATAAAGTTCATTTTTAAAAGATAAAATAAAATAAGACCACAATATTGTGATTTTAAACATCAAAATGAGGCATCAGAAAATTTACTGCACAAGGCAGACGAAAATACATTAATCAAGCATCCAACTGTTTGATGGCAGACCACAACGCATGCATGCTTATCTCAATCGCAAACTTGCACTAGACTAGTGCATGGTACCCACGACAAGCTTTAGTAGGATAGTATAGTATAACAATACAAAAACTACTCCTATATGAAAGTCCAAAATTGCCAATCTGGCCTCAACTTATGAGCCTCAATCTCAAGTTGACTCCCCCCTCTACAGCAAATCTGTCCTTAACATTACTTGGAACAAGGGATTCGGTCCCCCCCTCTCAAACCAACAACATTGTCCTTTCAATATGGGCTACCTCCACCAGACTGGGTGGGTGGGCTCTAGTTCGACTGTCCTTTCAATTGTCTACCTCCACCAGACTGGGTGGGCTCAGGTTCGACTCACTATAGTATTGTGTGATGGTGCATCATCCCCTCGATCAACAATTTCAGAAGGAGATGCGAAGAAGATGAAAATGGTCTTTACTTCTTCTTCTTCTTCTTCTTCTTTTTTTCTTTTAATTTGAGTTACATTTTCCTTTAAAGTAAATTATATATCATCTAGTTTCAATTACCACACAATTGGACTTATAATTGGGTGAAGTGTCTGTTGGAGTAGAGATCCTCAAAGGAACAAAAAGGAGAATTCCAGGCGGAGGGAGCGAGCGGGCGCTCATTTGGACAGTAGGTTTGGTTCTTCGGAAATCAAAGGCAGGCGGGCGCTTGGGGTAGTCCAGGCGGGCGCCTGGTCCGCTGACGGGATTTCGGGATTCTTTTTTGTTTAGGTTTAGATCTTATTCCAGGGCATGTATTTAAGCAATGTTCCGCCCCCAAACTCATTGTAACTTCATACAAACATATTATAGTGCAAGATCCTGGCTTGGTAGTGCCCCCAGACGTAGTCAAACATATTGACGAACTGGGTTAACAATTTATGTGTCTTTTCTTGTGCTTTATTTCTTGTGCTTGTTTGTGGTGCCATTATTTTCTTGGGATATTGCTTGGGTTGTGAGGGTCTAATCCACAACAACTAGTATCAAGAGCTCTGGTTGGAGATCAGGGTTAATCGATCGATTGGTTTATCAGACGATTGGGGTTTGTCAAGCAATCAAGAATGGGTAAGGATAAACAAGCGGTGGAGAAATTCGATGGGTCTGACTACGGTTTTTGGAGGATGCAAATAGAGGATCTCTTGTACAACAAAGATCTCTATAAGCCTCTAAAGGGAGTCAAGCCAGAAGGAGAAAAGCAGGAAGATTGGGATCTCATGGATCGGAAGGCCCTAGGGGTGGTTAGATCTACTTTGTCAAAGTGGATCGCGAAAACTACCAAGAAGGCAAAAACCACAAAGGAGCTATTGGATTATCTTACTGAGAGATTTGAAACTCCATCTGCTGCAAACAAGGTTGATTTGATACGCAAGATGGGTAGTCTTAAGATGCAAGAGGGAGGATCCTTAGCCAAACACATCGATGAGTTTATGGATGTTATAGACTCATTGACTGCGTTGGATATTAGGTTTGATGATGAGGTTCATGCGTGCTTGTTGCTAGCGTCTTTACCAGGAAGTTGGAGCGGAACGGTGACAGCGATCAATGCTTCAGCGGGTAAGAACAAATTGAAGTATGATGATGTTAAAGACTTCTTGTTGGGCGAGGAAAATCGTTTGAAGAAGTTGAGGACATCGTCTACTTCGGGATCGGCCTTAGCTACTACTAGCAGGGGAAGGCCGGGTACTAGCAATAAAGGGAGAACTGAATCAAGGGAAAATGTAGTGGGTCGTAAGGGAAAGGCCGTGGAGATCAGAGATAAACCAAGGGTCGCGAAAGGATCGGTGCAGTGTTATCATTGCAAGGAGTCAGGACACTACAAGAAGGATTGTCCCATGCGAGGGGATAAATCGGTGAATGTGACAGTCGAAGGTGAAGATGTACTGGTTCTAAGTGTTAGTAGTGCGCTAGAATCATGGGTGCTGGATTCGGGTGCATCATTCCACTCATGCGGGCATGCAAAGGAGATGGAAAATTATACTTCCAGTGATTTCGGTAAGGTCTATCTGGCGGATGGCGAGCCTTTGGAAATCAAGGGGAAGGGGGATGTCAGAATAGGAGCATCGGACGGGAAGGTCCTACATCTATACGGGGTCAGACACATTCCGGGTTTGAAAAGGAACCTGCTTTCAGTTGGGCAGTTGGATGAAGAAGGTTACAAAGTAACTTTTGGCTGCAGGAACTGGGTTATTACCAAGGAGGATTCTGAGATCGCTCGGGGTAATAAAGAGGGGACATTGTATTTGGCGAATAACACCAAGGATAGTATCGCGGTGGCATCAGCCAAGGGTGATACAGATTTGTGGCACTGTCGATTGGGTCACATGAGTGAGAAGGGGATGAAAGTACTTTGCTCAAAGGGAAGACTACCAGGTTTGAAGACAGTCGACGTGGGGATCTGCGAAGATTGTGTGTTTGGCAAACAGGCGAGGAGTAATTTCTCGAGGACAGGTAGGGCTTTGAGGGAAGCAAAGTTGGATTTGGTCCACACGGATTTGTGGGGGCCGGCCCCAGTAACTTCTCTAGGTGGTGCGTCATATTACATGACCTTTATTGATGATTCGACAAGGAAAGTCTGGGTTTATTTCTTGAAACACAAAGATGAGGCATTCGAGGTGTTTAAGAAATGGAAGGCTTTGGTGGAGAATCAGACGGGACTTAAGCTTAAATGCTTGAGATCAGATAATGGTGGGGAGTATGAGCTCGGGGAGTTCAAGGAATATTGTGCAGCGAATGGCATTCGCATGGAGAAGACTCCAAAGGGCACACCACAACACAATGGGATTGCAGAGAGGATGAACAGGACATTGAACGAGCGGGCTAGAAGTATGAGGTTGAAGTGTGGACTTCCGAAGACGCTCTGGGCATATGCAGTTGACACGGAAGCTTTCTTGATCAATCGGGGACCATCGGTACCATTGGGGAATGAAATTCCAGAGGAAGCATGGAGTGGCAAGCATGTAAATCTGTCATTTCTTCGCATATTTGACTGTGTTTCATATGTTCATATTGATTCTGCTGATAGAACTAAGTTAGATGCAAAATCTGTAAAATGTACGTTTATTGGGTATGACGGGGATGACTTCGGATATAAGTTTTGGGATGACCAAAACCATAAAATTATTCGTAGTCGAGATGTGGTATTCAATGAACAGGTATTGTACAAGGACAGAAAGGGGGCATCTGATGATATTAGTTCGGAACCGGAGGTTGTAGAGGTGGATATTCCAGACTCGGGTGGGAGCAGGACGGTTCATGATGACCAAGGTTAGGGGGTCACTGAAGATGAACCACATACTCCAGAACCGGATATTCCGCTGCGTAGATCCAGCAGATTGCGTGGATCACCTGACAGGTATACTCCTTCACCAAATTACTATTTGTTGTTGACAGATAGTGGTGAGCCGAAATGTTATGTGGAGGCTGTTCGTAGTGCACTTTGTGATAAGTGGAAAGCTGCGATGGATGATGAGATGGACTCATTGAAAGCCAATAAAACTTGGGAGTTGATTAAACTGCCTAAGGGGAAGAAGGCATTGCATAACAAGTGGGTTTACAGGATCAAGGAGGAAGCAAACGGCAGTAAGCGTTACGAGGCAAGGTTGGTTGTAAAAGGGTTTCAGCAAAAGTACGGTATTGACTATACCGAGGTATTCACTCCTGTTGTGAAAATGACCACTATCAGAATGGTTCTGGGGATAGTAGTGGCGGATAACTTGTTGCTGGAACAGATGGATGTAAAGACGGCCTTTCTTCATGGGGATTTGGAGGAAGAAATTTACATGGTACAACCAGAGGGTTACTTGTCTAAGGGTAGCGAGGAACTGGTTTGCAGATTGACTAAGAGTTTGTATGGCCTTAAACAAGCTCCTAGGCAGTGGTACAGGAAGTTCGATGGATTCATGCACGATATTGATTTTATCAGATGTGAGGCGGATCATTGTTGCTACTTCAAGAACACGGACAATGGGTATATAATCTTGTTGTTATATGTGGATGACATGTTAATAGCGGGCTCTAGCAGTAGAGAGGTAAACAGATTGAAGGCTCAGTTGTCAGAATGGTTCGAGATGAAGGATTTGGGGGAGGCCAGAAAAATCTTTGGCATGCGGATTGACCGGGATAGGGAGTCGGGTAAGTTGGTTCTTTCACAAGCAGAATACGTTGAGAAAGTCTTGGCAAGGTTTTGCATGGAAGAGGCGAAGCCAACAGGGACACCATTGGGTATGCACTTCAAGCTATCTGAGAAAGACTCACCTAAAGGCAAGGAGGAGCGTGACAAGATGGAGAGAACTCCATATGCTTCGGCAGTAGGGAGTCTAATGTATGCAATGGTGTGTACAAGGCCGGACATTGCACATGCGGTGGGAGTAGTCAGCCGGTACATGGGCAATCCAGGGAATCAACATTGGGAAGCGGTTAAATGGATCCTGCGTTACTTAAAGGGTACTGCTGGTAAGGCTCTATGTTTCTCAAGCAAGGAGGTCGTGTTAGCGGGTTATGTGAATGCGGATTTGGCATCAAGTGATCTTGATAAGAGGAGAAGTACTACAGGTTATGTTTTCACATTGGGTGGTACGGCTATCTCCTAGGCTTCTAAATTGCAGAAGATCGTGGCTCAGTCGACTGCGGAAGCAGAATATGTGGCAGTGACAGAGGCAAGCAAAGAGATGGTATGGTTGCAGAACTTCTTGGGTAAACTTGGGAAGACGCGAAGTGGTAATGCTCTCTACAGTGACAGTCAGAGTGCAATACATTTGGCAAGGAATCCGGCGTTTCATTCTAGGACAAAGCACATTGAGCTGAGGTTTCACTACATCAGACATTTCTTGGAAAGGAAGATCTTAAGGCTGGAGAAGATATTGGGATCGGAGAACCTGGCTGACATGTTGACAAATGTTGTAAACCTTGATAAATTGAAGCTATGTATAGCTTCAATGGGGCTTGAAGAATAAGAGAGGAGGATGGCACTACCATGATCGAGGTGAGCATTAGGACGACACCAATGATGAGTTGAAGACGGATACGGGGTTTATATATGCGATTGATCTCTAGGTGGGAGATTGTTGGAGTAGAGATCCTCAAAGGAACAAAAAGGAGAATTCCAGGCGGAGGGAGCGAGCGGGCGCTCGGTGACCAGCAAGCGGGCGCTCATTTGGACAGTAGGTTTGGTTCTTCGGAAATCAAAGGCAGGCGGGCGCTTGGGGTAGTCCAGGCGGGCGCCTGGTCCGCTGACGGGATTTCGGGATTCTTTTTTGTTTAGGTTTAGATCTTATTCAGGGCATGTATTTAAGCAATGTTCCGCCCCCAAACTCATTGTAACTTCATACAAACATATTATAGTGCAAGATCCTGGCTTGGTAGTGCCCCCAGACGTAGTCAAACATATTGACGAACTGATTTAACAATTTCTGTGTCTTTTCTTGTGCTTTATTTCTTGTGCTTGTTTGTGGTGCCATTATTTTCTTGGGATATTGCTTGGGTTGTGAGGGTCTAATCCACAACAGTGTCATCCGACTACGGCGCAGTCGGATGGAACATACAATTTAGATAGTTAAGTCCTTCAACTTAATCCAACAAAATTAACAAGCAGTCTGTCTGCGCCAGCCGAACAAACTATTTATACTTGTCCAAAACCACCTACCCCACTACAATTTATTGAGTACACACCATGGAGTGGACTTTAGTGGATCTCATAATCTTCAACTAATACACTAAACATTTCACACTCAACAATGACTACACTTGCTTCCTCAGTACCATCATTAGTACCACCATTTATTTGTGTAATCGTACATACATATTTTTATGACATAATTAACCATGTCACAATTTACAGAAATTTTATGAACCAATTATGTCGTAAAAACATATGTACATCATGAATGTATATGTATAGTTTACAACCTCATACCAAGTTTTTGACTTGCTAAATCACACCTAACATCAGCCAATCCAACCCTAGAATTCACCAAATCAAATTCCATCCACACATTTTGTTGATGGTGATGTCCAATTATATAAGCTTCAACTCCTAACAAGTCCGAATTTCCAAATGTAAAACAATGTATTTCATCTCGACCGTTTATCAACCCGGGTACTTTATACAATAACCGTTCACCCGATACACTCATTTCTGCGCCCCGAAACATCAAGCTCACGGTTGGTAATACTAGAAACCCGGACCGACCCATGGGTACCCGATAACACAAATCCATAGACCCTTGAAATACAAAATTTTGATCCTCGTATACTTGTATTGACCCTTTAGTTTGCTTTAAAAACTCGTTTTTTAAAGCAGAGTAAACGGGTCCTAACAAGAAAGTAAACTGGGTACCCGAGTCGACCATGGTTTGACCCGCACCGGTGTGGTCGGGTACGTATACGGATTTGGGTAAGGGTAAAACGGTTCGCCCAACCCTGATTCCTTCAAGCTGAACCGTATAAGCGACCCGATCGAAATAGGGTAAAGGAGTTGACATTTTGACTAATGGTGTGTAGCTCAAGGGTTTAAGCCAAGGGAAATTGAAGTTACCCAAGAGTAAAACCCCGGTTGAGTCCCGACCCGAAATACAGTAAGAAAACTTCGGAAAACCCAATTGCGAAACAAACGATAAGGAGCCCCGATTCATGCCGATTAACCCGGTTGTTTTCGCATCTTCCGGATTCGTACTAGACCCGGTATCCATGCACCCGAAAACAATACCGGGTAAATCCGAATTGGTGAACCGAAAAGTATCCGTGGCAAGATTACCTTCAACGGAGGTGGCGTCGGCGTACGAGAGAGTAGCGTGGCAGAGCTTCTTCGGGTCGCACGAAACGGGTATGGAAAAGTCACGGGTTTGGGTCCTGCAAATTGGGGAAGTACAAAGAACAGGGGAGTAAGAAGAGGAGGCAAGGGCGTTGAACATTAAGGGGGTGGTGGGTGTCTTTTTGCAGCGGAGCCAAGAGAGTTCGCTGCCTGTGTCGAGGACCATGGTAACTTGCTGTGGGGGAGAGCCGACGGTGAGGGAGACGGTGAGGGAGACGTTGTGGTGGAAGGAGAGTTTGTTTGAGGAGTTAGGGAGGGGGTGGGGTGCAATTAACTGAGTCTTGAGAGGTAATATTACATTTTTGGAGGAAAAGAGAGAGAGAATTGATTGAGAGAATATGAGGAGACGAAGAAGAAGATGAAGAGAGTTCATGTGCGTGTGTTTTGTGAAAATGGTGTTCTTTAATTGAAGTGTGTGTGGACGTGTGGGTATGTTTGGTGCAAGAATGGAGGCGGGCGGGGAGTGTCTTAAATGATGTATGATGAGTTTAATTTATATAGGACCCAAGGGTACGTGTGGGTTGGTTGTAGAATTTGGAATGGTCCTACCCAAAGGCACATCTAGGGTAATGGGTGTTCTTTGGTTTCCTTTAAAATTCCTCCTCTCGAGCAAGTGATATTTGACTGTTAGCAACATTAATACAGAAAATATCGATGGTTGAATTGTGTTTGTTAGTAAATCAGACCCAAAAGATACCAAAAAATAATGAACGTAAATTGACAAACAAGAATATAAAATTTTACGTGATTCACCAACAACCTATTGGTTACGTCCACGGGCAAAGGGAAACAGAAATTATTAATATAGAGGAGAAACAATTACAGAAGATCATATCACACTAGTCTATTATGCACTAATTTTGATCACAAAATTCTTGACTGTGCAAAACCTAGATCTAGAATTATTGATCTCTCTTTTACTTTCAATAATGTGGAGACTACTAATTATCAACTACTCACTCCGTCCCAATTTAACGTTCCTAGTTTGACTTTGCACGGAGATTAAGAAAAAATAAATGTTGTGAGTGTAAAAAGTAAAGTAGGAGAGAGAAAGTGGGTAGGGAGTTTTTGTTGTGAGAATGACATGTGGGTCACATTTTTCATTTTAGGTAATAAAGTAAAGTACGAACCTTAAATTAGGACATACTAAAAAGGAAAGTAAGAACCTTAAAGCGGGACAAAGGGAGTAATATTTATACTTTTTTTAGAGTCCTAACCCTGAAGACAGAAAGAGTACAAAACAAAACCCTAAAAGGAATCTCATTTCTTTCCACGCAAGCCACACAACGACATGCCCGAAATTCGGATGGTTTGTCTGAGTGTTCAGCTTGGTTCGGCCGAACCTTGTGCACAGCTCGCCCGAATCTATAGCATGCCTCGGACGAATTCAGCTTGACTTGAAAAACGCGGTCTCCAGTCTTGTCTTCTCAAAAAACTGAGTTATTTCAAAGTCACTTCTCTAACAATCTCCACATTGACTTTGAATCTCCCCTAATAACTCAGACGTTGTTAGTACCCGACCTGAAAATGAGTTTATTAGGACTTTCCCAAAAATACAAGGACTTTATAGGAGACTTGTCATGGATTCCCAAAATATCTCATTTATGGCAAAATCTATCAAAATAGGCAACCTAGGGTTACCATAAAGCAACAGTGAAACCCTAGCTTGAAAATCAAGTCAGCCTGCATACTTGGCCAGGCGGCCAACCTTGCCACGCCTCGACCTTGGCCACGCGGCCAACATTGTCGCCGTCTTCATTCTTGGCCAGGCGGCCACATCCGCTCCGGATGATCTGGACCATCAGATCTTCCCCTCAGTTTACTATATAAACCAATCTCATGCTATTGGTTTAGGGGGATCCGAATTTGAGAGTTCTTAAACACAATTTTTCTCTCTAATTAGCATTCTAACCTCCAAGAAGATCAAGGTTTATTTCTTGCCAACATAGGTAAGTTTCTAACTTATTTCTTCACGTTCTTGCATTATTTCTAATGTAGATCTTTAATATTCATGTTCTTGCATGTTTATTCATAGTTTCTTCATATGCTTCGCATGCTCATTCATATGTTCATAATATGTTCTTCGCATGTTCTTCGTGTTCATAGATTAAAACCTTATTTATGCTATATTTAGGGTTGCGATCTTCATAATTACATGTTATTTCATAGCCGATGATGATCGAGGGTTCATCAACCCGAGGATGATCTAGGAACTACTTCTAAACCCTAATCTTTAGGTAATTCCCCCCTCATTATGCATGATCCCGATTCTTCTGCCTATTCTAATTCTCTGCGAACTACGCTGACCTGAGCTTCTCACATTGAGAGGAACGTAGGCAATCTTCGGATCCGGTCTCAATCACTAACACACTACTAACACATTCATCATGATAGAAAGACCAATCATTCGGGCAATAGGAGTGATAACGTCCAATATTCTTCTCTTGTTGTAATTTGACCCCCGAACCCATTAACATGCTTTTTTCAATGTTTTGGCTTTAATTAAAACGGCGTGGCGACTCTCATAATTTTAATGTTACTATGAATATTCTCAAATTCAAACACACGTATTCACAGTGGCGACTCTGCTGGGGACTGCTTTGAAACTTTTTCAAACTTAGTGGGTCTAACTTTCGTCACATCATGATGCTTGCCATGTTTACACATGCACACACCTGCCATGTTTACACATGCATGCACACACCTGCCATGTTTACACATGCACACACCTTCCATGTTTACACATGCACACACCTGCCATGTTTACACATGCACACTTGCCATGTTTATACATGCACACACTTGCCATGTTTACACATGCACACACATGCCATGTTTACACATGCACACACCTGCCATGTTTACACATGCACACTTGCCGTATTTATACATGCACACACTTGCCATGTTTACACATGCACACACCGGCCATGTTTACACATGCACACTTGCCATGTTTACACATGCACACACCTGCCATGTTTACACATGCACACTTGCCATGTTCACACATGCACACTGTTTACACATGCACACACCTGCCATGTTTACACATGCACACTTGCCATGTTTACACATGCACACACCTGCCATGTTTACACATGCACACACCTGCCATGTTTACACATGCACATTTTCCATGTTTACACATACACCTCCCACTTTGCCATGTTTACACATGCACCTCACACTTTGCCATGTTTGCACATGCACCTCACACTTTGCCATGTTTGCACATGCACCTTGTATTTTTGCCATGTTAATATGTGTACCTTGTATTTTTTCAATACATGTATTTTTTGTACTTTCCCTATAGTACTAAGGTCAAACAAAACTCTGCTATGCTCCCTTGTACATTATTTTCCTTCTCCTGCATTGCATTGCATAGCATCATTCAAACATTCAAAACTTCTCTCTTTTCTACTTAAAAAGAATTAGTTTCTTGCCACACACTACCACTAGTCCGTGTCAGCACTGCACATGTCCCTACTACCCGGAGTTTTCGATGTGCGGGAATTTGTGCGCTACTGCCGCCCTCTTTTCGAGTCACTCGTCTACTCCACTCACCGTGTACGTTCCGCGAGCGGTGGGAACCTTTTACCTTACCCGTGTCAACCCACACATAGAGATTAGGACACTCCTTAGACCAACCATTTAGGATGTAAATAAATGCAAAACTTTTCGCAAAATAAAATGTGCATTGCATCTAGACAACCTCCAAGGTCCATCGCTCACCCCTTGGACCATCTATCAAAATTCCTCATCTTGGCCTATCTAGGTTACCTACCCATCATTGCGATCCATTTGGGCCTACCCTTCATCTCGACCCGCTTTGGTCAAAATCCTTCTCAACCTTTGACCCCCTAGGTCAACCCTTACCAACTTTTGACCTCCTAGGTCAACCTTATCCGCCTTTGACCCCTTAGGTCAACCGTTGACCTCCTAGGTCAACCTTTGACCGCCTAGGTCAACCTTATCCGCCTTTGACCCCTTAGGTCAACCGTTGACCTCCTAGGTCAACCTTTGACCGCCTAGGTCAACCTTCTCAACCTTTGGCCCCCTAGGTCAACCTTTGACCGCCTAGGTCAACCCTCTGAACCTTTAACCTCCTAGGTCAACCTTTGACCCCCTAGGTCAACTTTCTCCACTCTTGACCCCCCTAGGTCAACCTTTGACCGCCTAGGTCAACCCTCTGAACCTTTAACCTCCTAGGTCAACCTTATCCGCCTTTGACCTCTTAGGTCTACCCTTGACCTCCTAGGTCAACCTTATCACCCTCGACCTCTTAGGTCACCCCTCGACCTCTTAGGTCAACCCTTGACCGCCTAAGTCAACTTTATCCGCCTCCGACCTCTTAGGTCAACCCTTGACCTCCTAGGTCAACCTTATCTACCTTTGACCTCCTAGGTCAACCTTTAACCGCCTAGGTCAACCTTACCACCCTTTGACCTCTTAGGCCAACCTTTGACCCCCTAGGTCAATCTTATCCGTTTAAGTCAACCTTTGACCCCCTAGGTCAACCTTACCAACCTTTGACCTCTTAGGTCTACCCTTGACCCCCTAGGTCAACTTTATCAACCTCCGACCTCTTAGGTCAACCCTTAACCTCCTAGGTCAACCTTATCACCTTCGACCTCTTAGGTCACCCCTCGACCTCTTAGGTCAACCTTTGACCCCTTAGGTCAACCTCATCCGCCTTTGACCTCTTAGGCCAACCTTTGACCCCATAGGTCATTCTCATCTGCCTTTGACCCCATAGGTCAAACCTTGGACCCCTTAGGTCAACTTTATCACCCCTAGATCTCTTAGGTCAACCTTTGACCACTTAGGTCAACCTTATCCGCCTTTGACCTCTGAGGTCAACCTTTGACTCCCTAAGTCAACCCAATCACCTTTCGACTTCTTAAGTCAACCTTTGACCCTTAGGTCAACCTTATCCGCTATTGACCTCTTAGGTCAATCTTTGGTCCCATAGGTGAACCCAATTACCTTTGACCTTAACCCGCTTAGGTCAAACTGTCATCCTGACCCACCTAGGTCATTATTTGACCCACCGTTGTCCATACCAACATAGGTCAACCCGTCTCGACCCGTTTAGGTCCACACACCATCCTCGACCCATCTAGGTCGACTCGTCCGTCTTAGGTTAAAACTACCCCTTTACCTTTGACCCATCTAGGTCAATCCTTGGCCCGCTTAAGTCGACTTGCCCGTCTTGAATCTATATACCGACCTCCCTAGGTCAACCAACCCGAATAGGTCAACCAACTCACATTCGACCCGCTTAGGTCAAACCATGTTTATCCCACTTAGATCATCCTATAGGCAACCCGCTATAACCCGCTATCTTGATTCATTCACCATATAGGTCAATCCAACCCTCTCATTTAGGTCGACCTATCCATTACCCATCTAGGTCAACCCACCATTATCGTCGCATTCTAGCTTGAACCACTTCTTGTCTGAAACCTTAGGTCAATCCTTAGGTCAAATTTAGGTCAAACCATACCCGACTCAATCAAAACCAACTCCTATAGGTCTTCCTCACCCATGCTTGACTAAGGACCGAGTCATCTCCTGCTTTTTACCTCAAGATCGCTCTTTATCTTAAAAAAGACTCTATCAAATTGACCCCTATGGTCACCTCTCACGTCTTTTAAAAAAAAGTCTAACTTGATTCGAACTACGGCGACCTGAGCCTCTTATTGTGTGGGACCTCTCCCTCATGATAAGGGGAACGTAGGCAACTTCGGCCCGGTCAAACTTTCAATTTTTTACCAAAATGCATTTCAAAAATGTGGAGACCGACTCTTTTCCAAAAAATGATTTTTATAACGATGCCTTATCATTAAATACGAATCTAATTCTTTCATGACATAGAGTTCTGCATCATGTCGGCTGCAAGGAACATCGAAGATGCAACTGAAGCTGCTACCCAAGATCCCGAGACAATCCTCTACACCGGTACTGCTCTCAGTAAGCAAGCATCCCACTTCGAAGCCATCCTCGATGAACAAGCAATCCACTTTAAGGCCATTCTCAACGAGCAAGCAACACACTTTCAGAAGGAGATGCATAAGACCCTAAGAGATATCGAGAGGCGCCATTTGTCTGACATTCGTGGCGTTTATGATTACCTCAGTCGAGTTCTCCCTCTTGCTCAATGTCAACACCCGTACGCTCCTCAAATGTACGGGCCGCCACAGACTGTCCCCGTCGGGATGCCTCCTATGACTACTCATCAACAAGGGGTGCCGGTACCTAAATCACCCTCAAAGACAGTTCGTGAAAGGAAGGACGAGCGCGAATTCGACGACTTGGGAAAACTCTTCAAAAGTCTAGTTCAAGCCGGCAAGTTGTCTCCTTTGTTCAATTATGAACCAAGTAAGGTGAAGCAAGGCTTGGATCCCTCCAAACACTGCCAATACCACCAGTACATTGGGCATGACACCGAAGATTGCCTCCAATTGAGGAGAAAGATTCAAAGCCTCATTAACAGCGGAGTCATCACCCGCCAACGGAATACATGGGCATGGGCAAAAGAGGAAATTGGGGCTACCTCCTTTAAATAAAAGAAAAGAAAAGGGTCATTCAGTCTTCGTAGGTTCTAGAGTGTCTTTAGTCAAAAGTCCACCTTGGACGATTTTTGTTTCTTTAAGTAAAAGTCCACCCCGGACTAGTCAGTTTAAATCTTTTAGTTCCAATAAAAGGGTCTTTATTTCTTTTCTTTTCTCTCTAGACTTGAGATATAAGCTTGCATATATCAATTTCATGAAAATTGTCTTATTCACCGTTTTCGCTTGATTGCTATATCTTTATATGATGAATTAATCTTAATCTTACTCATTAATGACGACTCATTAAAAGGTAAATGGACCCACAAACCATTCACATAATTAAGTAAACGATTAATCTTAAAATAACAAATGCTTCGATCAATTGGGATGAACGAATAACTTTCTCTTCTCTCTACATTCTACCCCCATACACTCTCTATATACACTTCCCCCTGTGTACACCCTCCATATACCTATCCATATAATACCCGCTATACACTCACCCCGTGTACATTCTTCACAAGCACTCTCTCCATACACCTTCTCCCATACACCTCCCGTCTCACCGTTAAACCCCTTTTCCACACGGTCATGCAAAGAAATAGACTGCGGTTGCTCATCATCAGGCACCCATGCTGCCACGATTCAAGAGGGATGTTTCTCCCATTCATGAGTATTACATGCCGATATACTAAGGTTGTCTGCATTCCATCGCAAATGCCAAGTGCACGAAGTTGTTTATACCATTCATGGGTGCCACGTGACGATCCAATGGAGCTCCGTCGATGAAGGACAAGGGGCTACGATGTCCGCCGCCAGCAAAAAGCCGCTTGAACTATAAGGAAGCTACTTCGCAATCAACAAATGCGAAAACGAACCAGGGGCTCGTCTTGCCCAATGTTTCATGTACAAAAATAAAAAAAATGGCTCGCTAGGTTGAAACCCAAAAGGGCGACCTAGGCAAAAGTTAGAGCATTGCACAAAAAGAAGCCCGCTAGGTTGAAAACCCGAAAGGGCGGCCTAGGCAAAAAAAAGGGTGTGCACAAAGAGATAAAATAAAAAAAAGAAAAAAAAGAAAAATAGAAGGGGCTATCACCATGGAAAAGTAAAAGTTCCATTTTCTTTTCACCTCAAATGTTCTATTTTCCTTTCTTTCCTTACAAAGTCGATAAACGGCAGCAACCCATGACAACTACGATGGAGCAATCCACTGCAACAACTACAAAGGAGTAATCCACCGCAATGAGCTACAAAGAACAACTCACCTCAAACGAACCTCACACCCCTAAACTCAAAAACCAACTTCATCGTCAACCGGGCAACCACTCAAAGCCAAACATAACCTACCTTGGGCCAACTTTCTTTCTTTTCTTTCCTCCCACACATACCCACTAAAACCCGACACCATCGTCAAGCGGGTCATCCCCGAACTACGCGGACCTGAGCTCCTCACCTTGAGGAGAACGTAGGCAACCTCCCGGTTCGGTCCAAAATATACACAACCCACCTCGTAGCCAATTTTCCTTCTCTTCTCTCTTCCCCCATATTTCTACTCCTGACTTCTTCACTCACAATTGATCAAAACATTTATTAATTTGAGGCTACTTGTTTGCTAATTAACCATAACTCATCAACTAATCAACGAGGTCCATTCTTGAGCAATCAAATGAGAATCTTGAATAAAACAATTTTCAAATGTCTCGACAAGTCTTCTGTTCTACAATCTAGGAAAGAGCTAAACACTTACTTTCTATCAAGCAGGGGCTTCCTTCCTTTTATATACACTCAATTGTCCGAAGAGTCAAAATGCGAGTACTATCTCTCTCTCCCTCTCACTATCACCAAAATGCCCCCGCATGTTTAAACAATTATTTTTCCTTTTTTGAGTCGACTGAATGATTTTCAAAAAAAAAAAAAAAAAAAAAAGGAGATGACGCAAAAGAGATGCCCGCTAGATTGAAAACCCGAAAGGGCGGTCAAGGCAGAAAAAAAGGGTGCGTCTTAAAGGAGGTAGGATACCCCGCTCTACACCCTTATCGAACTGGGGCTTCCCCAACAGAAAGGGTCGACTATGTGGTTTCCCAGAGAATGCCGAGGCGTCAACAAGGATACACTTAGAAGAAGGGCACCCCTCATCGTCAAACTCGGCACGCGACGACCTATTTGGATCGATTAGAATCATAATTAATTATAAGGCATCTATATAAGATCATAACACTTTCATAAAGTTTTCTCCTCCCCGACACTTTGTCTATAAACCCGCACGCTCGGTCTCCACAAAATTGTAAAAACATCCTCGATCCATCTGAGACCCATCTCCGTGATTTGACTCGGTCCTTCACCCTATTTCCTACACAATAGGATACCCTTAGGTCCCAACTTACCTGGTTCAAAACCTTAGGTCCCAAGCCTACCCGGTCAGTCTTGCCCAAGCTACACCATAAACTCTCTAGGTCCCGAGCCTACCCGATCGGTCTTACCTAGGTCCCAAACCTACCCGGTGAGTCTTACCTACGTTACATCATAACCTCTTAGCTCGACCTTCCGCAGGTTCGTAGCATGACCCCTTCGGCCTCAAACCGGTTCTACCCAAAACTTCAGACCTTAAACCAGTTAACCAAAGCCAAATCCTTAGGGTGACCCATTAGGTCCCGAACCTACCGGCCCCGAGCCTACCCGATCTCCTAGATCTCAAACCTACCAACACATACTCGTCCTTACCCTGTCTAAGCCATAGCTCTCTTATCCTCCTCGGTCCAACTTCTAAGGTCCACCCATAGTCTAACCTGTGGAGCGAGCCCTGCGGGCCCAAGACCATTCGAGTCTACCAAACACCTACCTTTTAGGTCTCTAGAATATCTGATCCATACCTTAGGCCTCAACCCCTAAACCTTTAGGTCACAAGACTTTCTACCCTTTAGGTCTCTCACCTTACGTCTCCACCCTTTTGACTCTGTAATTCCCAAGCCTACTTGGTCCGACTAAAAGCGACAACATCTACGTCTCCCGACTCCCATCATGTCCAAGCCATGACCCTACCACTCTTAAACCTACCAAGTACCAACCTAGTGTCACCCATTAGCCTCAAAAGACTTCCTAGTCTGACCTTCAACCCCTTAAGGACTCTAACTTACTTAATCCAAGCCGAGTCCAAACCTCGCCACCTACAAGGTCCACCCTCGAACTCCATGGATCTCAAACATCGCTCCCCCAACGAGTCCAAATCTCAAACCTTGCTCAAGTACATAGGATCTCCTGCGCACCACGCCATACCATAGGGATCTCAATACCCATCAGGTTAAAACCCATGTCCTTAAACACCTTTGGTCCCATCCCTAACCTACCTTCGAAATTGCCAAACGAGCTTAGTCACACGCATGACCTCTAAGGCAAAATTAAATCCTAAGCATACCCAATCCTGTTAGGCACACTATTTTACTCAAAGCAAAGTCTTGGATACTCGATCCGTTTACCTAAAGCGCCAACATGGTCATATATCCAAAACCATTTCCCGCACTTATGGTTCGCACCTAGCCTAAACTTTTAAACGCTCTAGGATCCAAGCCCGACATGCGTATTAGGTACTAGGATCATCCAATCCCAATCCGTTTCTCCTTGGCCGACCTCGAGCCTGCTTGGTCCTAACCCATAACGCGGTTTCTCTAGGACAAAAGTCTTACCCGCTTGAAAGCCTTATGTCCCAACGCTACCCTGCCTAGCCTTCGATCTCCTAGATCTCACGCCTACCATTCCATTAGGCCCGGTCTCCTCAACACATGTCTGAGTCTTACCCTAGCTAAACCCTAGAACTTTAGCCTAGGTCTAATCTATCGAGCCTATCCAGCCACGAGGTATCAAGCTCATTTGCCCCAAACCGCAACACTCTTAGACCTCAAACTTGCTCGGTCTAAACCAAGACAAACCTTCAAATGCTTTCGGTCTCCAAACCCTAGCCTTAAACCTAGGTAAACACATTCTCTAAACCCTAGCCTCAAGCCTAGGTAGTCATATCATTCTCTCTGAACCCTATCCTCAAGCCTAGGTAATTACATCCTTCCTAAACCCTAGCCCCGAGCCTAGGTAATTACATCCTTTCAAACCCTAGCCTAAAGCCTAAGAAGTTACATCCTTCTTAAACCCTAGCCTTGATCCTAGGTAGTTACACCCTTCCTAAACACTAGCCTTGATCCTAGGTAGTCACATATCCTATCTAAACCCTATCCTTAAGCCTAGGAAAACCACAACATCCCCTTTAACCCTAGCCCAAATTCTAGGGAATTTCCAAAGCCCCGTATGCAACATCATTTCCAAATTCCCGAAACCCTAGTCTCGAAACCTAGGAAATTTACAATCTCAATTCTCCGTTTTATTGAACCCTAGTCCAAAACCTAGGATATAATGCCCAGTCCAAAACTCAATCAACCCTAGCCTCGAGCCTAGGTAGTCGCATTCGATCTAAACCCTAGCCTCAAGCCTAGGTAGTCGCACTCTTTCTAAAGCCCTAGTCTCAAGGCTAGGTAGAAATTATCCTCTTTAAACTCTATCATCAAGCCTAGGATTCAACAGTCCCTTCAAACCCCAGTCCTATACCTAGGAAAATCCTTCACCTTAGTCTCAAAACGTAGGAAGTTTACAGTCCTTAGCCTTAAAACCTAGGTTACCATGAACCTTTCCAAGCCATAGTCACCAATCCCGGAAAATGGTGAACCCTAACATCAAGCTTAGTGGACCTTCCACAAAAGCAATCCCTCTTCCCAACGGTCCATGGTCTCAAGCCTAGGAAGTCACAACCCTTTCAACTCCCAGCCTTGGGTCTAAAGCCAACGCCTTTGCAACCTCTGAACCTACCACAACTCCAAGCCCTAGCCGCGAAGCCTAGGATATTTCTAAACCCTAGTCCCAAACCTAGGAGAGTCATGGTCCTTAAACACCAGTTTCCAAACCCTTGTTCGAAACCCTAACATCTAGGAAGTTCCCAAACCTCAACCTCTCCAAACCCTAGCCCCAAACCTAGGAATCTGCATTCTCTCCAAACCTTAGTCTCAAGCCTAGGAAGCACCATCCCCTTTTACCCTAGCCCAAGTTCTAGGGAATTTCTAAATCCCTGTGTGCAACATCCTTTCCAAATTCTCGAAACCCTAGTCTCGAAACCTAGGAAATTTATAATCTCAATCCCCCGCTAGTCTTATGCCTAGGATACAATAGCCTTTCCATATTCTCTTCGAACCCTAGCCTCGAGCCTAGGCAGGCGCATTCTCTCCAAACCCTAACCCGTAAGCCTAGGAAACCCACATTGTATCCAAGACACAATCTCAAGTCTAAACAACCATAACATATTTTGCATCCTTATCTAAGAGGCTACCCATCCCCTTTCCTTAGAAGCCTTAGGTCCTACCCTAAACAACCAAGCAAAATGTCCCTTACCTAATACCTTCATCTTAATGGTTCGTAGCCTCATATTATGTATTCCTCCTAATTTAGGGTAAGCGGATCCCAAACATTACACTTTCCGTGGTCGTCCTTTGCTCACCAAAGAGTCCTTTACCTTGGCGACTCCCCGAGAGTCCATCACCTTTGCGACTCCCCAAGAGTCCATCACTTCTGCGATTCCCTGAGAGTCTATCACCTTCATGACTCCTTGAGAGTTCATCCCGTTTGCGACTCCATAACAATCCATCATCTGTGCCTCCACATGCAAAATTTCAGTTTTACCCCTGGTACATTTCCCTTTGTTCATTTTTAGGTGCCCTTAGCGCTATTCGTTACCTTTGAATACGGAAAACCCCTTAAAACTTCCTAATATTTGCTTAGGATTCGTATGGTTGTAGAGACTTCGGCGCCTCTATGACATACGCATCCTAGATCGATCGCGATGGGCAGAAGCCTCGGCGTTTCTGTTTGCGAGAGATCCAGCATCTATTATTTTAGCACTTCCTAATATTTGCTTAGGATTCGTATGGTTGTAGAGTATTCGGCGCCTCTATGACATACGTATCCTAGATCGATCGCAATGGGCAGAAGCCTCGGCGTTTCTGTTTGCGAGAGATCCAGCATCTATTATTTTAGCACTTCCTAATATTTGCTTAGGATTCGTATGGTTGTAGAGACTTCGGCGCCTCTATGACATACGCATCTTAGATCGATCGCAATGGGCAGAAGCCTCGGCGTTTCTGTTTGCGAGAGATCCAGCATCTATTATTTTAGCACTTCCTAATATTTGCTTAGAATTCGTATGGTTGTAGAGACTTCGGCGCCTCTATGACATACGCATCCTAGATCGATCGCGATGGGCAGAAGCCTCGGCGTTTCTGTTTGCGAGAGATCCAGCATCTATTATTTTAGCACTTCCTAATATTTGCTTAGGATTCGTATGGTTGTAGAGACTTCGGCGCCTCTATGACATACGTATCCTAGATCGATCGCAATGGGCAGAAGCCTCGACGTTTCTGTTTGCGAGAGATCCAGCATCTATTATTTTAGCACTTCCTAATATTTGCTTAGGATTCGTATGGTTGTAGAGACTTCGGCGCCTCTATGACATACGCATCCTAGATCGATCGCGATGGGCAGAAGCCTTGGCGTTTCTGTCTGCGAGCGATCCAGCATCTATTTTAGGATTCGTATGATTGTAGAGACTTCGGCGCCTCTATGACATACGCATCCTAGATCGATCGCGATGGGCAGAAGCCTCGGCGTTTCTATTTGCGAGCGATCCAGCATCTATTTTAGGATTCATATGGTTGTAGAGACTTTGGCGCCTCTATGACATACGCATCCTAGATCGATTGCGATTGGCAGAAGCCTCGGCGTTTCTGTTCACGAGAGATCCAACATCTATTACTTTAGCGCGATCGGCAGGAACCCTGGCGATCCTGATTGCGTTTACCATTGCTTACGAATGATTCGTGCTTCGTACAGGATAGTGCCCGTAGGTTTATTATCCCTAACAGAAGTCCGACACCTCGTTTTATCCCCAGTAGATCTCTGAACTACGACCGGCTTGATTCCTCGGAGGATACGTAAGAAACCTGAAAAGGTCCAGCCACCCGACCGACGCGGTTATCTATCATCCCCAGCAGGTGCGTTTTCCCCAACAGAAGACGTTGCTCCCCATCAGAGGACAGTCATTCCCAATTTCCCATCCGATTTGAACTACGTTTGGCTTGATTCCCCCGCGGATACGTAGGTCGCCTGCCAAGGTTCAGCCGTTCCCTTACCTTTCATTTGTTTTGAAACTCATGTTTCAGACGGATCCTTCTTTTTATCGTCGACCCCACATTGCCTTGCAAGAAGCGTCGCCGAGGGGCTACTGTTAGTACCCGACCTGAAAATGAGTTTATTAGGACTTTCCCAAAAATACAAGGACTTTATAGGAGACTTGTCCTGGATTCCCAAAATATCTCATTTATGGCAAAATCTATGAAAATAGGCAACCTAGGGTTACCATAAAGCAACAGTGAAACCCTAGCTTGAAAATCAAGTCAGCCTGCATACTTGGCCAGGCGGCCAACCTTGCCACGCCTCAACCTTGGCCACGCGGCCAACATTGTCGCCGTCTTCATTCTTGGCCAGGCGGCCACATCCGCTCCGGATGATCTGGACCATCAGATCTTCCCCTCAGTTTACTATATAAACCAATCTCATGCTATTGGTTTAGGGGGATCCGAATTTGAGAGTTCTTAAACACAATTTTGCTCTCTAATTAGCATTCTAACCTCCAAGAAGATCAAGGTTTATTTCTTGCCAACATAGGTAAGTTTTCTAACTTATTTCTTCACGTTCTTGCATTATTTCTAATGTAGATCTTTAATATTCATGTTCTTGCATGTTTATTCATAGTTTCTTCATATGCTTCGCATGCTCATTCATATGTTCATAATATGTTCTTCGCATGTTCTTCGTGTTCATAGATTAAAACCTTATTTATGCTATATTTAGGGTTGCGATCTTCATAATTACATGTTATTTCATAGCCGATGATGATCGAGGGTTCATCAACCCGAGGATGATCTAGGAACTACTTCTAAACCCTAATCTTTAGGTAATTCCCCCCTCATTATGCATGATCCCGATTCTTCTGCCTATTCTAATTCTCTGCGAACTATGCTGACCTGAGCTTCTCACATTGAGAGGAACGTAGGCAATCTTCGGATCCGGTCTCAATCACTAACACACTACTAACACATTCATCATGATAGAAAGACCAATCATTCGGGCAATAGGAGTGATAACGTCCAATATTCTTCTCTTGTTGTAATTTGACCCCCGAACCCATTAACATGCTTTTTTCAATGTTTTGGCTTTAATTAAAACGGCGTGGCGACTCTCATAATTTTAATGTTACTATGAATATTCTCAAATTCAAACACACGTATTCACAGACGTACGAAACACTAATATAGACTCCACCTTGAGCCACATCCCTTGTACCAGAACAGATTTCTCCACCTTTGCCTCAGTCTGTCTTTCGTCAAAGACTTTCGATTTTTCCTCCGAACAACCAGATATTTCGCTAGCCTCAGATGTATCCTATTGGATACCCAGATGTGCACCTACGGGCACTCAGAATCGCTCAACGAGCAACTAACAGAAATTCAAACTTGGCTCATCCAACCGACATTGAATCTGACCAACCAAAACAGATAAACCTAGTGTGTATTGATATTTAATCTCTGGCTTGCCCGGTTCACTCCCTCCTAGAGTAACTCGCTCCTCCACCTGCTTATCAACACCATCACCCATATCAGAACACGTAGTACCTTGGAGGATGTACAAGGAACCCTCTTTTTCACCAGTCAGAATCAAATCTGAACCCTTGCTGACACTTAGAACACCATCTTCACCCTTGAAACTATACCTCTTTTTGTCCAAACGACTAAGAGATATCAGATTCTTCGTTACTCGTGGAACATGTCTAACATTGTTCAATGTGATAAATTTATCACCCAAAGTTCTCACCCTTATGGAGCCCATGTCAACTACCATTCAGACAGATCCATTAGCCATATGAATGTATCCCCCATCTTTCTGCTCATAAATTGTAAACTGCTCATCGCGCGAACACATGTGATATGAAGCCCCCGAATCTAGAATCCATGCATATTCTTTGCATGCTTTTTCTTCTTCAGTCACTAGGGTATAATCACAATCCTCATCCACATTGTCACTTCTTGTCGTTTCAGCAGTCGACTCAGATTTTCCCTGCTGCTCTCTTTTCTTCTTGGGACAGTCAGATTTCCAATGCCCATTTTCCTTGCAATAATTATAGATATCTCCAGGTCTTGAAACTCTCCTAGAGAAACCATTGTTTCTCCTACCATAGCCCATGCTGCTTTCTGCATCCAAACCTAATGACTGAGATTCTGTACTAGCACCACTCGCCTTTTGGCGCAGTTCTCTGGTCTTCAGACCAGACTTAACTTGCTCCAGTGTAATTGTCTCCTTATTTATACATGAATCAACATATGAATCATACGAAATCGGTAGAGACACCAACATTATTAGAGCAGCATCTTCATCTTCGATTTTAACCTCTATAATACGCAATTCAAGTAATAATGCAGAAAATCAAACTAGGTGATCCATAATAGGCGTACCTTTAGACATATGTAAAGAAAATAATTTATTCTTCATGTAGAGCTTGTTAGTTAGAGACTTCGTCAGGAACATCTTCTCTAATGTCAGCCACAAGCTTCCTGCTGTTTCCTGATCTGCAACACTTGCTAGGATGTCATCATCAAGACACATAATAATATGTGAATTAGCCTTCTCATCCAAAACTAACATGTCTGCAACCTTCTTCAAATCTTCAGCAGTGGGAACGGCTTCTGCCTTGCCTTTTGGATCTTTCTGATCCCTGATTGCAGCAGCCACTGGAGCCCATAATCTTTGTCTTCGCAACATAGCTCTCATCTTGATCTGCCATAAACTAAAACTGTTATTCCCATCAAACTTGTCGATTTTCTGGTCCATCATGGAATCCATCTATTTTCCTGCAGCGGAATGCCCTGATCTTTGTCAACTAACCAGGCTCTGGCGCCACTTGTTAGTAAACCAGTCACAAGAGATAGAAGAAAATAATGAACACAAATCGGTAAACGAGAACACAGAATTTTACGTGGTTCACCAACAACCTATTGACTACGTCCACGAGCAAAGGGAGACAGATAATATTAATATAACAGAGAAACAATTACAGATCAGATCACACTAATCTATTATGCACGAATTTTGATCACAAAATTCCTGATTGTGTAAAACCTAGATCTAGAATTACTGATCTCTCTCTTACTTTCAATAATGTAGAGACTACTAATTATCAACTAGTATTTATATTGTTAGAGTCCTAACCCTGAAGACATAAGGAGTACAAAACAAAACTCTAAAATGAATCTAATTTCAATCCACGCAAGCCACAGACGAAAAGCCCAAAATTCAGATGGTTCGACCGAGTGTTCACCTTGGTTCGGCCGAATCTCCCAAATCCATAGCATCCATCGGCCGAATTCAGCTTGACTTAAAAAATGCGGTCTCCAGCAGCGTTTTCCGATGTTTTCTCAAAAATTTCTCTAACAGTGTTCACGAGTAAAATTATTGTAGATGTCTCTTCTTAGAATTATAGATGGGTTAAAAGCAGAGAAAGGTTCAAGTCTGAGCATGGGCTTGAACTGGACTAAGCCGATAATAGACTATATTGAGGGTTCCATCTTAAAACCAATTGATACCAAGTGGAGTAACCCCTCAAATCTATATGCCGGTCAAAGTTTAGTTCTTTATCAAGATGTGAAACATATGTTTAACACCTCTCTCTAAATAATTGATGCCATCCAATTTTGAATGATTAACCATACCATTAATATCGTTAAATGCGCATGTGTAATTTCTGTTGGAATTTAATATGCAACGATCAGATTAATAGGGAAATCACGTAAGCATATAACGATATCAGATTAAGCCAAAAACAGAAACGTACCCACAAGAACAGGATCCAGGAAAGACAGAAACAAAAGAGAGTTAGAAAAACTTATCAGTTTCGATCGAGTCGCCTGTAATAGACTCTCCTAAGAGAAACTATTGCCCCCTACTGGTGCGGCTGAGGGTTGCGGCAAATTCCTCCGAGGATGAAACGATCTTAGGAACGTACCAGGAAATCTTTGCACGAACAGGTACCGGACCACTTGCGACTGCTATCCCACTTTGCCGGAACCTAACTTCTCAGATCAACCACAGATTACGAATTTTGAGAGAGAATAGTTTATTGCAATTTAATTGCGTACTCAAAACTGATATAGGGATCGTATATTTATACTGATATATATTCGGTTTAGGTATTCTAGGAGGACTCCAAAACCTATCCGATTTACAGTGACTTATTCCTGAAGGAAAAGAAACTGCACTGTTAGAGTCCAGTTAGGAAACTAACTGACCTAACAGTTTCGTCAGGGACCATTCTACAAATACTGGAAACTTCAAATAAACTTTGTCCAAAAAGATACGCCCACGAACCGAACCATTCGCCCAAACGCTCATGCCCGAGCCCGAGCCCGGCCCGGCCCGGCCGAGCCGAGCGAGCGAGCGTGTGGGGAAAGGTTCAAGTCCACCTCACATGTAACTTGAACATGAGACTATGATATGCCAAGTAATTTATGGCACATCAAATACCCATTCCAATTCCATGTGGGATGGCCCAAAAGCCTTTTATACTTCCAAGCAAAGGGAAGGTTTGCCTTTCCTTTCCCATGTGGGATGGAAACCAACCCATCTCATCCTTGGAAGCCAAAAAGTATCTTTTAAAAGCTCATCTTTGACGTCTTAAAACTATGGATTTAATCCATCATTTGCCTTTCACCAAAATACCAATATTGTTCATGGTATAACATACTACAAGTATAATCATTGACCAAGGTCAAAGTCAACGGGACCCACCAATGGGACCCACTCAAAGTTGACCATTTCAAGCCAAATTTCCAACAATCCCCCACAAATCCATAGTGATAAGAATAGTAGAGATTATCCATGTCGTGCTTTCAGTAGATGGTGTCTCCCGACTTGAACCCCTACCTAAGCTAGTCAACGCAAACCCCCACAGGACCAGATGAACGGGTGTCTTGAATCTGATACCTTTGACTGTAGGAGCCTTTGTTGGTAGCAACACGACAAAGGCTATGACAACAACCTCTATCATTATGTTTGACCGCGTATAAGCCATACGTCCTTATCCTCTATCATAAGTGCTTTTGAGGAATAACCCATTTCCTCTAATTGCAGCTAACAATAACACTTACTTAGTTGGACATCTCCAAAGATGTACTTCTACCATCTTGTCTAAAAGACTTGATCCCATTCAAAGCCTAAAGCTTTTACTATACTTGCAGTAATGAACACCTTTCAGGCTATTCAGGGGACAGACACATACATGTAACATATCAATCTGTTTTAGGTGTTCCAATCCACCCTACGGCTTGTTACTACCACATTAAACCTTCTTTGTGGGATCTCCACTCCGATAGGTTGGGTTCCTACCGCATGTGAATCAGATGGGGTTCAGTCCCATACCCAACCTGGATTTTTGAACTAAGACTACATCGAGTCCCTTAGTTAAAGGATCAGCTGTGTTATCCTTGGTACCAACATAATCTACAACTATCACCTTTCGAGACACAAGACCCCTTAAAGATTTCAAACTTATTTGGATGTGTCTCCTTGTTTTGCAGTTGAACTTGACACTTTTAAGTTTCTCAATTGTGGCAGTATTATCACAATGTACAGAGATCACAGGAATAGGCTTGCTGACTGTAGGCAACTCAGACATAAGTCCTTGAAGCCATTCAGCCTCCAATCTAGTAGTGTCAAGAGCAACTAGCTCGGCTTCGAAGGTAGACCGAGATAACAGGGTTTGTTTTGTAGACCTCCAGGCAACTGCAGCTCCGCCTAAGGTAAAAACATACCCAGTACAGCCATAACTCCCAGAGTTAGTGGCTATCTAGCTAGCATCACTGTACCCTTCAAGTACAACAGGAAATCTCCCATAATGTAGCCCAAGGGAAATGGTTCCCTTAAAGTACCGAAGTACTCTACCTAGAGCTTCCCAATGATCTCTATTCGGATACTTAGTGTATCTAGCCAACCTCGTAAGTGCGTAGGATATATCCGGTCGAGTACAGTTAGCAAGATACATTAAGCTCCCAATTATCTGAGAATATTTCAACTGAGCCACGGGTACTCCATTCTCATTCTTAGCAAGTGCCAAATAAGGACTAAATGGAGTATTGACGATTTTACCATCCTTATAACCAAACTTCTCAACTACACTCTGAGTATAATGAGATTGTGAGATGGTTATGCCTTTAGTTGACCGAGTCAACTTAAGGCCAAGAATCATGTCAGCTACTCCCATATCCTTCATTTCAAACTTACTTTTCAAGAATGATTTAGTTTCATCGATTATTCTCATATTATTTCCAAATAACAGAATGTCATCAACATATAGGCACAAGACAATACAACTATCACCTTTACTCATAGAATAGACACACTTGTCAAATTCATTAGTAATAAAGCCAAACGATGAGACAATTTTATCAAACTTCTCATGCCACTGCTTTGGGGCTTGTTTCAATCCGTAAAGGGATTTAACAAGTTTGCAGACCTCTCTTTCATTGCCAGATGCTATAAATCCTTCAGGCTGATCCATATAGATCTCCTCTTCAAGATCGCCATGAAGAAAGGCGGTCTTCACATCCATTTGATGGATATGGAGATCATATACAGAAGCCAATGCTATAAGCATACGGATTGTAGTCATCCTAGAAACTGGTGAATAGGTATCGAAATAGTCTATTCCCTCCATCTGCTTAAACCCTTTAGCAACTAATCTAGCCTTAAACTTATCAACGGTTCCATCAGGTTTCAGTTTCCTCTTAAAAACCCACTTGCATCCAATTGCTTTGCAACCAGGAGGAAGTTCAACTAATTCCCATGTCCCATTTGAGACAACAGAATCAATTTCACTTTTAACGGCATCCTTCCATTGCTTAGCATCAGGAGATGCCATAGCTTCTTTGAAGGTATTAGGGTCACCCTCGATATTGTAAGTGATGTAATCACTTCCAAAATCCTTGGTAACCTAGCCCGTTTACTCCTTCTTGGTTCATCCTCATCATCAGATAAAGAACCAATTAGATCTGCCCCCACGTTTGTCATCTCTTCCACTTGAGATGGAATTGAATTAGACGTGGTATTTGACTCTTTGGGGAGTCCGGTTTTCAAGGGAAACACATCTTCAAAAAATGTTCACGTAACTCAACAATTGAGTTAACATCTATGCCAGAAATTTCAGATTTGATAATCAGAAATCTCAATGCATAACTTATTTCAGAATATCCTATAAAGATAGCATCAACAGCTTTAGGACCAAGCTTCTTTCTCTTGTGTTCAGGGACAAGTACCCTTGCAAGGCACCCCCACACTTTCAAGTATTTCAAGTTGGTCTTTCTACCTCTCCAAAGTTCAAACAGACTTTCATTTCTATGTTTAGGAGGAACTCTATTCAGAATATGGCAAGCCGTATTCAAAGCTTCTCCCCACATATACTTAGGTAGTCCAGAACTTATAAGTATGCTGTTAATCATATCTTTAAAGGTTCTATTCTTACGTTCAGCAACACCATTAGATTGAGGTGTGTAAGGGGGAGTCTCTTCATGAACTATGCTGTTTTCTTGGCAATAATGCATAAACGGATTAGAATCATATTTGCCACCTCTATCTGATCTTAATCGTTTAAGTTTCTTACCAGTTTGGTTTTCAGCTTCATTTTTAAATATAATAAACTTTTCAAGTGCTTCGTCTTTTCCATTCAACAAGTAGACATAACAATATCTACTACAGTCATCAATAAAAGTAATAAAGTATTTCTTCTTATCTTTGGTCAACAAGCCATTAAATTCGCAAATGTCGGTGTGAACTAAATCAAGTATTTCAGAATCTCGATTAACTGAATGAAAAGGCCTTTTAACAGGTTTAGCTTCAACACAAACATGACATTTAGACAATAGTATGCTTAGGAACAATATCCAAATTTATCATCTTTTTAACAGATTTAAAATTAATGTGTCCCAAATGACCATGCCAAATATTTGAAGATTCAATGGAATAAGAAACCGGATAATCAATAAAACTATCATTAATAAAATTGAGTACCAAAATTACTCTCAACTCTAACC
This sequence comes from Campanula takesimana, assembly GCA_026119855.1. Taxonomy (NCBI): domain Eukaryota; kingdom Viridiplantae; phylum Streptophyta; class Magnoliopsida; order Asterales; family Campanulaceae; genus Campanula; species Campanula takesimana. The sequence goes on along the minus strand of JAOWBW010000197.1, from coordinate 1,414,252 downwards.
TTAAATAAACCATCCGAAGCATAACCTTTTCCTATAAAACTACCAGAATCCAAAATAATAACCTTATTACACTTAAATGAAAATCTCAAATCATTCTCTAACTAAACAAGAACCACTAATGATATTACGACGAATGTCAGGAACGTGATGCACATGTTGCAAGGTCAGAATGCGCCCATTAGGAAACTTCAGGTCCACGCGTCCAGTCCCAAGCACCTTTGCAGCACTAGAATTCCCCATCGTCACTGATCTACCACGTTCAGGCTGGTAAGACACAAATAGCAATTTATCAGCATAAACGTTAACATTTGCCCCAGTATCTACCAACCACTCGTTGGGTTCATAAACAGTAAAGATTTCAGGATTAGAAGTTACATACTTGGTAATCTCACTGGTAATAGCATCAACTTCAGGCTGAAGTGTATCATCAACAGGATCATCATCATATGGTCCAATGACCATGTTCGCCTGAGCTTGATCAGCAGAACCTTGCGCTACTTTTCCTTTCTTGGGACAGTCCCTAGAAAAGTGTCCAACTGTTCCACAATTCCAGCAGGTTTTGTTCGCTTTTGGCTTTTTCTGGATGTTCTTCTTAGGTTTCAACTTATCATTATTATTATCCTTAGATCCAATTTTCTCGAATTTCCTTTTGTTATTATTTGTAGTTATCACATTGGCTTTAGCCTCCACAGACACACTAACACCGTTACTATGGTGCACTTCCTGGATCAATATTGCATTCATCAAATCATTGCGTGTCAAGCTTCCTGTGCGGTGCTTGAGAGTCATATCAAATTCCTCCCAAGATCGAGGAAACTTCTCAATGATTGACATAACTACGAACTTCTCAGAAAGTTCCATAGCCCCATCCTTGAGTGATTGCAATATGATCTAGAACTCATGCACTTGATCAGTAACAGATTTCCCATCAGCCATACGATACTTAAGGAACTTAGACACACAGTACTTTTCAACACCAACATCGTCAGTGTTATACTTTGTGTTAAGCGTTCCCACAGCGATGTAGCAGTGAGGGGAGCAGAACAATAAACATCGAAGAGCACATTCGACAGAGCCGAAAGAATGCATCCACGAACAACATCGTCCCTCTCCCTCCACTGCTCAGCAGCCTTCACTGTTGCAGGGTCCTTCTCATCAATAGCAGGGCACTTTTCAGTTAGCATACCAGTCATCCCCTTAATTGACAACCAGATTTTCATCTGTTCCTGCCAGCGCTTAAAGTTCTTACCACCGAACTTCTCTGGCAGATCAGAAGTGTCAACAAGGGACTTGAATGGAGCGTTAGCAGCAGACATGATTAATAATGCTAGTTTCTCTTAGACTGTTGGAATTTAATATGCAACGATCAGATTAATAGGGAAATCACGTAAGCATATAACGATATCAGATTAAGCCAAAAGCAGAAACGTACCTACAAGAACAGGATCCAGGAAAGACAGAAACAAAAGAGAGTTAGAAAGACTTATCAGTTTAGATCGAGTCGCCTGTAATAGACTCTCCTAAGAGAAACTATTGCCCCCTACTGGTGCGGCTGAGGGTTGTGGCAAATTCCTCCGAGGATGAAACGATCTCAGGAACGTACCAGGAAATCTTCGCACGAACAGGTACCGGACCACTTGCGACTACTATCCCACTTTGCCGGAACCTCACTTCTCAGATCAACCACAGATTACGAATTTTGAGAGAGAACAGTTTATTGTAATTTAATTGCGTACTCAAAACTGATATAGGGATCGTATAAATATTTATACTGGTATATATTCGGTTTAGGTATTCTAGGAGGACTCCAAAACCTATCCGATTTACAGTGACTTATTCCTGAAGGAAAAGAAACTGCACTGTTAGAGTCCAGTTAGGAAACTAACTGACCTAACAGTTTCGTCAGGGACCATTCTGCAAATACTGGAAACTTCAAATAAACTTTGTCCAAAAAAATACGCCCACGAACCGAACCATTCGCCCAAACGCCCGTGTCCGAGCCCGAGCCCGGCCCATCCGAGCGAGCGTGTGGGGAAAAGTTCAAGTCCACCTCACGTGTTACTTGAACATGAGACTATGATATGCCAAGTAATTTATGGCACATCAACTACCCATTCCAATTCTATGTGGGATGGCCCAAAAGCCTTTTATACTTCCAAGCAAAGGGAAGGTTTGCCTTTCCTTTCCCATGTAGGATGGCAACCAACCCATCTCATCCTTGGAAGCCAAAAAGTCTCTTTCAAAAGCTCATCTTTGAAGTCTAAAAACTATGGATTTAATCCATCATTTGGCTTTCACCAAAACACCAATATTGTTCATGGTATAACATACTACAAGTATAATCATTGACCAAGGTCAAAGTCAACGGGACCCACTCAAAGTTGACCATTTCAAGCCAAATTTCCAACAATTTCTCCATTTAATCTCTGTATATCGACCCAAAAGTAACGTAAAAGCAATATGATACGTCTAGAACGTGTACGCAATGAAGAAGCAATTTTAGATTTCATTGTTAAGATTATTGTATAGTTGCCTAACGGACAGGATTGTACATTAAGGTTGTTATAGACGACATATCGACATTATTATTTAAATCAAAAGACATGGTATTTATGTTAATGTTAAACTATGAATATGAGGCTAAGAATTGAGTATATATTACTACATCTGTCGTTAAATGAGTGTCCAAATTTCATTTTAAGAGATATTGAAAATCTCAACTTTGTGTACAATTTGATTGCAAAGATTCATATATAATCTTGTAATTTCCTTTCCAAACATTTAGTTTTGCACGTATAAAGAAACAGTTGAATTTTTTTTTGAAAAAAAAACATTTAGAGACAAAGTTATGTTAAAAAAAAACACTCATTTTAGAACAAAGATTTTTTAAAAATAAACCCTCATTTAAGAACAAAAGAGTAATATAAGTCTGAGAGGTCAACAAAACAGATTTGGTCTAACATTTAGTCAATTTCAGTGGACTCTGTTTTTATTAGTGAAAAAATTACAACACGTATGTGGTGGAGCAACTTGACTGACATAGTAATATAGGAAAGTGTTAGCTTGTCTAACAGTACAACTGTGAACAAGGTTATAAAAATATAAAGTGATAATGAACTATTTTATGAAGTTGAATTGTCACCTATTTGATCAATTTTAAAAGACTTAATCATCTTTTTCCCTACCCCACATCTATCTTTGTTGGAAAAGTGTGTTGTGTGTGAAGGAAATTATGCACATTTCCTTACAAGAATCATTTGTCGTTGGACAAAGATTATCGTGGGTTCACGTTCACTCCGTGAGAACATGAAAATGATATATTTATTGGTTTAATTTGAAGATTGAATGATAAAAATATATAGCTCAAGTAAATAAATGGATGAAAGTTAGAAATGTGACTATGTCTCACATGTGAAAAGTATGGAAAGTTGATAGTTTTTTCCACTTTTTATTGAATTATAATTTAAAGAGTAACTTCCAAAGTTAATTATCCATTATTATTTGTAAATGAAACTCCAAAAGAGATTGATAAAAATTTTAATTGTTGAATTAAGTTGATCATCAATATGTGGATTAATTGGGGAATTAATATTTTTAGGAGTTTTGAGCTATAAAAGAGACACCCACAAGTTTTTTTTGGTAGAGAAGAGAAGATAGAAATACACACAAAATAAAACACTTGTTCTAGCAAATCTCCGTTTCATTCTTGATCATGTGCTTCTTCCATTGGCCTCCTTACATATTTTGTTGGTGATCTAGTCCAAACATATATATAATTCATTTCGCTAGTGGCTCAAGTGCGGAGTTGCATCCGGTTAATCCGTTTTATCCTAGGAGACTAACACCCATTGAAACCTCAAGCACTCGTAGAAAGGGGGACAAATTAGTCTTAAGGAGAGTGTGTTTTCACACGACTCGGATACAAGAGATCAAATATGGTTGCATCATTTCCTTTTCATGTTTTCCTTTCTATAAGATTTTATCCAAGAACTTTCACTAGCCGGGGCCCACCCATCAGGTATATTTTGAAAAAGATTTAATCGGAATCATATGTTAGTATTCAACTACTGTACAGTCAGATATTGGGCTAATTGTTAACCTAATAATTAAAATAAACAAAGGGTTAGCAAAACTGATCTGTTTAATCACACCATAAGATCCATAGAGTAAGTGTACTATTTGGGGATGGGTGATTCATGTTTTTTTAAAAGCTTGGTCGACCTTGTAAATTAAAAAAATGTGTACTATTACCAATTTGATTACAATAACTTAATTAGTAATTATGTTTGATTGCAACAGACTATTATTAAATGTTTTGAAGTTTCTACAAGCAAGGAAGATCGAGACCTTTGTCAGTGGGCATTACCCTGAATAAGACTTAATTTATTTTTCTTTAATCGTATCAAATAATTGAGAGTATTGCTGTTTTTCATAAAAATGTTAGTTGGGGAGTTAGGGGGATTATATTAGTGGCAATAACTATGTACAGTACAAGATTACAAGATGAACGAGAAGAGATCTCTGTACCACTCTTTGTGTATCACTTGTGTATCACAAATGATCTGACAGTTATAAGCTATTAAGACTTCAATAAATATAATGTCAAAAGTGATGCATAGCTGTCAGATCACTTGTGATACACAAGTGGTACAAAATTGTGGTATAGAGGATCTCCACTCAAGATGAACTCAGGCTAGGAAAAAAACTCGATTTACAAAAAACCATTGCCATGTTAATGTAGAAGATGATTCAGTTTTGGAGATTGGAATATTACTTTAAAATTATTATTATTATTATTATCTCCTATATTCAAAAATGAATACTCTCTCCGTCCCACTCGAATTAGGACAAATTTTCATTTTATGTGTCCCATTCGAATTAGGACAATCCAAAAATGGAAGTATTTTATTTAATGGTTCCCACATTCACACTCACTACAACTTTCCACTCATTATTGTCTACCCCACCTTCTCTCTCCTACTTCACTTTTCATACTCACAACACCTACTCCACTAACCCTTTTTCCTTGATCCACGTGCCCAATCCAAAAATCCTAATTCAGGTGGGACGGAGGGAGTATTATTTTTACTCTGAGCGACAATAAATTGAAAATTTATTTTAGAACGAATATAACAACTCAAAAAGTCAATTTTATTAAAGAGAAATTGTCGCATTTTTTATTGGTCAATATGGACATTTTATTTGTCTTATAACAATTTTCGCAATTTTTTTTTTGGTTCATGCAAAATTAAGTGTTTTGTTTTAATCAGGAAAATAGTTGCATTTCGTACCATAATATAAGATGAACAAATAACTAATCTTAATTACGATACTAGTTGGACCCTACCTTCATTCCAAAATAAATATTTAGAAACAAAATCAAATCTTTAGAGGAATTTGATAGTTTTTTGAACATTCATCGAGACGGGAATAATAATTTTTGATTAATGATTTTTTTTTTTTTTTTTTTTTTTTATATATATTTATATATATTTTGGTAAGACCTGATGAGATAGGTCTTCCTTGTTGAACACTTTATTAGCGCACAGGAATGAAAGAATGAAGTGGGTGGGTGTGATAAAGTTGAAGACTAGACTAGGTTATTCCAAGATGTTTTTCACTTTTCTTTCAAAAAAAAAAAGAAAAAGAAAAAGAAAAAGAAAAAAGAGATGAATTTCATCACTTTTTATCAAGGGTTATGTGCCCCTTTCCCAAATTAAAGTTGGCAAGTCTTCTAATGGGGTTAAATTCTGCTTTGGGGCCGACATGTATGATAAAGTTTTAACAATTGACTTGCCATCCCTTTACTTGAGTTTCGATGATCAGCACAAGACTGGTTGTGTCACAACCCATTCTACAAGAGGTATATTATCTGTTAAGGAATTCTCTCGTGAGACCGGCTCATGTATGAGACGGGTCTCGATGAGACATGAAATTAGCTTGTTCTGCCCCGCCAACGAAATCCGTCTCATACGTGAGACCGTTTCACACAAGCTTTTGTCATCTTTGTTTATGTGCAGATGATATCATGTTTCTTCATTTTTATAATTAATAGTACATTTTTATAATTAATAGTTGATATTAATTTGACAAACGACGGTCTTGCTTATATTTAATATTATTTTTGTTTGAATGGCTAAAATTGCTTCTAATCAACATCAATTTTGAACATTTATTTTTTGAGACGGAGGAAGAATAAATTTTAATCGTCACCCACCAACAGAAAAACCGTGAGTAATTAATAACCGGAAATGAGCAAACCTCGTGTATGAGCAAATCCAAATTCCATTCCAAAGTCACTTTGCTACTTCAACTTTCTCACTTTTTAAACATAGATTTCTTAATTGGATCACTTCTGACACTAATGATGTAATTTTTCATAATTTTGAAAATAAAAAAGTACTTTTTAGGTGGCATCAGTTGTTTGATGAGAAGTGTCAAATTAACTATCACTTTCATGCACTAAACATGAAAAGGATTATGATACATACAAAAAGTAAATAGATTGAAGATTATATCATTGAAGTAAGGGTTATACAACACGATTTTAATGCACTCATTGCATAATACAGTTTCAATTCATATACTCAATATATATCAGTAATATACTCCTACGAGTATTACTTTTAATGGCCTCAAACATGAAAAGGCTACTTTTAATAACCTCAAACACGAAAAGGATACCGACATATTCCCTATTTATGTTGTATGTGATTGTTTGGTTCTAGTTTTGAGTGTAAATTTAAAAAGTTTATTTTATGCACACTCAATGGTGTATAGACACATGCTCCCTTCGTCTCAGATCACTTGACACCTTTTGATTAAAACTGGTCAACTTAAGGTCGTTTTGACCAACACTTTTAGAAATAGGTATGTTAAAAAAAAATGTTATTGGGAGGATTTTTAATGGTGATCATTTTACATTTTTTTAATTTTTATTCGGATAATAAATATTTCTATAAAGTGTTGCTCAAACCGACCTTAAATTGATCAGTTTTGATAAAAAAAAAGTGTCGAATGAGCTGGGACAGAGGGAGTATATTATAATTGTAAGTAGATTAGAATAAAATAATTGACAATGAAGGGTGTAGTAGTGTCATTTAAAAATAGCATTAATTTATGCGGGGAGGATATTAATTTTCAAAAGAAGGCTAGATAACAAAATATATAGGCACATATCTAGAATTATGTACATTAAAATCCATCATTTACCTTAATTAATTTCCGTTTGTCCCACAATAGATGCTCCTTTTTCTTTCTTATTTGACCCAAAGTAAATATTGCATAGCTAAATAAAGAATAATGGAATTTAACGATAATATACCAATGTATAAATAAATAAATTCAGTTTGCAAAGTTTGAATTATCAGCTGCAAAACTATGGGATGGGCAAACATATACTCCCTCTGTCCCTAAATGAGTGTCCATTTTCAAGAAATCTTTGTCCCTAAATGAGTGTTTTTTTTTAACATAACTTTCTCCCTAAACGTTTTTTTTTTTCGAATTTTTTTTCACCGGTTTCTTTATACGTGCAAAACTAAAGGTTTGAAAAGGAGATTACAAGATTATATATGAATCGTTGTTACCAAATTATTCAAAAAGTTGAGATTTTCAGTGTCCTTTAAAATGAAATTTGGACACTCATTTAGGGACAGAGGGAGTAATAATTTCATGTCTCAATCAAATAATAATCTTTTCATCTAAAAAAGATTGTCCCATAACATACTGTTTGTGATCAAGGGATAGACGAATGCAGGGGACAGAGAGAAAAAATAGACGCTAGGGTTTTTGTCGTGGCCGCCGGCTGCCATCTCAGCCTCCAGCCTCGTCTTCTCCTAGCCACACACCTCCACCAATAGGTCATGTCTCATTAAATCATGGACCATCCGATCTTAGGGCTGCCACCTCTCAACATCACCCGTCCTATGCTAGTTTGCTGAAGAGCACAACCGAATTTCCCCCGCCGGTGATTCCATTAATCTCTGCAACTGTTCGACATGGTGAACCCTCTTTAAAGTTCCTTAAAGAAATTAATAATACACTAGTGAAGCCATTTCACTTAACCCTAGTTGGAAAATTAGCTAAGGGGCGGCCTACTATGGATGATACCTGCCGTTACTTTCTCAAATTTGGATTGAAGGCTGAATTCCAACTTGGTCACATTGATTCTAAGCATCTTCTTATCAAGTTGTCTCATGAAGAAGATTTCAACAGAATGTGGGCAAAGGAATTACGATTTGTGAGAAGGTTTCCTATGAGGGTTTTCAGATGGACTCCGTCATGGCGGCCTGATCAAGAGTATTCGTTTTTCCCACTTTAGGTTGGTCTTCCAGGTTTACCTATCCATCTGTTTAATAAAATGAGTCTTTTTTCAATAGAAAAAAATTTGGAGAACCATTAGCCATTGATAAAGCTACAGTTTTATTAACTAGACCTAGTATTGCAAAGATTTTAGTTCAAATTGACCTTCTCATCTCAAGAAGTTTGCCTCTAGGGTTTGGATTGAATGCGTTGGATATTATGCCCTAGGCCCTTGAGAAAGGCCTATGCGTTATATCATAGATTCATTGTTATAAGAGATAACAAACCCGATTATTATATCTTTTGCATATTTACTATAATAATCATTGTCCCTAGCACTTATGAAGGGCTAGCATGAGTTTAATGGATAATCTTATGATGATTATAGCGCACAGGATGCGGATTAAACTTGTGGGTACATGTTGGAGAACAAGTACTGGATAGACCCGTTATGAGATTTATGTCATGGTCAAATTTCATAATTAAATCTCATAATAGTTATATCATTTGAATCCTTAGACCTGAGATTATCACGGTCTTCTACATGATGAACATTATATTTGACGTACTCAAACGCTATCCCTAACTGTGTGGTTATAAAGGTTACGATTGGCATAATCAGATTCTTGTAGGGAAGAATGATAAGTCAAGATGGGATTTATCCCTCTCTCAAGAGAGATATCTGCTTGGCCACTCGATGAGTGAGATTGATAATAGTGTACGGCCGTACCCAAATGAATTGAAGTGTTCAATGTTATTTGCTCATATCAATCTACTCGGGATCGAGAAAGCATTGGACAACATAAGTTGATGTGGACCATGACTTATGTCCAATATGATATCGCGTGACAAAGGGATTATGATATGTTCTATAAGGTTACTTTGGACTTTCAAAGTTATACTAATTGGGTAGTCATAATGGCTTGTTAGAGTCCGCTTATGACTTACGGGTTCTGACTGGTTCGGACTCGTTGCCAACTTAGTATAATCCTATTGGGTCACACACAATAGAACGGATTGAAAAAGGCAAAAATATGGGATTTTAATGCTGGCCACCGTACGGCTCTTAAAACCACCGTACGGCGCCTGATCAGCCGTACGGCTGGTTCTCTGGCTTTGGTCAGATTATTAAGATTTCTTGTACGACAAGGAATCCCGATCCCAAACAGAATTAGGTCAGACCCTTATATATGATATACAGCCGGGTTTGACAGCCTCTAATGGTGATTTTGGAAATCACACACACTTGTTTTGGAAACAATAAATTATAGGGAGGTATGATTATTTATTTTATGATCCATGATCATCAAAATACAATAATCAATAAAGCAAAATAATTCCCATGAAGGAATCGTTTCTTTACCAAGCCTTGGGTCTAGCAATCCTGATCATGAAGGTGTTCTTGATATCCGTTTGACGTGTGGATACCGATAGAGGGTGTTTGCGTTAGCACCTCAAAGTCCGTTTTCATGGATTCGATCTTCAAGGATATGTTTCTTTCATATTGGTAGGCTTAATCACACACCTACTAAATTAGACCTAACTCGGCCACTAATAATGTAATTAGGGTAAGTCAGGGTCGATCCACGAAGAACGATGATTATTTGCGAACAGTCACTTGACCAGATTGGGGATTTAATTGAGATTTTAATTAATTCCTAAGACGAGAAAATAAACTAAATGTGGTTAAAACAATGATTTAAAAGCACTCCAGGTTGATTACTATCCCCGTCCTCTAATTCAATTTCATCAGTACTTCTATTTCTCTGTTAATCCTATTTACTTGATCACGAGATATATTGCAATCTCTGTCTCTTCTTACAAATTAGTTACTAGCAGTGGCACACTCACTAGCAACCCTAATTAATAAATTAATCTAACTGGCACAGTCTAGATCGCAGAATTAATTGATTCAATTTAAGAGACTAAGATCAAAAACGCTTTCTACAATTATTTCATATAGATAATCGTCTAATTTTGCCTACTTCCCGAATTGCTATGGCACATACACAATTCGTAAGATGCTACGGTGAAAACCCTAATTCTGGCACAGAACAGAGAATTCTAGCATAGATCAAGAAATAGAACTAATGGATTGGCTAAATCTACAAACCCTAAATATTAATCTAGAATCAGAACAGACAAAATTATAAATAGATCAACAAAAGAAAAAGAAAAATTACCTCAATTGAATTAAAGAAGGTTCAAGATCTCAACCCAAAGTAATGGAGTTTAGTTCTCCATTAATGGTTACACAAAGCTTCCGAGAGAAAAAGAAAGAACGTCGTAAAAAAAAGTCCAGCGAGAATAAATAACCTAATCCTAATTCTAAACTAATAATAACTTTTCTAAAATTCAAATCAAAAATAAAAAGATAATAAAATAAAATAAACAAAAACCAAAAAATCAGTTCCAGCCGCCGCTGCACTTTGTACGGAGGTTGACTTTCACCATTTTACAATTAAGCCCCTGGAGTTTTAATATTGTCAGTTCAGTCCTCCAAGTTTCAGAATTGTCTAAACAGCCCCTCAACTTCCAGAAATTTCAGTTTCGCCCCTGCACTCTTCCGCCAGTTAACTTTGACTTGACTTTGACTACTTGACCATCGAGACAGATGTTGAAGCTCACCAAAAATTACATCCGGGAAAATAATTAACTAATAACGACTATTCTACCCCGGATAACAATAAAGCTCAAATGATAAAATAATGTCTCAATTACATCAAATCTAGTCTAAAATACATCAAAATGAACCAAAATATATGAGAGAATAAGGTAAACAATGTATACAAAATCCGCCACATCAAATTCCCCCACGCTTAGACCGTTACTCGTCCTTGAGTAACATCCTAACCCCACTCTAAACTCCGGTCTAATCAGCGTAGCATGGGAGAAAATGACCCCTAATCTCCTCTAACCTCCTCAGTCAAAAGTCAACAAACACAATCAACTCGGAGTATAAGAAACTCCGTCCCCATATAACTCCAGAAAATCAAATAAAGATCAATGGCCTTAGCCCGATACAAACTCCAAAATGGCCAAAAAAAATGTATCCGGACTAAGGCCCACTCATAAAAGCCATGGGGAACTAAAAGTGTCCTAAGCTTCCCCACGCTAGTCTCACACTACAAGTCTCCCTCATAAAAATAAGAAGTTAATGCCTAGAAATTGTTTCCGGACATCACTTACCTCGTGAAAGCACCAACGCCCCTTATCACTCCAAGAAAAGAACGAGGGTTTCTACCCTATCTCCACTAACCGAACCTCCAACACCAAAATTTCCTAACCCGAGACTCCGAACCTCCCTTATGTCCCCAACACCGGTGAATTAATGATAATACACTCAAATCCTCACCTTTTGCCTAAGCGCCCTTTCGGGTTTTCACTTAGCCTCTCATATTTTTTTCTTTATTTTAATATTTTTTTTTTTAAGAAAATTAAAAATGCGTACTATACATAATACAAAACCCTCTCCCACGCTTAAACTACACAGTGTCCTCAATGTGTGTCAATGAAAGTGCATGGACAGTAAAGGCGTAAAAGAAAGGGAAACTGACTCATCTACACCTTGTTTTCGCACCCTATCACCACTACTACCATCTCCACCCTTCTTCTTCCCATATTTAGCAACCAAAAATTTTCACCAAACAATTCACAATTTCACCCACAACGCTCACAATCACGTACCAACGATAATTCAACAATAAAATCAATACGACAATCATACCACGAACTCAACACAACTACAAAACTATCACTGTTCGCAATTTTCCCACACTATCATCGCTCACAATCACTCACCAACAATTATCAATCAACCATAGCCACACAGTTAATTCAACACAACCACAATGCAATATCAACTCTCCAACAATATTACACTACAAATTTCCACCAACAAAGTACCAATCCCAGCAATTCAAAAGCGAGAGAATGGGCAAAATTATACCTTTTCAAGCTGAAATATACCCAGTTAAGCTCTTTGTCCCTCCAAATTTGCTCCAAACAAGTGCAATCCAAAAATGCCCAGAATTGAGAATTTCGGGTTCCTGAATCATCCTTCGAACTCGGAATTGATGGAGTTTGATGGTGGTAGGGAGGAAGGGGATGAAGTGGGAGTTGTTTTAATGGAGGAGGGTGGCGATTTGGTGAAGATGTGGTGGTGTAAAGGAGTTGGGCGGCGGCTATGGCGATTTAGAGAGGGAGAGATGCCGACTGGGAGAGAAGGGAGTACGGAGTGCGATGGGTTTGCCCAGATCTGTGCAGAGAGCGACGATCAGAGGGAGTACGGAGTGCGATGGATGTTGGTCGGCGGTTATGGAGGCGAATGGAGAGGGAGATTGATGTTAGGAGTGGGATGGTGGCGGCGGCTATGGAGGTTTTGGAGAGAGAGAGAGAGAGAGTGACGGGTTTAGAGAGAGAGAGGTGAACGGGGTGTGAGAGAGAGAGAGAGACCTGGCGAGGGGTTTTTTTTTTTTTTTTTTTTTTGGCCAGCCCTTGTGGCACAAGAATTGAGCACTTGTGGCACAAGGACTGGATGAAATTTCCCAAGCTGCATTCCTTTTTTTTTTTTTTTTTTTTTTTTTTTTAATTCACACCCTTGTTTTTGCCTAGACTGCCCTTTCGGGTTTTCAATCTAGCGGGCTTCTTTTCTTGTGCATTTTTTTTTTTTTAAGAAAAACTAACTAGCTATCTAGAAATAAAATACATACTATACAACTACAAATCCGTCCCCCACGCTTAAACTACACAGTCCTCAATGTGTACAAATGAATAAAAATAAGGACAGTTTAAACGTGGGAGAATAAGTGGTACCTCATTAATGCACACTCCACCCCGTTTGAGCTCGAATTGTCTGCATAAACCCTTTCTTCTTTTTGTTCATCGTGCTCAAACCTCTATTCTTCTCCATCGGACCACTAGCTATCATCAATTCTTCCTCACCTCCAAATACATGCTTTCGGTGCTCAGGAAGATTCTTCACCTTTCTTGGTCCATGTTTTACCGCCGGGATCTCAAAACCAATCTTCACATCATCACTACTACTACAAACCTTGGACACATTATCTACCTTTGGCTCTACTACATCCATAAAACACAAACCACGGACATCCTTAGGGTCTTTCTTGGAGTCAAAAATATTGAACTCCATTAAATCCCCATCACACTCCATAGTCAACGATCCGTTGGAAACATCCAACTTAGTGTGAGCCGTAGACATAAATGGCCTTCCCAATAGAATGGGAGCCTTAGGATCTGTGTCCATCTCTAACACATAAAAATCAGCAGGGAATATGAACTTACCAACCCGGACCAAAACATCCTCAACTTTCCCTTTGGGGTATGCATTAGATCTATCCGCCAACTGAATCACGACCCTAGTATCTTGTAAAGGTCCCAACTTGAGCTTTTCAAACAATGCATATGGCATGACATTGATTGAAGCACCTAAGTCAAGCATCGCCATATGCTCAGATTCATCACCCAAAGACACGGGAATAATAAACATACCCGGATCACTACACTTCTTGGGCATCTTCTTGTGATAGACTGCAGACACATACTCTTTCATCTTCACCTTTTTCTGACTTCTCGCTTTCTGATCCCTCTTCAACGTACACAACTCCTTAAGGAATTTAGCATATCTCGGAACAGTCTGCAAAAGATCCAAAAATGGGATGTTTACCTCAAGCCTCTTGAAAGTGTCATATATAGCCTTGTCAGGCTCCGGTTTACGATGCTCTCTCAAGGCCTCAGGAAATGGAACATCCGGCTCATCAACTGTTGGCTCTGGTGTAGTTTTCTTCTCCTTCTCCGGCATCTTCTCTTCAGGCACAACCTTTTCAACCTCAATTACTGGCTCCTCCGGTACAACTTCCATCCTAATCCCCTTACCACTGCGTAAAGTCATGGCATATGCACTCTGCTTAAGGTTCGGTTCTGTTCTAGACTGTACCTTCTCTGCCTCTCTAGCCTCTAGTCTCCCAACCGCATCAGCTATTTGCCCAATCTGGCTCTCTAGATTACCAATACTCACATCGGTCTTTTGTTGATACTGCTGGAAATTGCTATTCATCATGCTCACCGACTGTGCTAAGGAATGAATCATGTCATCTGTAGACTGTCTCAAAGGGGTACTCTGATACTGCTGCTGCTGCCCGAACGGTGGTCTGTATTGATACTGATTAGTCTGGTACTGCTGACTCTGTGGTGGACCCATCAACAATTGCTTCATCATCCCCTTAAGGTCCTCAACATCTGTCTCAAGCTTACTTGTCACACCACTACTAGAATTCACAGCACTGACCTGTCTGAAACTTGACCTCCTGCCATGCGTCCGAGTACTCTTAGCCAACTCATCAATAATCTCATTAGCCTCATCAGTCGTCTTGTTCAGAATACTACCTCCACAGCATGCATCCACTAAGCGTTTATCCGGAACTGTCAATCCCCCATAGAAGTATACTATCAGCTGTTCATCATCAAATCCATGATACGGGCAACTCCTGCACAACTTATGGAACCTGTTATAATACTCGTATAGAGTCTCATCCACCTTTTGCTCCATGTTGCTAATGTCCCGCTTCATCACATTGATTTGATCGGGAGGAAAGAACTCATCAAGAAACACCTCCTTCATTTGCTGCCATGTGGTGATACTGTTAGGTGGGAGATGATAGTACCACGCACTAGCATCATCTTTCAGAGTGAAAGAAAATGCTCTGAGTAATAAGTGCTCTAAAGGAAGTGTAGCCGGCTTCATGCTTTGACATATCTGCACAAACTGGGACACATGCTGATTCGGATTCTCTCCAGGCATCCCAGTGAAGTGTGGTAACTGGCTCAACAGCCCCGGCTTCAACTCAAAAGTGACTCCGACAGGTAAGATAGGGAATTGGACGGCATGTGGTTGCTCATTCCAATTCGGGGCAGTCTTTTGCCTCAATGTCTGATCTGCCATTTGCTATCTAACTCAAGAATTCCAAGCAGATTGTCAGTAGAACGGGTGTGGACCATAAAAGATGCCACACTAAAAACAGAAATAGATAAATAAAAACAAAAAGGAAACTAAATAACTAAACTAACTAAAAATAAATACAACTAAAATGAAAAGAACAAGAACAAGAATTAAAATAAGAACGTAAACAAATAAACACCGTTCCCCGGCAACGGCGCCAAAATTTGGTAGGCTTAATCGCACACCTACTAAATTAGACCTAACTCGGCCACTAATAATGTAACTAGGGTAAGTCAGGGTCGATCCACGAAGAACGATGATTATTTGCGAACAGTCACTTGACCAGATTGGGGATTTAATTGAGATTTTAATTAATTCCTAAGACGAGAAAATAAACTAAATGTGGTTAAAACAATGATTTAAAAGCACTCCAGGTTGATTACTATCCCCGTCCTCTAATTCAATTTCATCAGTACTTCTATTTCTCTGTTAATCCTATTTACTTGATCACGAGATATATTGCAATCTCTGTCTCTTCTTACAAATTAGTTACTAGCAGTGGCACACTCACTAGCAACCCTAATTAATAAATTAATCTAACTGGCACAGTCTAGATCGCAGAATTAATTGATTCAATTTAAGAGACTAAGATCAAAAACGCTTTCTACAATTATTTCATATAGATAATCGTCTAATTTTGCCTACTTCCCGAATTGCTATGGCACATACACAATTCGTAAGATGCTACGGTGAAAACCCTAATTCTGGCACAGAACAGAGAATTCTAGCATAGATCAAGAAATAGAACTAATGGATTGGCCAAATCCACAAACCCTAAATATTAATCTAGAATCAGAACAGACAAAATTATAAATAGATCAACAAAAGAAAAAGAAAAATTACCTCAATTGAATTAAAGAAGGTTCAAGATCTCAACCCAAAGTAATGGAGTTTAGTTCTCCATTAATGGTTACACAAAGCTTCCGAGAGAAAAAGAAAGAACGTCGTAAAAAAAATGTCCAGCGAGAATAAATAACCTAATCCTAATTCTAAACTAATAATAACTTTTCTAAAATTCAAATCAAAAATAAAAAGATAATAAAATACAATAAACAAAAACCAAAAAATCAGTTCCAGCCGCCGCTGCACTTTGTACGGAGGTTGACTTTCACCATTTTACAATTAAGCCCCTGGAGTTTTAATATTGTCAGTTCAGTCCTCCAAGTTTCAGAATTGTCCAAACAGCCCCTCAACTTCCAGAAATTTCATTTTGGCCCCTGCGCTCTTCCGCCAGTTAACTTTGACTTGACTTTGACTACTTGACCATCGAGACAGACGTTGAAGCTCACCAAAAATTACATCCGGGAAAATAATTAACTAATAACGACTATTCTACCCCAGATTAGAATAAAGCTCAAATGATAAAATAATGTCTCAATTACATCAAATCTAGTCTAAAATACATCAAAATGAACCAAAATATATGAGAGAATAAGGTAAACAATGTATACAAAATCCGCCACATCAAATATTGTATTTAATTTAATCAACATGCTCGGTTCCGGGCTCTTGGGTGTTTGATTTATATGTTTTATTCCGCTGCGCATGATGTATCAAAACCCAACAATGGTATCAGAGCCCCGTTCATCGTTGTTTATTTTAATATATCATGTTTAAATTGTTTAATTCGATTATATGATTTTTCATGATGATAAGATGAATGTGTGATTTGGGTTTTATATATGAGATATAAAATTTATGAGCATGATTGAATGGGGAATATGTAATTGTTATATTGATGTGATCTATATGAATAATTGCATGTGGGATTATCAATAAATAATTGGATTATGTGTATTGATGATTTAGATCTAATTCATATATGTAATAAATTGTTTATCCATGATATTGGTTAGATCTAGTAAAATTCGTAATCTGTATTTCGTGTTTCTGTAATCGGATTATGTATGAACACTATATTGGGATTGATCGAATTTAAGAAATTCTGGAAATCTGGGAAACTGGGAAAAGGAACCGTACGGCTCCAGAGATGGCGTACGCCTGATGGCCCGCCGTACGGCTCCTTTGAAATTTTCTGACAGTTTGTTTTGTTTTCTGATTGTTCTGTAAATCGTTTACAGAATTCGAATCAGAAATCAAATCTAGTTTCAGATGGCTGGTTTTCGAAACCATGTTTCCTGAAATATGATTTAATCCAGAAAATTGCAGAAACAAGTGACGAATCCATACGGGAATGTGGATGCCTTTTGGCTTAGTTTCGACCGTATAGAGAAGCTACTTGGTTTCTTGATCTTAGTACGGGAATGTAGATGCCTTTTGGCTTAGTTTCAACCGTACATTTTGTGCTCTCAATCTATAAATGTTCTGCAGAAACAAAGTTTCAGAATTTAACCCTATGAACAAAGTGCAAATTGTTTGCTAGAGAAGGAAACTAAATTTGGATTAATTCATTGCATGGACCAATGGCAGGCTTACGCTTTGTTTTTGGGAATGCGAATGAAATATCCAATCTGTAAATTGTTTACAGATAATTTAGATTCCGTCCCCATAAAGTTGCTTCATAATTGAATCACAAGATTTTGCTTCAGTTAATTAATTTGTTTAGTTAACATAAATTATGCAAAGACTATATTATATTATGTTTGACATAATTAAATATATGATGCATGTCTCTATGTAAAAGAACCTTCTTTAAAACTTAAGTCTTATGCCAATCCATGATTAAAACACTTGTGAGTACGTGGGTAATTTTATGTGGGTTACGCCCTATCGTAGGTGCATTAATTCTATTCACCTATGAGCAAGATGAGGAAACAATGATTCCTATACGTTTAAAATTGTTTGACTTAATTGGGCTATCAAAACAGTTTTGGGCTTAAGGCACAGATGAGATTAAAACCTGTTAGACATAAGATGTCTAAAATCTCATAAAGGATCTAAGAGCCACATATGATGTGATTGATAAGGAGTTATCTACCTAAATAACTTGATTTTGAGCAGCCGTGCCCTAGCCGACTCAAAGTTGGGTGAAATATGGATCTTAGCCCACACAAATTATGTTATACAATTGTTGTATTTGAAGTTGCATAATTTAGTGGGAGTATTTATGAAATGCATTAAATATCTCTAAATGATAATGGTATGAAATATATGTGTATATTTATTTGCATATTTTGTAGAATGTTTTAAACTTTAATCATGTATAATTACTGCGATTGACCCCACTTAAAGAGAATGAGATTAACTTCCTTGACCTAGTCATGAGCTTAATAATTGTTCTAAAGCAAGAACGGAAGTTATGAATTCTTAATAAATCATATTCCTAAGAAACTTAATGCCTTAAGGTAGGACATGGACATAAATTAGAATCATGTGGATGAATCTATGGATGTCAATCGTCCTACGACTTGCTACCAAATGTTTGGAACTTTAGAAGTATCTAAAACATATGGATGCTTATGTGATAAGAAATCGCGTAGGAAACGTTCCTACAAGCAAGAGAGGCAAATAAAGTTTGAGATTGGTTATCAAGTTAGTTTGGAACTGACAAACAGATTTGTTATTAATTCATAAGCGACATTTGATGTTTAAAATGCTATGTCTTAATATCAAATGGAAAACTTCTCAAACTATAAAGGTTAATATGGAAAAGGATTTAAGAGAAGGGCAAGACAAGAGTTGTCAAGCCTAAGGAAATATTTGTGGCTAAAACCTAAAATCCAAAGGATGTATTTGCTACCATGGCAATATGATTGACCATTGGAAAAATTACAATTTGAATTAAAAAATCAAAAAAGGAAGTGTAGTAGGACTACCACTTCAAGTATTTATGTTTATCTTTCTACATCTAAGTTTTTGGGTATTGGATACCGGATATGAATCTCACATTTGTATAAATGTGTAAGACTTGAGAAATAGAAAGACTACTTTAAAAGGGTAAAGATTAACCTATGTGTTGATAATGATGCAAAGGTTGCAACATTAATCATAGGAACATGCGAAGTGTCTTTACCTAGTGGGTTCATAATTGTTTTGAACAATGTTGTGATGTTCCTACTTTAAAGTAGAAATATTATTTTGATTTCTTCATTGGAAGATTATGGATATTTCTTATTTTGAATAAGAAAGTGTTCCATTAAATATGATTTGCTTTATTGTATTGCTAATCATATAAATGAGACTTTATATCCTTATCTTGGAAGAACAAAATAATGAGTATAAAGTAAATAATGGAAATCCGAATCTAAGGATGTAAGCGTTAAACTCTTAAAGCATTGATGTCTATATCAATAATAAGAAACACATATCTAAAATTCTATGGGATGGACTTTTAAATTCACAAGATTTCGAATCATGTGATATATGTGAATCTTAGATATTGATTAAGACACATCTTACTAATTAGTAGTAAAAGGAAAAAAAAAAAAACTCTTTTGGACTTATACATATTGATGTATGTAGTTCACGAAAGTAACAATGCTTGGAAAGGATTTCGGTATCTCATGGTAAAAGTATTGGTGTACTCTGATCTGATCAAAGTAATGAATATTTGAACCATAGACTTGATGAGAATTATGCAGAAAGTCTGCAGAATGAGAAAACAGAATATGGAGACAACATCCGTACGGTTCCATTTAGGCGCACGCCTAGTAATGAGCCGTACGGCTCCTGTTTACAGAAGTTTACAGATTGTCTACAAACTGCTATTTTTCGCCTCATGATAAGTCAAACTGATCTTTAATTATCCTTCTGGATTAAGTGCTAGAAACAGCTGCGCTTACACTAAATTGAGATTCGTCTAAAGAGGTTCGATATAGCATATTAGATATGTAATGAAAGAAAACTTAGTTTATCTTTCATAAAGATTTGTGACGTGATAATTTTGTGAAAAGTGTTGGACAGAATCACACCCAAATCTAATTAATGTATTTTCATGGGATATCTTAAATATATAAATTTTACACCCTTTAGAGTACAAATCGTTTATTGCTCTAAATAGCACTTTCTAGATAAATTGTTTATCTCTAAAGAAGTAGTGGGAGTAAAAGATATCTCAAAGAGTTTGAGGCCCAGAAAATGACAAAGAACCTAAGATGAAAATTGAACAAAATTTCACAAGGAGTTGCTGAAATTCGTTCAAGTATTCACAAGTTTTTTGCATAAATGATAGAATACTATCTATAACAAGAAATATTAATTTCTCGTAATAGAAAGTAATAAGGAAGATATTGTCGTGACCCCGGACCCCGCGGGCCCGAGACCGCGAGCTGGACGTCGACTTAAGACCAAAACTAAGAAATACTGAAGTTAAAAATTTCATTTGATACCAAAAGGTGATGATCCAAAGTTTTACAAATCCAAGTTTGACAAAATCCAAATACAACTATCATAAACTTCCACAAGTTTATGCCCAACAAAATACAAATATACAATTCTTAATGACGTCATTGTTTGGTACAACTATCCCAAAAGGTTACACATTTATATAATCTAAACCAACCTATAACAACCTTACCCAAAAGAATGTATCCACACTCGACGTCCTCTTTCTCGTGATCAGCGAGACTAATCCTTAGCACCTGAGGGGGGGGGGGGTTAAGGAAAACAAAGATAAAAGAAAGGGGGTGAGATAAATCTCAATAAGTTACTAATGCAACTACATGACATGCTATGATGAAATATACAATAATAAATCATAGATAGCACATAGCAGTTATCACATAACAGATAGCAGCGGAAATAAACACATAACAAAGGATATAGCCAAGGTTTTCCAAACCGGTACATCCAAATAAAGGATCGCTGCGCAGCTTCAATAATCAACCAATCAACATCTTCATAATAGCATGAAAGCTGAAGAGAAATCCCCGGTACCGGAACCAATAACCATAAAAGTGTCACAAAGGACAAGAGCCATGACACAATGTCATGCCCGGTAGCTAGATACATTCCCAAGGGAAGCTAACTTATCCTTTCCAAGGCCAATCTGGAAAAGGGGTATAGAAGAGGGCAAAACAATGGTCAACATTATAATGGACTTGGCTTTGCCATTATAATCTTTCCCATCGCCCGATGCAACAAATATGCCAGCTGGGCTTCCAAATAAATGCTAAGTAATAATAATTTAGCATGAATAAACAACTTAAGGTTCCAAAGTAGGGAACCATACCAAGTAGTCACCAAGAAAGTGAAATGTACCAATCACGCACAATTAAAGTGTTCCAACAATCCCAATTAACACTTAATTAATTTCCAACACAAACTTAATCACAAAGGACCCAATTCTATCACTAGATTGTACTACAATGTTCACTAAGGTCAACTAGAAGGACACCCAAGATTTGAATCAAAACGTATTCTTCAACCACACAAAATAACAAATGTAAACTTTCAGAGGACTGTGCGGCCGCCCAATATGGTATGTGCGGTCGCCCAAAAAGGCCCTCAAACAAGAACAAAACCTTTCAGATAGATGTGCGGTCGCCCAGACATTTTTGGGCGGTCGCCCAATCTTCTGAATTGCTGGAAATCGGGAAGAACAAGCTTGGTTCTTCCATTTTCATACCAAAACACATTTCAACCAAAATCCAACCCTCTAACTAGCATACTAATGTACCAAAACAACTTATAAGTCCAAAAAGACTCATACAACAACATTTAACAACCAATATCAAGATCAAATCCCAACATTCAAACAATCACCATTTTTAACCAAAAACCCAAATAAATTCCAAATAATTTGCAATCTCACCCAAAATTCAAATATAACAAACAAAGCATCATATGAACATGATATGAACATTTTAACATCAAAATGGGGGAAAAGTAACTTACTTGAAAATAATGAAAGTTGACGGAATTCAATTCTTTTTGGTTCTACGCGATCCTATCGACGATCTAAACACATTTCACGTTTTAAGAAATGAGAGATTATGAGAGGAAGATGAAGAAAATGAAGAGAGAAGTAAGAGGAAGAGAAAACTTACCAAATGGAGGAGAGAGAGAGGGAGTTGCTGGGAGGGAGAAGTGAGTGAAGGGGAATAGTGAGGGAGAAGAGAAGAAGTAGGGAGGGAGTAGGGGAAAATGATTTAAAGAATTTACACTTAGGCCCCCTCCTCTACACTACACACAAATACTCCCCACTAACAAATAAGACCCAACAATACTACACTAGCACAAATGACCCAAATAAAATGCTAGGCATAATTATTATAACACATAAATATTTAAATAAATAATAATTTAAATATATAGATAAGCAAATAAATAAATAATAATTATTTATTGCTAATAAAATAGAGCCTAGATTTCGGGTCGTGACAGATATCATTGAGAATGATTGACTTATTACCTATCAAGATGAAATGACCACTCCAGATTTAGATCAATGACTTATAGTCATGAAATCTAAAATGCAATCCATGTATCATAATCAAGTTTCGAACTTGATTGTTTTACCCTAAGGCTTAAAAAACAAAGGATAGAAAATGAGTTTTCTTTGAGAAAATGAACATGGATCGCAAGGTGCATATTGATAAAGCTCTGCTAATTGAGTAAACTTAATTCATAATGTCGATTATGATGAAATTTTATCACCCGTATTCATGCTTAATGTTATTAGAATTCTTATTGTCATGACCTCATATTGCGAATACAAAATATGACAAAGGGATATTAAAACTATATTCCTTAACAGGAACATACTGTGAGAGCTCGCGCTCGAACCGCCCTTTTTGCGATCTGCGCTCGGTTTCACACAAATGGTTTCCTCTCGAAGTTTTAATTGATTTGCAAGAGTCGCCACCTCACTTTATTTTAGGAAAAATGAAGACAAAACCTTTTGTTTGAGAAAGTGGGTTCGGGGGCTAAGTTATGAGAAGAGAAGGGGTTAGGCACTCACCTCACCCGTGATGGTCTCTAGCATGCATGCCTCTTAAGTTCATTTTATGCCTTAACAAAAATGGTGATTTTATGTACAAAGGAGTCTTCCTATTCTAGGTATGTTTGCTTAAACTCACAAATGAGAGCCGGTTTGGGTGGACTGTCACTTGGTTTTGAAAATGGTTTTGAGCATTCATATCAATAAAGGAAAGCACAAAATGGGTGGGGGTTTATTGAAATGTACACTTGATGAGTAAAATGGGAGACAAATCCCATGAAAAGAATAAATGTCCAAGATCCAAGTTTATGCCCATCTTATGGACTGCTGTTGTAACGCCCATCCAATTCCTTGTTAAATATTTGACATACTTGTTAAATTCTTGAACTTGCATATTATGTGCTAGTTTTACTTGGGTTAAATTTCTAACTGCTTTAAATAGTTAAGGTGGTGAAATGTCTAGTTTTGACTGTTGGGTCATTTGTGAAAATTTGACTTTAGGGGCCTTTTTGTTAAAAGTGAAACTTGAGGGGCCTAGTTGTCATTTTCCAAAAGTTGCCAAGTATATCTTGTGTTTGCCCGGGAGAATCATTTCTTCCCCAAATCATTCTCGTTGTTTCCTCTGTTTCATAAGTTAGGTTTAGGGTTTTGCCTATTCTCGACTCCTCGAGTTTAATTATCCCCCCGTTCTTGATTCTGATCCCGGATTAATATTCGTGGCGTTGAATAGAGCGTTCCAGGCCGAACAGAAATAAGTTTAGGTCGACTTGAATTTTGACTAGGTAACTTATTAGCTCCCCCTTGCTTGTAATAACATGCATAAATGTTATTCTCGATACTTGTGAATGTTAATTTCGTGTTTGGGATGATTTTTGCGAGACTTGTAAATTTGGGACAAAGGGAGTAATAATCCTCTGTGGGAAATAATGAAAGAAAATGAAAGAGTTAGTTTTGAGCTTGTTAATGCATTCTGGGCATGTTGAAATTGTTAGTAAATGTTACTCCTACGTTTTGGAACGGAAAATTTCTTAATCTGGGAAAGGAATAAAAATTTCGCATTTTGGTACATTGTGCGACCGCACAAAAATCATTGGGCGACCGCACATCTTTCTGAAAGGTTTTTCAAAGAAATTGACCTGCTTGTGTGCGACCGCACAGTTCATTTTAGGCGACCGCACAGTTATCTGAAAAACCAAAAATGTTGTTTAAAGTTTGTATAAGTTGGAAGTAACCCTAGTTAAGGTATATAACCTTAGTATAAGATGTCCTAGCAAGTGTTGTGACACCTTAGGGGCATCAGAACTTGGTCTTAAACATGTATACTCATTGAATTAAAATGAGAACTTAAGTATAAGAGTAGTAACTCTTCTTTATGTCTTGAAAGTGCTATGAACAAGCACTAATGTGTTATACTTGTTGTGAATCCAATGATTGTGCACCTTAGGGGCATTAGAACAAGGTTTGAGACTTGAACATCCTAAGAATAAGATTAGGATCTTGTAAGAGTAAAGTGTATAACTCTTATACTTGCTTGAATGTCCAAAGATTGGAAGTTATAATTGGAAGTATAAGACATTAAAAGCTTGTACGTGACTCGAACATCCAAAGAATTGGATTAAGACTTGGATATAAGATAATAAAATCTTGTACTTGACTTGACACCAATACATATGTATGGTAGTGAACTAGAAAGTGCTATAAGTAAGCACTAACGTGTATGAGACATGTTCTTGTTGTGTACGTGCAAACATTGCATACATTTGCTTGATATAAGGTGACTTCTTGATTACTTGAAGCATGTTCCTTGTTGAGCTAGTCCACTACTTTTGGATTAGTTCTTCTCCCGTAGTTCAAGTAAATATCTACTTGTACCTTCTTGTGTGAGTCCAGCTGGTTCTCCTTGCTTGTTCGAAAATATATAGGTTCACGCTTGTCGCGAGAGCTGGGGCTTAAGTGACAATCGGGTCCCTATGTATTTCCGCCTGACCCCTTACTACCGGCCATAGTAAGGGCATAGCTTCCTTAGTTGGAGCAATAAGCCTGACTTAAGTGAATGCTAAACTCCTGTCTTGAACACCTCATGAATACTCATGAGTACTGATATTGGGAATGACACTGGTTACCGGGTCTTCTGATATATACTGAATAATCAGTTCCTGTTATTGATCGTGATTGTCAAAGTAATACAAGCTACGACAACAATGGTATTCTTGGGAGGAATAAGGAAGGAAGCAATATCCTTATAACTTGCTTGTTTAGCTTTATGTGCTACTTGATGAGTGGCTTAGCCTCTCATATACTTGTTACTTGATGATACTTGATATATAATTACTTGAGTATCTACTTGAATTGCATGATAACATGTCATGTAGTTGCATCTAATAGCTTATTGAGATTTATCTCACCCTTTATTTGTTTAATTGTTTCCCCCCCCAGGAAAGGAAGGATAGTGCGCAGTGAGGCTCGACATAGTTGGGAGCTTACTTCGCAGGTCGTGATTCTTTTGGGGCTTGTGTCCTTTTACATTTGGTGAGGACGATGTTTTATGGGTTTGTAACTCCTTATTTTGGGGTAGACAGTCTTGTTCAGTTCTTGTTGTCATTAGACATCTTGTATAGTACTCTTAATGCCAGCTTATGTGCTAGGCATGTTTCCACTGTGTATGTATTTAAGTTTGGTTTTAATTTTCTTGTCTAGAACTCATGTTGTGAGCTAGTATAGCTCCTTACTATAGAGTATATATATCATGTCAGTTTGTTAAACAAATGTCATTAAGTTTCTTGTTCCTCGTTAGGCACTCCCATCCAGGTTCGAGGTTCTATTAGGGGATCCCAGGACCTGGGGGCGTGTCAGGTTGGTATCAGAGCTACCCTGGTTTAGCTACCCTGTTTAGCTACCTTGGTTTGCTCTAAGTCTGGATAGGGTCTATGGCCTAGGTATGGGTGAGTCTTGGGGTGTTATTAATAACGCTGAGTGTTCACCTACAGGTACAATGAGTTCTGAAGGTACAAGTGGTAGTAATTAGCTGAGATCTATAACTCCTCAGGAAGAGATGGTTGATAATGTAGACTGGGATTATCCTAATCGTCTTACAAGGTTCTTGAAGTTGAAACCTCGTAGTTTTGAAGAGGAATTTGATGCCAAGAAGGCAGAGGAGTGGATTGAAAGTATTGAGAAGATCTTTACAGCCTTGAGATGTGCAAGTGGTGACAAGGTAACCTTTGTAACCTTTAAACTTGAGAAAGCCGCTGAACATTGGTGGCAAGTGTTGAGTAAAAGCTGGGAACTGGAAGGTGTACCACAGACATGGGAGAATTTTCTTAAAGCATTCAAGTCACAGTTTATTCCAAGAGTGGTCCAAGATAAAAAGGAAATGGAATTTCTTAATCTGGAGCAGGGAAGCTTGACAGTGGGGCAATACTCAACCAAGTTCACAGAATTGGCGAGGTATTGTGATCACTTAGTTCCAAACGAAGCCAAAAAGGCACAGAGGTTTGTTAAAGGGTTGAGGACTGAGTATAGGAAGCAACTTCTTTCTCTACAGCTCACTAGTTATCATCAAGCAGTGGAGAAGGCTTATACTATTGAAAATGATATCGAAGAACACAAGGTGAAGTTGGGAACAACCATGACTGGTCGTGTATCAGAGAAAACTCAGGGATCTGGTTCTAAAGGTGGTAAATCTGGCCGCCAAGATCGTCGATTCCGACAGCCAACCGAAAGCAAAGGTAGTGTATCAACTGGTTCGAGGACAACAGTCCACGGTTCCAGGAAAGTATGTACTTTTTGTTTGAAAGAAGGTCATTCTGAAGACAAGTGTTGGTCAAAGCAAGGAAAGTGTTTAGTGTGTGGTGAAGCGGGGCACTTTGCTAAGAATTGTCTTAAAAGTAGAGGAAATCAAGTTGGGGGTACAAGTCAACCAGCTTCAGGTTCCAAGAGAGATAGTGGGGGTCGACCAAAAGTTCAGGGTCGAGTGTTTGCTTTAGATCAGCAGGGTGTAGCTGAGTCTTCTGCGGTCATAGGAGGTATTATATTACTTTCTAGTACGGGAGCGCGAGTCTTGATAGATCCAGGCTCATCTCATTCTTATGTGGCATCTCATTTTGTGTCGCATTTGCATGTTCTTCCTGATTCTATGCCTTATGTGCTAGAAGTATCTTCCCCTATGGGAGATTGCATGTTTACTTCTGAGATTTACAAGAAATGTGAGGTTCTTGTGGGTGATCATGCCCTTCTTGCTGACCTATTCGTGTTACCTATAAGGGACTTTGACGTGATTCTTGGCATGGATTGGCTATATGTGCATAATGCATCTGTTGATTGTTATGGAAAAGTAGTAACTTTTTCTATTCCTGGTTTGCCTGATTTTACCTTTGAGGGTGATAGGCCTTTATGTGCTATACATGTTATTTCTGCTTTAAAAGCTAGAAAACTTTTATCTCGTGGTTGTGCCGGGTATCTCGCATGTGTGCTTGACCAGAGTTTATCTGTTCCCAAGATGGAGGATATTCCTGTTGTGTCTGAATTTTCAGATGTGTTCTCTTCTGAGTATAGCATGCCACCTGATCGAGAGCTTGAGTTCTGTATTGAGTTATTACCAGGTACATCACCAATCTCTAAAGCACCTTATAGAATGGCTCCAGCTGAGTTGAGAGAATTAAAAACACAGCTTGAGGAATTGCTTGAAAGGGGCTTTATCAGGCCTAGTGTATCACCGTGGGGTGCACCAGTGTTATTTGTCAGAAAGAAAATGGGACTCTGCGATTGTGTATTGATTACAGAGATCTTAATCAGGTAACTATCAAGAACAAATATCCGTTACCTCATATTGATGACTTGTTTGATCAGCTTCAAGGTTCAGTAGTGTACTCGAAGCTTGACTTGAGAAGTGGTTATCATCAGTTGAAAATCAGATTTGAGGATATACCAAAGACAGCTTTCCGTACCAGGTATGGGCATTATGAGTTTATTGTTATGCCATTCGGTTTGACAAATGCTCCAGCTGTATTTATAGATTTGATGAACCGTATATTCAAGCCATATCTTGATTGTTTCGTGGTGGTTTTCATTGATGATATTCTTGTGTATTCTAAATCACGAGCTGAGCATGAACAACATCTCAGAGTGGTATTACAAGTTCTTCGTGAGAAACAATTATTTGCAAAATTCAGCAAATGTGCTTTCTGGTTAGAAGTAGTTTCATTCTTGGGGCATGTTGTGTCTGCTACTGGTATTGCAGTAGATCCTTCCAAAGTTGAAGCAGTTGTAAACTGGAAGAGGCCAACTACAGTGACAGAGATCCGTAGTTTCTTGGGCTTGGCTAGCTATTATCGGAGGTTCATAGAGGGATTCTCCAAGATTTCTACTCCATTGACTAATATGACTCGAAAAGCTATTTCTTTTGAGTGGAATGACAAATGTGAAGCAAGTTTTCAGGAGTTGAAAAGGCGTTTGACTACAGCTCCAGTCTTGGCTTTACCTAGTGGTTCTGAGCATTTCATGGTTTATACGGATGCTTCTAAAGAAGGATTGGGTTGTGTTCTGATGCAAGATGGCAAGGTAATAGCTTATGCTTCTCGAAAATTATCTCCTTATGAAAAGAACTATCCTACTCATGATTTAGAGTTGGCTGCGATTATTTTTGCTTTGCATAAATGGAGACATTACTTGTATGGAACCAAATTTGAGGTCTTCACTGATCATAAAAGCTTAAAGTACTTGTTTTCTCAAAAAAAGCTTAATATGAGACAACGTAGATGGATGGAGAAATTGAAGGATCATGATTGTACTATCCTTTATCATCTAGGAAAGGCAAATGTTGTGGCAGATGCGCTGAGCAGAAAGACTTATATTTCTTGCCTGATGATTCGTGAATGGAAGATGTTTAAAGAATTATGTGATTGGAGTCCTTGTGAATCAAATCATGGAATTATCATTGCTAATATAAAGGATACTTCAGATTTACTCCAACAGATCAAAGAAGCTCAGGTAATTGATTCTGAATTGCAGAAAATCATTAGTGGAATGAATGAAGGAAAGCAACCAGATTTTTCTTTCAACAGCGATGGAATTCTTACCTTTCGAGGCCGAGTTTGTATTCCAGTTGATCCTGAGATTAAGAAGAAAGTTCTTGAAGAGGCTCACAAAGCCAAGTATACTATTCATCCTGGAAGCACAAAAATGTACCAAGACTTGAAGAAACATTTCTGGTGGAACAATATGAAAAGAGAAATTGCTGAGTATGTGTCCAAATGTTTGACTTGTCAACAAGTAAAAGTGGAACATCAACGTCCAGCAGGTTTGTTGCAACCATTAGAAATTCCAGAGTGGAAATGGGAACATATCACTATGGATTTTGTGACTGGTTTGCCACGTACCAGACGAGGCCATGATGCTGTTTGGGTTATAGTGGACAGGTTGACTAAATCAGCTCACTTCTTGTCAGTTTCCATGGGATATTCATTGTCTCAGTTGGCATATTTGTATGTTCAGGAGATAGTCCGACTGCATGGGGTTCCTGTGAGTATTGTATCTGACAGAGATCCTCGTTTTACTTCTCGATTCTGGCAGGCTCTTCAGAGTGCTATGGGTACTAAATTGAATTTCAGTACTGCTTTTCATCCTCAATCTGATGGGAAATCTGAGAGACTTATACAGATTCTTGAGGATATGTTACGTGCTTGTGTTATTGATTTCAAAGGCAGTTGGGATACTCATCTTCCTTTAGCTGAGTTTGCTTATAATAACAGTTATTAGTCTAGCATTGAAATGGCTCCATATGAGGCTCTTTATGGCAGAAAATGTCGATCTCCTATATGCTGGGATGAAGTGGGAGAAGCTAGACTCTTGGGTCCTGAAATGGTTCAACAATCAGTTGAAAGTGTGAAACTCATTCGAGATAGATTGCGCACAGCTCAAAGTAGACAAAAGAGTTATGCAGATCATCGTAGAAGGGATCTTGAATTCTAGGTAGGTGACTTTGTATTCTTGAAGGTCTCTCCTCGTAGAGGTATAAAGAGATTTGGGAAGAAAGGAAAGTTATCTCCTCGTTATATCGGTCCATTTGAGATTCTTGAAAGAGTTGGTAAGTTGGCTTATAGAGTGGCTTTACCTCCTTCTTTATCTGGTATTCATGATGTGTTCCATGTATCTATGCTTCGCAAGTATATGGCAGATGAATCACATGTTCTTGAGTATGAGGCTATTCCATTTCAGCCTGATTCGTCTTATGAGGAACAGCCTGTTGAAATTCTTGACTGGAAAGAGCAAGTATTACGTACCAAAAGGATTCCTATGGTGAAGGTCCTTTGGAGAAATCATGAAATTGAAGAGGCTACTTGGGAAACCGAGAAAGAGATGCGAGATAAATACCCGAGCCTATTTGAAAACTTTGGTAAGTAAAATTCGTGGGCGAATTTTCTTTAAGGTGGGGAGGATGTAACGCCCATCCAATTCCTTGTTAAATATTTGACATACTTGTTAAATTCTTGAACTTGCATATTATGTGCTAGTTTTACTTGGGTTAAATTTCTAACTGCTTTAAATAGTTAAGGTGGTTAAATATCTAGTTTTGACTTTTGGGTCATTTGTGAAAATTTGACTTTAGGGGCCTTTTTGTTAAAAGTGAAACTTGAGGGGCCTAGTTGTCATTTTACAAAAGTTGCCAAGTATATCTTGTGTTTGCCTGGGAGAATAATTTCTTCCCCAAATCATTCTCGTTGTTTCCTCTGTTTCATAAGTTAGGTTTAGGGTTTTGCCTATTCTCGACTCCTCGAGTTTAATTATCCCCCCGTTCTTGATTCTGATCCCGGATTAATATTCGTGGCGTTGAATAGAGCGTTCCAGGCCGAACAGAAATAAGTTTGGGTCGACTTGAATTTTGACTAGGTAACTTATTATCTCCCCCTTGCTTGTAATAACATGCATAAATGTTATTCTCGATACTTGTGAATGTTAATTTCGTGTTTGGGATGATTTTTGCGAGACTTGTAAATTTGGGACAAAGGGAGTAATAATCCTCTGTGGGAAATAATGAAAGAAAATGAAAGAGTTAGTTTTGAGTTTGTTAATGCATTCTAGGCATGTTGAAATTGTTAATAAATGTTACTCCTACGTTTTGGAACGGAAAATTTCTTAATCTGGGAAAGGAATAAAAATTTCGCATTTTGGTACATTGTGCGACCGCACAAAAATCATTGGGCGACCGCACATCTTTCTGAAAGGTTTTTCAAAGAAATTGACCTGCTTGTGTGCGACCGCACAGTTCATTTTAGGCGACCGCACAATTATCTGAAAAACCAAAAATGTTGTTTAAAGTTTGTATAAGTTGGAAGTAACCCTAGTTAAGGTATATAACCTTAGTATAAGATGTCCTAGCAAGTGTTGTGACACCTTAAGGGCATCAGAACTTGGTCTTAAACATGTATACTCATTGAATTAAAATGAGAACTTAAGTATAAGAGTAGTAACTCTTCTTTATGTCTTGAAAGTGCTATGAACAAGCACTAATGTGTTATACTTGTTGTGAATCCAATGATTGTGCACCTTAGGGGCATTAGAACAAGGTTTGAGACTTGAACATCCTAAGAATAAGATTAGGATCTTGTAAGAGTAAAGTGTATAACTCTTATACTTGCTTGAATGTCCAAAGATTGGAAGTTATAATTGGAAGTATAAGACATTAAAAGCTTGTACGTGACTCGAACATCCAAAGAATTGGATTAAGACTTGGATATAAGATAATAAAATCTTGTACTTGACTTGACACCAATACATATGTATGGTAGTGAACTAGAAAGTGCTATAAGTAAGCACTAACGTGTATGAGACATGTTCTTGTTGTGTACGTGCAAACATTGCATACATTTGCTTGATATAAGGTGACTTCTTGATTACTTGAAGCATGTTCCTTGTTGAGCTAGTCCACTACTTTTGGATTAGTTCTTCTCCCGTAGTTCAAGTAAATATCTACTTGTACCTTCTTGTGTGAGTCCAGCTGATTCTCCTTGCTTGTTCGAAAATATATAGGTTCACGCTTGTCACGAGAGCTGGGGCTTAAGTGACAATCGGGTCCCTATGTATTTCCACCTGACCCCTTACTACCGGCCATAGTAAGGGCATAGCTTCCTTAGTTGGAGAAATAAGCCTGACTTAAGTGAATGCTAAACTCCTGTCTTGAACACCTCGTGAATACTCATGAGTACTGATATTGGGAATGACACTGGTTACCGGGTCTTCTGATATATACTGAATAATCAGTTCCTGTTATTGACCGTGATTGTCAAAGTAATACAAGCTACGACAACAATGGTATTCTTGGGAGGAATAAGGAAGGAAGCAATATCCTTATAACTTGCTTGTTTAGCTTTATGTGCTACTTGATGAGTGGCTTAGCCTCTCATATACTTGTTACTTGATGATACTTGATATATAATTACTTGAGTATCTACTTGAATTGCATGATAACATGTCATGTAGTTGCATCTAATAGCTTATTGAGATTTATCTCACCCTTTATTTGTTTAATTGTTCCCCCCCCAGGAAAGGAAGGATAGTGCGCAGTGAGGCTCGACATAGTTGGGAGCTTACTTCGCAGGTCGTGATTCTTTTGGGGCTTGTGTCCTTTTACATTTGGTGAGGACGATGTTTTATGGGTTTGTAACTCCTTATTTTGGGGTAGACAGTCTTGTTCAGTTCTTGTTGTCATTAGACATCTTGTATAGTACTCTTAATGCCAGCTTATGTGCTAGGCATGTTTCCTCTGTGTATGTATTTAAGTTTGGTTTTAATTTTCTTGTCTAGAACTCATGTTGTGAGCTAGTATAGCTCCTTACTATAGAGTATATATATCATGTCAGTTTGTTAAACAAATGTCATTAAGTTTCTTGTTCCTCGTTAGGCACTCCCATCCAGGTTCGAGGTTCTATTAGGGGATCCCGGGACCTGGGGGCGTGTCAGCTGTCCATTCTCCTTGATGTACCTGTCTCAAAACATATGCAATCAAGAAAGAAAGAGTGAGAACTTCTTCCTAACATGTTAAACATAACTCATGATTTTTGTGTTGATTTTATGTGCATTTTATGATGTCCAAACAAGTTATTCAAGATGAACTCATGAGCAGTCAGAACATATGCAATCTGGAAAAAAAGAGTGAGAACTTCTTCCTAACATGTTAAACATAACTCATGATTTTTGTGTTGATTTTATGAGAATTTTATGATGTCCAAACAAGTTATTCAAGATGAACTCATGAGCAGTCAGAACAGGAAAAATGATGAACACCCACAAAATATCTATCATTTACATCATGAAAACCTGGGAATCATGGAAAGAACCAAAAATGAAACTTGTTCATAGAATATTAAATATGAATCATACCAAGTTACAAGTCCAGAAAGCAAGTTTAAGAATGTCAAAACACCTCCGACATTTTGATGTCAGAACAGGCAACACATCAATCTAAGAGCAAAGAGTTGAAACAAAAAATGGAAAGAGCTACTTCTACTCAGGATAAAAATATGACATTTACATGCTCATTTTCCTCGTTCTGTTTATAACAAAAACTCTTTTATGTACAAATATCAAAGACCATGTTTTGTATGCATAATGGAGATGACAAGACAGAGAGGTCAAAACTGGAGATCTTGCTGGACAGTCACATTATCATGAAAACAAGCATCAAAACTCAACTAAATGAAGTGCTATGAACATGAAATATTGTGTGTGAAAATATGTATGTGTTATTAACTCAAAAGGCATGTCAAATCACTTATTTAGGCATGGTTTGATGATGCTTTACATGACAAAATAGGAACAAGGACAGATTTGGGGGTTTTAGATGAAAATACATGTAGATCTTTACAAATCTCCCCAAATCCACAAACATGAACATTAAGCATGTAATATACACAATATATACAAGATCTAGAACACTAACAAGTGATGACAACTGAATATCAACATCATAAACATTCATTGATCAAGAACATGGCAAGAACATCAAATATTACATCTTGTTCAACAATGGAGGTCTAGCCTAACAAGTGGCTAGACCTCTTAATAAACTATATGAATACCTACATTTTACATGTATGAAGATTACAAGGAGAACAGATTACCTAGGTGGTGCTTCCTTTGCTTCTAAGGAAAGACTTTTTTGGTTGCTTTTCTAGAGGTTATTTGTGCTTGTGTTTGAATGAGTGTTTGTTGTGAGTGTTTGCTAGTTTTGTGTGGGTGTTTATGATGAGATTATGGTGGTGATATGGTGGTGTTGTGGTGGTTTATGGACTGAGTTTTTTGAGTAGAGAGAGTGCTTGGATGGTGAAGAGAAAGTGAGTGTTGCTCTTGCTCTCTCTATGGTGTGTTGTGTATGAGTTGTGTGTGTGAATTGTGTATGTGGTAAGAATGGATGAGGGAGGTAGGCATATGGATGAGGGAGGTTGTAAATGATCATCAACTACCCCTTCCTAGGTCTAGGGGTCATCTCCCCGGATTAGGGTGGCTTGGGGTGGCCTTAATGTTGAGTTGAATGGCCAAGTTGTTGATGGAACAAAACAGCAGATCTGTCAGGGCTGAGGAGCCGTACGGATTTATGATGGCCGTACTCCTTGTATTGAGCCGTACGACTCTAGTGCATTTTGCTGGGGAATCTTGATTTGCCACGTGTCGCGTTCCGATTGGTCCAATCCTTATCCCATTGCCCAACCACCTCTTGCCACTTGCTGAAATGTGGTTGGCCTTCATAACTCCTTGCTTGACTTCTTTTACGTGAATGAGCAATTCTGCTTCCGGTATTGGTTCCGCAACAGTCAAAGTTTTGTCCGTGTGCGCGCACTACAGTGTCCCGGTTGTCCGCGATCCCAACATGAAAGTTGCTTGAAATAATCTCGTGTTCACGTACGTCTATCTGAAACATGTTAATGAGAAAGGGATGACAATAATATATTTTTAAGTGCACAGAATGGACGGTAACGAGCAGTTCTAAGGGTGCGGGCCTGTTTTGGGTCCCGCAGCTCAAAAATTGAAGTACAAGCTTGTTTACTCGTTTTTTTTTTTTTTGCTCTGATCATGAATTTGAAGTCCGTTAATCCATTTGATGCACCGATAAGGCTCACGGCACTCCCACATAGCCAAATCTGGGCTTTAGGTCAATTTTAGGGTTTAAACCAATCAAAAAGAGTTTGATAACGGGTGCGAGATCGGGGTGTCTACACATACTTTAGAATGTGTTTTATACAACCTGAAAGGTTTTGATTGATCCATAAAATTTTAATAAAATATGCGAGTTGCAGAAATCCATGAGATAGATTGAAGCAAACTACTTGGAGTAAAAATTTCATTTTGATATAGTATTCAAAGAGTTTGAATTCATCAAAGATGAGACTTGTGATTACAATAAATTTAGTGGGAGTGTAACATTTTTCCTAGTCTAATATATGTGGTTGACATATAATTCATTTTGGAAAGGTTTCTAAATGAAAGACTTGGATAAAGCCGCCTATATCCTTGGACTGATTTATGGAGATAAATCTAAAAGGATGACTGGTTGAAATCAAGGTACTAATATAGACAAGATAGTGAAAGGTTCACTATGCAAGACTCTTGGAGAGCTTACTTGCAAAACTCTAATGGCATTAATCTTTGCAGGATTTAGTCTTACTGGAAGTTTAATGAGCAAGAGCATATGATTAGAATTCTATATGCTTCGGCAATTAGATCTATCATGTAATCCATATTGATGTACTAAGACCGGATGTCTCATATACTTGGAAGTATGATGAGATAGTACCAATCGGACTCTAGTGATAGTCACTAGTTAAGGAAACATCCTTATGTACTTGAAAAGGAACTAAAGGATGCATTCTTGATCTTTGATGGAATGAAAGACGATCTTGTAACAGTTACAAAGATGCATTCTTACAAACCAACAAAAATAAATATTGCAGTATAAATACATGTTTACGTCTAATAATGGTGTTAGAAGTGTTCTAAATGGATCATTACTATTCTACAAAAGGTTGAGTATCTAGTGGCATGAGATGCAACTAGAAAAATGTTAAGATTAAGATTCTAATTAGTAAACTAGAAATCGTTTCTAGTGTCACTAATTTTAATGTACATTCATTGTATCAATAATCGTTATTACACAAGTCAAGGGACTAATATATTATCTAAACATATACTCATATGTTTCTATCTTACTCGAGAAATCGTCAAAGATGGGAGATGTTAAAATATGCAAAATACCATATGATGATAACAAGGATAATCATCCTACATAAGTTCGCTTGCAATTATGATGGATATCATAACTAAGCTTAATGGGTATTGGATACACGTTTATTGGGCTTAGTGCAAGTGGGAGATTGTTGGATATTATGCCCTAGGCCCTTGAGAAAGGCCTATGCGTTATATCATAGCTTCATTGTTATAAGAGATAACAAACCCGATTATTATATCTTTTGCATGTTTACTATAATAATCATTATCCCTAGCACTTATGAAGGGCTAGCATGAGTTTAATAGATAATCATATGATTATTATAGCGCATAGGATGCGGATTAAACTTGTGGGTACATGTTGGAGAACAAGTACTGGATAGACCTGTTATGAGATTTATGTCATGGTTAAATGTCATAATTAAATCTCATAATAGTTATTTCATTTGAATCCTTAGACCTGAGATTATCATGGTCTTCCACATGATGAATATTATGCTTGACTTACTCAAACGCTACCCCTAACCGGGTGGTTATAAAGGCTACGATTGACATAATCGGATACTTGTAGGGAACAATGATAAGTCAAGATGGGATTTGTCCCTCTGTCAAGAGAGATATCTGCTTGGCCACTCGATGAGTAAGATTGATAATAGTGTACGACCGTACCCAAATGATTTGAAGTGTTCAATGTTATTTGCTCATATCAATCTACTCGGGATCGAGAAAGCATTCGACAACATAAGTTGACGTGGACCATGACTTATGTCCAATATGATATCGCGTGACAAAGGGATTATGATATGTTCTATAAGGTTACTTTGGACTTTCAAAGTTATACTAATTGGGTAGTCATAATGGCTTGATAGAGTCCGCTTATGAGTTACGGGTTCTGACTGGTTCAGACTCGTTGCCAACTTAGTATAATCCTATTGGGTCACACACAATAGAACGGATTGAAAAAAGGCAAAAATCTGGGATTTTAATGCTGGCCACCGTACGGCTCTTAAACCACCGTACGGCGCCTGATCAGTCGTACGGCTGGTTCTCCGGCTTTGGTCAGATTATTATGATTTTTTGTACGACAAGGCATCCCGATCCTAAACGGAATTAGATCAGACCCTTATATATGATATACAGCCAGATTTGACAGCCTCTAATGGTGATTTTGGAAATCACAAACAATTGTTTTAGAAATAATAAATTATAGAGTGGTAGGATTATTTATTTTATGATCCATGATCATCAAAATACAATAATCAATAAAGCAAAATAATTCCTATGAAGGAATCGTTTCTCTACCAAGCCTTGGGACTAGCAATCCTGATCAAGAAGGTGTTCTTGATATCCGTTCGATGTGTGGATACCGATAGAGGGTTTTTGCGTTAGCACCTCAAAGTCCGTGTTCAGGGATTCGGTCTTCAAGGGTATGTTTCTTTCATCTTGTATTTAATTTAATCAACATGCACGGATCTGGGCTCTTGGGTGTTTGATTTATATGTTTTTATTCCGTTGCACATGATGTATCAAAACCCAACAGAATGTGTTGGTGTATATGCCCTAGGCAAGTCATTGGCACGTTGTTTGACAATGTTTGTTATCACTTTTCATTTATATAAAGAGATATTTTAGATTATTATTTGTTGTTACATGTTTTGTTATAATAATCTCCTCTAGTACTTATGAAGAACTAGTATAAGTTTAATTCGATGATCATGTGATGATCATGTGTATTGGATACAAGTTAAACTTATGTGTGTATGTTGGTGAACACATACTGGATATGACCCAACTATGAGGTTTATGTCATGGTCATGATGTCATAATTAAACCTCTAAAATAGTTATATCATTGAATCCTTAGACCTGAGATTATTACGGTCTTCCACATAGTGGAGATCATGTTTCACATATTCAAACGTTACTCTTAACCAAGTAATTATAAAAGATATGATTGGCATGATCGAAGCTATGTAGGAAATTGTAATAAGTAAAGATTGAATTTGTCCCTCTTCGTGAGAGGTGTCAAGCTTGGGCACCTCGATGAATAGTATTGATGAAATTCATGGCCGTGCTCAAATGGATTAATACGATCAATGTCATTTGTATTATCAACTATTTGGAATCGAGAAAAGTATTGGGCATTATAAGTTAACCATTGACCATGGCTTACGCTCAATGACATCGTAAACAAAGGGATTGTGATATTATCTATAATAGGATTCACGAACTTTGCAAAGTTATATTAATTGGGTAGTCATGATGTATTGCTAGAGTTCGCTCATGATTTATGTTATCAAATGGTTTTGATCACATTGACAACTTAATATAATCCTATGAGGTCACACACAAAAGAATGAATTCGAAAAAGGGCTAAATTGGAATTTCGTAAAACCTTAAAATCAGATTTTAAGGGAAAAATCGAAAAGGGCTGGAAAGAGGAAAAGGTCCGGCCGGACCCATGCCAAGACTCGACCGGACCATAGGTTTAAGGAATGGTCCGACCGGACCCCCTATGCTACCCGGCTGGACCCTCTGTTACGCAGATGGGAACTTTTGACTCCGTGTTTTGATGGGAATTTGACTTTTAAACCTAAACTAGTTGGGATTAAAATGTATAAATTGTCGCGACCCCGACCCCGCGGGCCCGGAGTACGCGAGCTGGACGTCGACTTAAACAATAAACTCTAAAATAATGAAGATAAAATTTTCCTTTTATACCAAAATCTTACACCCAAAATAATAAAATATACAATTTCTAATGACGTCAAGTTTGGTACAACTATTCCTAAAAGGTTACACATTTATGTAATGTAAACCCACCAATAACAACTTGCCCAAAAAGCTCAACCCTCGCGACGTCCTCCTCGTGATCAGCGATTCTAATCCTTTCCTCCTGGGGGGGGGGGGTTAAGGAAAAACAAACATAAAAGAAAGGGGGTGAGATAAATCTCAATAAGTTACTAATGCAACTACATGACATGCTATGATGCAACAAACAATAATAATTCACATAACACATAGCAATTATCATTTAACAGATAGCAGCGGAAATAAACAATTAACAAAGGATATTAGCCAAGGTTTCCCAACTGAAAGAACCAAATAAAGGTCGCTGCGCAGCTTCAATAATCAACAATCAACATCTTCATAGTAGCATGAAAGCTGAAGAGAAAACCCCCGGTCCCGGAACCAATAATAATAAGGGGACAGTGACACACAGTCAAAGCCCAAAACCAATAGCTAAAATGCTCACAAAGGGGCTAGCTCATCTCACATCCAAGGCCAATCTGGAGGAGGGGAATAATGGGGCAAAACAATGGTCAACATCATAATAGACTTGGCTTGTGCCATCATAATGTTTCGCATCGCCCAAACACGACACAAATACCAGCTGGACTTTCAAATAAAGGCTAAGTAATAAAATACTAGCACGATAATTAACTAATGATTCCAAAGTAGGGAACCTTATCAAGAAGTCACCAAGAAAGTGAAATGAACCAACAACACACAATTAAAGTGTTCCAATATTCTCAACAATGATAACACAATTTCCATATTACATTTGATCACAAAGGATCCAGTTAACTCAGCACTCAACAAAAAATACTCACTCATCTCGAAGAGCTCAAGGAGAGCTTTAAAACGATAACTTATACACCTAAAACGGAGTCCGGATGAGGGAGTTATGAACTATTGAAGATTGTCTACGAGGAGTACAAGAGGATGAAGCTCAGGACTTATACAGCGGAGGGGGCGCACGCCCGCGCAGAAAGGGTGCGCGCGCCCTATAGGATCAGAAGGTTCTTGCAAAAACACCAGGGGAGGGTGCGCGCGCTCGCACGAAAAGGGTGCGCACGCCCACAAGCATCAGAAGGTTTTGAATTTTGAAACAATTGAGGGAGCGCACGCCCCCTAGAACAAGGTGCGCGCGCCTCCAAGAATCAGAAGGTTTAGTTTACAAAGGGCATAAGGGTGCGCACGCCTT
Organism: Campanula takesimana; assembly: GCA_026119855.1. Taxonomy (NCBI): domain Eukaryota; kingdom Viridiplantae; phylum Streptophyta; class Magnoliopsida; order Asterales; family Campanulaceae; genus Campanula; species Campanula takesimana. The sequence continues at coordinate 1,373,888 of JAOWBW010000197.1, read as the reverse complement.
CCTTGAGAGGGTGCGCGCGCCCCCTTGCCCGGAGGGGCAAATTCCGGCCAAATTTCCTGGGTTTGCACCATAACCTACCCAAAACTCAAATATCTTTATCTCAATGCTTCTAACAAGTCTAACAATGAATCAAAACAACATATAGGGTGAAAGGGGGCCTAATCAACATCGTATACAACCCCAAACCAAGATTCAAACCCAACAATCATAATAATCACCATTTTAAACAAAAAACCAAAATAAATTCCAAATAAATCCTAAACTCAATCAAACATCAAATGTATCAACTAAAGCATTATGTAACCATGAAATGAACACTTTAGCATAAAAATGGGGGAAAAGCAACTTACCCGGATTTCTCAAAGGTGACGGAATTCAAATATTTTTGGTTCTACGCGATCCTATCGACGATCTAAACACATTTCATAAAATGAGCAATAAGAAAAGATGAGAGGAAGAGGATGAAAATGAAGAGAGAAGGGAGAGAAGAAAACTTACCCAAACTAAGGAGAGAGAGAGAGAGAGAGAGAGTATGCTGGGAATGGAGTGTGAGGTGAGGGAGAGGTGAGGGAGAAGAGAGGGAGTAGGGAGATGATTATTTCCAAAAACTTACATTTAGACCCCCTCTCCACTAACTACACAAACTCTAATACTTCCTATTAACAGCTAAGACCAAATAATACTACACTAGCACAAATGACCCAAATAAAATGCTAGGCATAAATTATTATAACACATAAAATGCACACATAAATTATTAATTAAATAATAATTTAAACAATTAAATAAGAAATAAATAAATAATTAGATATTTATTATTAGAAAATAGAGACGGGTTTTCGGGTCGTGACATTCACTCCCCCTTAAAGAAATTTCGACCCGAATTTTAACGAGACTTACCCGAATTAAAAAGCCACGGATATTTCCTCTCTATCTCATCACGAAGCTCCCACGTCGATTCCTCAACATTATGATTCTTCCAAAGGACTCTAACCAACACAATGCTCTTGTTCCTCAACTCTTGGACTTTGGAATCAAGAATCCGAACCGGTCGTTCCTCGTAGGTCATATCAGGCTCTATATCCTCCGGTACCCTCGGTAACACGTGAGAAGGATCATGAAAATACTTCCGAAGCATAGAAACGTGAAAAACATTATGCAACCGGTCCAAAGAAGATGGTAACGCAAGCCGATATGCTAAAAGTCCCACTTTCCCCAAAATCTCAAACGGTCCAACAAACCTCGGGGCTAATTTACCCTTCTTCCCGAACCTTCGGATACCAACCTTCGGAGACACCTTCAAGAACAAAAAATCTCCGGTCTGAAAATTAAGATCACGTCTTCGGTGGTCGGCATAGCTCTTCTGTCGACTCTGGACCGTCTTCAGTCGATCTCGAATAATTTTAACCTTTTCCACCGAGTCCCGAACCATGTCAACACCCCAAAGTTTTGCTTCCCCAACCTCGTCCCAACAAATAGGTGACCGACATTTCCTCCCATACAAAGCCTCATACGGTGCCATCTGAATACTCGACTGATAACTATTATTGTAGGCAAACTCTGCAAGCGGTAGATGTGTATCCCACGAATCCGGAAAGTCAACTGTGCAAGCCCGTAACATATCCTCGAGAATCTGAATGGTTCTTTCAGACTGACCGTCAGTCTGAGGATGAAATGCTGTGCTAAACCTCAAATCGGTACCCAAAGCCTTCTTTAATGCTTGCCAAAATCGGGATGTAAACCTGGGATCTCTGTCCGACACAATACTAACTGGAACACCATGCAATATGATAACCTCATGAACATACAAATTCGCAAGTTTCTCCATCGAATAGGAAATGTCAACGGGTAAGAAATGAGAAGATTTAGTCAACCTGTCCACAATCACCCAAACTGCATTGAACCTCCTTCGAGTCCTGGGTAGTCCGGTTACAAAATCCATCGTAATGTGTTCCCACTTCCACTCGGGTATCTCAAGAGGCTGAAGTAGACCTGCGGGTCTCTGATGCTCCGCTTTAACTTGTTGACAGGTCAAACAATTCGATACATAATCTACAATTTCCCTCTTCATGTTAATCCAACAAAATTGTTTTAAATCCTGATACATCTTCGTACTCCCGGGATGAAGGGTATACCTGGATTTGTGACCCTCATCAAGAACTCGCTGTTTAATCCCACCGATATCCGGCACACACAATCTGCTACGGTAAGTCAACACTCCCTCGGAGTCAAGCTGGAAGTCCACATACTACCTATCCCGAGCATTATCCATAATCTTCCTCAATTCTGGGTCATCCTTCTGAGTATCCTTTATTTGTTGAATTAATGTGGGAAATACATTAAGGTTCGCAAAAATAACTCCACGCTTCGACTCTTGGGGACGCCAATCTCGAGCATCCTCTAGCAATTTCCATTCACGAATCACCATTGATGCCACATAAGACTTTCGACTGATCGCATCAGCTACAACATTTGCTTTGCCCGGATGGTACGAAATGGTGCAATCATAATCTTTTAAAAGCTCCATCCATCTACGCTGACGGTTTTTCAATTGTTTTTGAGAGAAGAGGTAGTTCAAACTCTTGTGATCAGTAAAAATCTCAAACTTCGCTCCATATAGGTAATGCTTCCACTTATGCAACGCAAAGACTATCGCAGCCAACTCCATATCATGAGTAGGGTAATTCTGTTCACTAGGGGTCAACTTCCTCGAAGCATAAGCAATTACTTTCCCATTCTGCATCAAAACACAACCCAAACCCTCTTTCGAAGCATCACTGTAAATCACTAAGTCGTCATTTCCATTTAGTAACGCAAGAATAGGAGCCGTAGTTAATCTCTTCTTTAATTCATCAAAGCTATTTTGACATTTTTCACTCCACACAAACGGTACATTCTTCCGGGTCAACTGAGTCATCGGAGTAGCAATCCTCGAAAACCCTTCTATAAACCTTCTGTAATACCCGGCTAAACCCAGAAAACTTCTGATCTCGGTCACTGTCTCGGGTCTCTTCCAATCCACTATGGCTTCTATCTTTGAAGGATCCACAGAAATCCCATCTTTAGAAATAACATGACCCAGAAATGAAACCTTCTCGAGCCAAAATTCGCATTTACTAAACTTCGCAAACAACTGCTCCCTCGCAAGGATGGATAAAACTGTCCTCAAGTGTTGCTCGTGCTCCTCTCGAGATTTAGAGTAGACAAGAATGTCGTCGATGAAGACCACCACGAACGAATCAAGATAAGGATGGAAAACCCGGTTCATCAAATCCATAAATACGGCAGGCGCGTTAGTCAACCCAAACGGCATAACCAAGAACTCGTAATGACCATAACGAGTGCGAAAGGCAGTCTTCGGAATATCCTCCGATCGAATCTTCAACTGATGGTACCCACTCCTCAAATCAAGTTTAGAAAACACCACGGACCCTTGAAGCTGATCAAATAAATCATCAATGTGAGGTAGAGGATACTTGTTCTTCACTGTAACCTGATTCAACTTTCGGTAATCAATACACAATCTCAAAGAACCGTCTTTCTTCCGCACAAACAAAACCGGTGCTCCCCACAGGGAAACACTAGGGCGGATAAACCCTCGATCAAGCAACTCTTGCAACTGAACCTTTAGTTCCTTCAACTCTGCTGGAGCCATTCTATACGGTGCTTTCGAAATCGGAGCTGTACCTGGTAAAAGATCTATACAAAACTCTATCTCACGATCGGGAGGCATACTATACTCCGTAGAGAAAACATCAGGAAATTCCCGAACTACCCGAACACTTTCCAAACCAGGGGATTCCTTCTTGGTGTCAAGCACACTAGCCAAGTAACCCTCACAACCACGATGCAACAATCTCCTAGCTTTCACGTAAGAAATGATACGAATATTTCTACCCAAAGGCATAGCCTCAAAAACAAATTTAGGCACATCAGGGATAGAAAAATTAACAACCTTCCTACGACAATCGACTGAAGCATGATATTTGCTCAGCCAATCCATACCTAAAATGACATCAAAATCTTGAATCGGAAGGACTACCAAGTCCGCACACAAGACACGACCACATATAAGCACATTACAAGCACGAAAGACTTTATCAGTCACCAAACACTCCCCCATAGGAGTTGACACTTCTAACACATAGGGCAAAGACTCAGATGCAGCATTTAGCAAAGAAGCAAATTGCACAGAAATGTAAGAATGAGATGATCCTGGATCTACTAACGCACGAGCGCTCACATTAGACACAGAAACAATACCTCCAATAACAAAAGGATCATCGGCCTGATGTTGATTCATTGCAAACACTTTTCCTTGGACCTTGGCCTTTCCCGTAGCATCACTTTTCTAACCCTGTGGAGCCCCAGCTCCTACCCCAGTCGGTTGACCCCTGCCTCTAGTACAATCCCTTGCAAAATGCCCCATTTGACCACAATTGGTACACTTGCCCTGTTTCTTCCAACACCGGTCCTCTGAATGGCCTTCCTTTTGGTAATAGGAACAAAGTCTCCTATTTTGGTTCCCTTGGTTCCCGGAAGTAGTGCCCGGGTTCCTTGGGATTGGTTGCCCTCGGGACTGAGATTGTCCCCCAAAATTACCTCGGTTATCTGCACGGGTTTGTGGCTTGCTCTACCCTCCCTGCTTGCTAGTGATAGACACCTCGACCTTCTTCTTATGCTCCCCTATATCTTGCTCGATCAAGTAGGCTCGATCCACCGCATCCTGATAAGTTTGAATCCTTTGTTATAAGTTGAGTCCGGATGGAAGTCTTCAAACCCCGGATGAATCTCATAGCTTTCTGTTCTTCGGTCCTCACAAGATAGTCACAATACCGGGCTAATTCTGTAAAATTAGCTGAGTACTGCGCTACCGGCAACAAGCCTTGCTCCAAGCTTAGAAACTCGATCTCATTACGGTTCTGGTCAACTAGAGGGATGAAATGCTCCTTGAACTTCCGTACGAACAACTCCCAAGAATAAGGGACAAGAGTGGCATCCCAACTAGTTTGAGTGTCTTCCACCAGTGTTCCGCGGCCCCAACCAATTTATAAGCCGCAAACCAGACCCGATCCTCGTCCGTGCACCCAAACACATCATAAATTTTCTCCATAGACTCAATCCATAGTTCGGCCTTCTTCACATCGGGCTCACCATCGAACTCCTTTGGTTTTAATTTCAGAAATTGATCCAACCCGTATCGCGGAGGTGCCACATGCTCCTCTCTTGGCCCTTGGTCATGAATTGCCTTTATGGCCGCCTCAAACATGCCTTGGAACATAGCACGGTTCTCTTCCCGAAGATCATTCTGATTCTGAGCCCCACTAGAACTTTCACCCGTTCTTCTTCTAGCCATTGTGACAATTACCTGCATAAAACATCAACTGTTACTCACTCGGAACACAACTACCCTCCTAGGTTATACTAGTCCACCTAGACTTATACTTAGAGCTAAACCATAGCTCTGATACCAACTGTCGCGACCCCGACCCCGCGGGCCCGGAGTACGCGAGCTGGACGTCGACTTAAACAATAAACTCTAAAATAATGAAGATAAAATTTTCCTTTTATACCAAAAGATGACAACACAAGGTTTTGAAATCCAACTTGAACAACAAAATATAACCTAGTGTAAGCTCCATAAGCTTACACCCAAAATGATAAAATATACAATTTCTAATGACCTCAAGTTTGGTACAACTATTCCCAAAAGGTTACACATTTATGTAATGTAAACCCACCAATAACAACTTGCCCAAAAAGCTCAACCCTCGCGACGTCCTCCTCGTGATCAGCGAGTCTAATCCTTTCCTCCTAGGGGGGGGGGTTAAGGAAAAACAAAGATAAAAGAAAGGGGGTGAGATAAATCTCAATAAGTTACTAATGCAACTACATGACATGCTATGATGCAACAAACACTAATAATTCACATAACACATAGCAATTATCATTTAACAGATAGCAGCGGAAATAAACAATTAACAAAGGATATTAGCCAAGGTTTCCCAACTGAAAGAACCAAATAAAGGTCGCTGCGCAGCTTCAATAATCAACAATCAATATCTTCATAGTAGCATGAAAGCTGAAGAGAAAACCCCCGGTCCCGGAACCAATAATAATAAGGGGACAGTGACACACAGTCAAAGCCCAAAACCAATAGCTAAAATGCTCACAAAGTGGCTAGCTCATCTCACATCCAAGGCCAATCTGGAGGAGGGGAATAATGGGGCAAAACAATGGTCAACATCATAATAGACTTGGCTTGTGCCATCATAATGTTTCGCATCGCCCAAACACGACACAAATACCAGCTGGACTTTCAAATAAAGGCTAAGTAATAAAATACTAGCACGATAATTAACTAATGATTCCAAAGTAGGGAACCTTATCAAGAAGTCGCCAAGAAAGTGAAATGAACCAACAACACACAATTAAAGTGTTCCAATATTCTCAACAATGATAACACAATTTCCATATCACATTTGATCACAAAGGATCCAGTTAACTCAGCACTCAACAAAAACTACTCACTCATCTCGAAGAGCTCAAGGAGAGCTTTAAAACGATAACTTATACACCTAAAACGGTGTCCGGATGAGGGAGTTATGAACTATTGAAGATTGTCTACGAGGAGTACAAGAGGATGAAGCTCAGGACTTGTATAGCGGAGGGGGCGCACGCCCGCGCAGAAAGGGTCTGCGCGCCCTATAGGATCATAAGGTTCTTGCAAAAAGACCAGGGGAGGGTGCGCGCGCTCGCACGAAAAGGGTGCGCACGCCCACAAGCATCAGAAGGTTTTGAATTTTGAAACAATTGAGGGAGCGCACGCCCCCTAGAACAAGGTGCGCGCGCCTCTAAGAATCAGAAGGTTTAGTTTACAAAGGGCATAAGGGTGTGCATGCGTTCCTTGAGGGAGAGGTGAGGGAGAAGAGAGGGAGTAGGGAGATGATTATTTCCAAAAACTTACACTTAGACCCCCTCCCCACTAACTACACAAACTCTAATACTTCCTACTAATAGCTAAGACTAAATAATACTACACTAGCACAAATGACCCAATAAAATGCTAGGCATAAATTATTATAACACATAAAATGCATTCATAAATTATTAATTAAATAATAATTTAAACAATTAAATAAGAAATAAATAAATAATTAGATATTTATTATTAGAAAATAGAGACGGGTTTTCGGGTCGTGACATAAATACCCCTCTCAAAACCCTAGGTCATAAGTGATTATTGTAATGAAAATCAAATGCCTCCAAGAGAGAAAAACTAGTCTTCTTCTTCCTCAATAACAAGAACCCTAGATTTCAAATAGCCAATTTGGATCTAGCAGTACAGATCAAGATGTGTTCTTGATATACGTTCGTGTGTGGATACACATAGAGGGCGTTGATCTCAACTCCTCCAAGTTCGTGGGTCATCGATTCAAGGCGTGTTCCTGCGATCGTGATTCAAGAGTGCGAAGAACAAAGATTCAAGATCCGAAAATTTTAAAGCATCATCACGGTTAGTATTCTAAATTCACCTCCGTATTAATTTAATCATCTTGACCGGATCTAGGCTTTTGGGTTTATTCCATTGCGCATGATTGTGTAAAACCTAACAAAATGTGGGGATGATGAAGGTTTCTTTCAGTAGCTTGAATTTGACAACTTGCCAATGTATTGCAAGCACTATTTTGAAGTTGGCCACCCTATTAAAATCTGCAGATTTGCCAACAATAGCAAATATGATGATCCCAAACCTACTCCTAAGCAAGCTGATCCGAATGTGAAGGGTAAAGAGAGGACTGAGGTACCCCATTTGAATGGGAAATGTGTTGATCCTAAGTAAATATGGAGAAAGAAAGAGACTTTAAAGTCGGTCCAGACTATTACTAGTGAACATGAATGAATATCTTAGGATTTAAATCTCATAATAGTTATATCATTAGAATCCTTAGACTTGAGATTATTACGGTCTTTCTGTTGGATATTATGCCCTAGGCCCTTGATAAAGGCCTATGTGTTACATCATGTCTTCATTTGTTATAGAGATAACAAGATAGATTATTATATATTTTGCATGTTTATTATAATAATCATTGTCCCTAGCACTTAGGAAGAGCTAGAATGAGTTTAATGGATAATCATGTGATGATTATGGTGCATAGGATGCAGATTAAACTTGTGGGTACTTGTTGGAGAATAAGGTACTGGATTGACCCATTATGAGATTTATGTCATGGTCAAATGTCATAATTAAATATCATAATAGTCATACCATTTGAATCCTTAGACCTGATATTATCATGGTCTTCCACATGATGAACACTATGTTTGACATAGTCAAACGCTACATTTAACCGGGTAGTTATAAAGCTATGATTGGCATAATAGGATTTTTGTAGGGAAGAATGGTAAGTTAAGATGTGATTTGTCCCTCTCTCAAGAGAGATATCTGCTTGGCCAGTCAGTGAGTGAGATTGATGATAGTATATGGCCATACCAAAATGAATTGATGTGTTCAATGTCATTTGCTCATATCAATCTACTCGGAATCGAGAAAGCATTGGACAACATAAGTTAACGTGGACCATGACTTATGTCCAATATGATATCGCTTGATAAAGGGATTGTGATATGTTCTATTAAAGGTAATTTTGGACTTTCAAAGTTATACTATTTGGGTAGTCATTATGGCTTGCTAGAGTCCGCTTATAACTTACGGGTTCTGAATGGTTCGGACTCGTTGCCAACTTAGTATAATCCTTTTGGGTCACACATAAATGACAGATTATAAAAGGCTCAAAATCTGGGAACTACAGACTGGCTTTGGTAGGACTGGCTAGGAGGAGTACGACTCCAATGGAGCCGCACGGCTGCCTAGTCCGGCCCAGTACAGATTCTGCATATTTCTTATTTGATAAGGAATACTGAGTCCCAATGGAATTAGGTCAAACCCTCGTATAAATATATGGTGTCAGGTTTGATAGCCTCTAACCTAGGTTTTGGAAACCTAAATCAACTGTTTGAAAAATAATAAAATATATAGAGGTAGGAATATTAGTTTTGAGATCCATGATCATCAAAACACAATAATCAAAGAAGCAAAATAATTCCTACGAAGAAAGCGTTTTTTCATCATCAAGCCTTGGATCTAGCAATCATCAAGAAGGTGTTCTTAAGTTCGTTCGACATGTGGATAACGATAAAGGGTGTTTGCTTTAGCACCTTGAAGTTCGTGTTCATAGATTCGATCTTCAAGAGTTAGTATTCATTCATCTTGTATTTAATTTAATCAACATGAGCGGATTCATGGCTCATGGGTGTTTGATTTCATGTTATTATTCCGTTGTGCATGGTGCATCAAACCCAACACTTTCACATAATGAACATTATGTTTGACATATTCAAACTACTCTTAAGTAATTATAAAGGATATGATTGGTATGAACGTAATTATGTAGGGAAGTGTAATAAGTCAAGATAGAATTTATCTTTCTTTGTGAGAGATGTCAAGCTTGGACCACTCGATGAATAGTATTGATGAAATGCATGGTCATGCTCAAATGAAGTGATGAGATCAATGTCATTTGTATTATCAATATATTCGGAATCAAGAAAAGTATTGAACAATGTAAGTTGACCACATACCATGACTTACGCTCAATGACATTGTGTACAAATGGATTGTGATATGTTCTATGAGGATAAACGAACTTTAATAAGTTATATTATTTAGGTAATCATGATGATTTGCTAAAGTCCGTTCAAGATTTATGAAAATGACTTTGGTCGGGTTCATTGTCAACTTAATATAATCCTATGGGGTCACACACAAAAGAACGAATTAAATTTAAGGTAAAAACAAATTTTCTGGGGTGCTAGGCCGAGCATGGTATATGACTCGACCGAGCGGGTCTAATTTGCACGGGTGATCCTAGAATGACCCATGCTCACGAATTCAGGTAGTGCTCGGCAGAGCACCTTAAAGGACTCGGCCGAGCAGATGCTGAACCGGGCCAAATTAGGTTAATTCGTGGGATTTCGGAATTTAGGCTTACTGTCCTTAATGGTTAGGGACTAATGAGTATAAATACGTCTGCCTACAACATAATCAGGACCAGAACATCCATTGTTTTCTAGAAACATAATTCTTAATCTAATATCTCAATCAAATATTAAGAACCCTAGAAATTCATATAGCCTAAAGAAATATAAATTTGATTTCTAATTATTGGATCTAGCAATCCGGATCACGAAGGAGTTTTTGATATTCATTCGCGTGTGGATATTGTAGATACCCCAGAAAAACCCACAACTTGGCTAGAGCGGTGAATTATCCTAGGATGTCTAATTGATTTTATTTTGTAGAGTCGCCACCTATGTTATTGAGGAAACATAAGAAAAACCTAAAGAAATAGCCTATTTTAATATTACAAAACTAGAGATTCAGGAAGAGAAGGGTTCGGGGGTTAGGTGACGGAGTGGGAAGTACTTAAACACCCACTCCGCCCCGCTTACGCGGGTCTTGCTACTATTGGTGTTCTAATGCTAAATGTCTTTCAATTTATTAATATAAAAGTGCTAATAATTACAATGGAAAGAAAGGGGAAATAAAAGAGAATTGCTTTATTTATTAATTGCTAAAGATTACATGTAACAACTATGCTAGCAATTACATTAATAAATGAAATGGGGAAATTAATGTAGAGTTGGAATGTAGGGAGATAACCTTAACTAACTTCAATATGTGAAGTAGTCATATTAGTCATGTCCCATTGATGGGGATTGCATACATTGACTAAGACAAGTAAAATAAAAGAAGAAGAATAAAGTACCTTTAGAAAGGAAGAACTTCAAACTTGAACTTGGAGATGGAGTTGTTGTAGAGAAATTGTTGTGTAGAAATTTGTGTAGAGTTTTGTTGCTAAAAACTCTTGTTGGGAGAATTTGTGTATAGTAAAAGTGTAGAGAAAGTTGAAATCCCTTTCTAAGGTAGAAATGAGGGGTTTTTATAGGTAGAAAAGAGTGAAAAATATGGTCTTTCAACCAATAAGAAAATAAATAAATAATAAATAATAAAGAGAAAATCAAATAATAAAAAAAGAAATATTTTATTTTAAAGCAATGGCTAGAATAATGGGATTGGAGGTTACAAAACTAGGGGGGGTGAACTTGGAGGTAAAAAGGAGTGTTTGTGATCAAGAAAAAGGAGGGAAATAAGGTGCAATCCGTTACTGCCATAATGAGAAGCGCGCGAGTCCCGCTTTAGGGGCGAGACGCACGAGCAGCCCATAAGTAATGAAGGAGGCGCCCGCGGGTGGAAAAGACAGACTGACAGAAATGACTCTAAAGTTAATTCTGTTATGCAGTTTAGTCCAAAACTAACGGAATCAGTTAGGAACTTAACTGAAGTAACAGAAATTAACAAAAATAAGTTAAATAAAAATACTATGTATGCAATTGGGGTGAGAGGTCTAAGGCGGGGTGTCTACAGAGCCCCTCGTCGACGTGGATTGCAAAGCAAAACGCGTCGACGAAAAACAGACAACCGCCGAGGACATCGACAAAGAAAAAGAAAGAAAAGAATGCAAAGACTCAATGAAAATAGGAATTTGAAATTGCGAGAGATAGGGGTGCGCTCCCTGTGTGAGCGGCTTTTATTGATAGAGGAGGTGGCCTGATCCGTTTGTAAATATGCCGGCTGAATCCGTTAGTGAATCCGCTTGATAAACCCGTTAGTGAATCCATTAGATGAGTCCGTTAGTGAACCCTTGTTGACAAATCCGTTAGTGAATCCGCTCGATGAATCCGTTGGTGAATCCATTGAATGAGTCCGTTAGTGAACCCTTGTTGACGAATCCGTTACTGAATCCGTTGGTGAATCCATTGAATGAGTCCGTCGGTGAACCCTTATTGATGAATCCGTTAGTGAATCCGTTATATGAATCTGTTAGTGAATCCCTTGAATGAGTCCATTGGTGAACCCTTATTGACGAATCCGTTGGTGAATCCGTTATGTTAATCCGTTAGTGAATTCCTTGAATGAGTCCGTTGGTGAACCCTTGTTGACGAATCCGTTGGTGAATCCATTAGATGAATCCGTTAGTGAATCCCTTGAATGAGTTCGTTAGTGAACCCTTGTTGACAAATCCGTTAGTGAATCCGCTTGATGAATTTGTTAGTGAATCCCTTGAATGAGTCTGTTAGTGAACCCTTGTTGACGAATCCGTTAGTGAATCCGCTTGATGAATCCGTTAGTAAATCCCTTGAATGAGTCCATTATTGAACCCTTGTTGACGAATCCGTTAGTGAATCCGCTTGATGAATCCGTTAGTGAATCCTTTGAATGAGTCCGTTAGTGAACCCTTGTTACTGAATCCGTTAGTGAATCCATTTGCTGAACCCGTTTGTGAGCCCCTTGGTCAAATCCGTTTGTGAATCCGATGGACGAGTCCGTTTGTGAACCCGTTGGCTGAATCCGTTAGTGAATCCATTTGTTGAATCCGTTTGTGAGTCCCTTGGTCGAATCCGCTTGTGAATCCGATGGATGAGTCCGTTTGTGAACCCGTTGGCTGAATCCGTTAGTGAATCCATTTGCTGAACCCGTTTGTGAGTCCCTTGGTCGAATCCGTTTGTGAATCCGATGGCTGAGTCCGTTTGTGAATCCATTTTCCGAATGCTTGTACCTGTTATATGTATGCTTTTGCAGTATATGTGCTTGTGTGAGATGTGAAGTAGAAATTGAGAGAAAATTGTGATTGTGGTGTGATGTGATTTGGAAAGCAGAGATTGCTTGAGAGAGAGATTTGCAAGAATGAAGAAATTGCTTTTGTGTGCTGTGTGATTTTGAGGAAAGTATTAATGAATGATGTTCATACCTTCACTTACCATGGCCGCTTGATTCGGGATGGAGATGTTGTGGCTTTGATGAAGATGATGAACTGCTCTTGCTTTCGATGGAATGTTGTTGAGGTGACATTCTGAATGATGGGTTGGTCGTGCCAAAGGCTGCCTACGTATCCTTTGAAGGGAATCAGACCAGCGTAGTTCAAGGATGATGGAGAACGCTGGGAAGAAGGTTAGAGCAAATACTTTTACGCAAGTAAAGAGACAAGAAAAAGAAAAATAAAAATCTTTTTGTCGTTTTTTTTTTTTTTTTTTTTTTTTTTTTTTTTTTAAAGATTAGAAGGAAAAGAATATGTACACATGTGAGAAAATGATTTTTTTTAGTTCGTGGGTGAACCATTTTAAGCATTGTGTGTTTGTAAAGCCAACCCAAGATCAAGTCATGTTCGATTGAAGTCCGGATTGCCTTGTTGCTTGATTTCTGTCGTTGTCGCCTCTGTGCCCAACAAAGATTGATGTCTAGCCCCAAAATATTTGTTGATTATGGGGCTTTAAAAGACTTTTGATTCCGAGATAAGGGGTTGCTGATTGTAAAGCCCTTAGAACGCCTTTGATGCCAAACTTTGAGTGACTCGTGAAGCCACAAGATAAATCAGCTCTTGACCCGTTCAAATGAATCGTCTTTTGTTGTTGACGTGAGCAAGCCCCAAGAGAATATTATTGATACCAAGCTTTGAGAGGTTGCCAAGCCCCAAATGTCATGTACTTGTTGTTTGTGAGCTTCAAGATGGTGGAATGTGAAGACCTTTCGATGTAAAGCCCCAAATTATCTTGGAATCGGCTTGGCATTGCACCGTTTGGTGGAACTCTTGATAGTGATCTCCTCATTTCTCTTGCTTGGAGATGAATGGCCCTTTTTGTGGTTGGTACCCAAGTGGTGGAAGGCCCACGTGTAGCAAGGTCTTCGGAAAATGTCTTGAGAGAGATTGTGGATGATAAGGTCTTGGCGTGATAAGGTCCCAAATGGGTATGTTTGCTTGAGTCTTCTTGAGTTGAAATAAAGACAGATCTTCGGATGCAACTAGTTCTTGAGGCGCAAGAGCCACACTTTTTGCTTTTGATCTTGGAGAAGGGGGTGCTGAATTGCAGAAACATTGGGATTGGCCAAGGCATTTCCCGCTATAACCCTGTTTTGATAGAGTTTAGCATATTGAATCTTTTTCCTTTTCTCTATGACTTTCTACATAACCTCGTCGTAAGTCACAACATAAGAATCATCAAATTCTTTCATAACATCGGAGCCCTCATTTCAAACCAGAAGACCTTTGACGTGAAGTACTAAGAGACCCTTGAAGCTTGATCGCTTTCATGAAGCTATAAGACTACTCCCAAATTGCATTGCTCGGGTATCATCCCCCAAAAAAGATTTTCAATTACGAAGCCCCAATATTGCCCTTTGCTTGGGTTACTCTAATGCCGTAGCCCAAAAGATTGTAGATTGCGAAGCTCTTTAAGACCTTTGTTGCCAAAATAATTGAGGATTCTTCCAATGTTGCATATGACTTTACTAAGGACATTGTTGGGAGGTGGCATGAGTTGCTTTTTGCCAAGGGAGACTTTCAAATTTGAGTGTAGCCCCTAGAGTGTCATCACCGATTGTAAGTAGAGCAAGAAAGGCCTATCCTTGATTGGGGAACAGGCACGAGCACATATGACAAGAAGGCTTTTTGACATTCCTTTTGAGAGACTTTGAGGATAGTCTCGCACATATTTCTTGAGCGTAGCCCCTAGGGCTCATTAACTGTCAAATGTGTTGGTAGTGGTGCCCTAGGCACGTTTCATAAACGTTGTAATTGTTATCATTTATTTCATATCAATAAAGAGATGTTTTGGTTATTATGTCATTGGAATCCTTAGACATGAAGTTATTATAGTCTTCCACTTTATGAACATTATGTTTGACATATTCAAACGCTACCTTTAACCGGGTAGTTATAAAGGGTATGATTGGCATAATCGGATTCACGTAGGGAAGAATAATAAGCTGAATGGATTTGTCCCTCTTCGGAGAGATCTCAAGCTTAGGCCTCTCGTAGGAATGATGTTGATGAAAATGTTCGGCCGGACTCAAATGAATTGATTAGATCAATGTCATTTGGATTATCAACATATTCGGAATTGAGGAAGTATTGAACAAAGACAAGTTGACCGTTTGGCCATGACTTGTGTTCAATGAGATCGTTGATAAAGGGATTATGACATGTTCTAAAGGAATGCGAACTTGTATCTTGTTATACTATTTGGGTAGGTATGACGGTTTGCTAGAACCTAATCATATCTTATGGTTTCATGTTTGAACCCATTGCCAACTTAGTGCAATCCTAGAGGGTCACACACAATAGAACAAATCTTAAATAAGGACTATCTTGGAATTTGGAAACTGGGGAAATCTGGGGAAAGTGTGCGACCGCACAAAAGGGTTTGGGCGGCCGCACAATTTAGCTCAGAAAGTACAAGAAACCTTCCAGATAGATGTGCGACCACACAAGGGTTTTGGGCGGCCGCACACCATGTCGGGACTGGTTTCCTATTTTGATTTGGAAAAGAATTTTGGACGGGTTTAGACACAAGTTTCCTATTTGGAATAGGTTTAACTTGTATATAAACAGCCAAATTCGGGCCAGAACATATCATAACTTTTGTGCAAGTCTCCAAAGGGTTTAGGAGAGTTTTATTTTGTTCTAAGACATCCTAGATTGAAGAACAAAATAATATACAAACAAAATTCCATATAGTTCATATTGATTGTGAAAACGTGTTTCACAATTTTGGTCTAGCAACCAAGATCAAGTGTTCTTGATATTCGTTCGTGGTATGGATACCGCTAGAGGGTGAAGCTTATCATCTTCGAGTTCGTGTTCTTACTTGTTCGTGACAAAGTTTCAATTTCTCCACCAAGATCAAAGACCAAATTTATAGTCATCAAGGGTTAGTTTTCTTGTATTCATATTGCAAGTATTTGAATCAATCATATGAATGGATCTATGGGCTTTGGGTTTCATAAAATTTTGAATGCTATTTTCCGCTGCGCATGTTACTACGAATCCCAACAGTGGTATCAGAGCCCCGTTCATGTTGATTATTTCAATACTTAGATCATGTAGTGTGTATATAAATTGTTTATGTGCCTAACATGATATGAATATTGGATATATGATGTTTATGTGTTATGTGATTTTATGTGGTTTATTGTTTTTGCAACTTTAATCGCACGATTCAATCGCAATAAATATTATGATGGATTCTGAATTGTTTGATTATTAATTCTGATTGGATCATGGTTTTAATAATTGGGGAAAAACAATTTTGAGACAAATTTTCGAACTTTAAAATTGCCTTCTGATCATCTTGTGCGACCGCACAGAATCACGTGGGCGGCCGCACATGTTTGGGCGACCGCACTGTGATTTCTGGGCGGCCGCACAAAGCAATGAAAGATATGGGTGAAGCCGCATATATACTTGGCATTAAGATCTATAAAGATAGATCAAGAAGACTACTTGGTTTAAGCCAAAGTACATACATTGACAAGGTCATTAGAAGATTCCGTATGGAAAATTCTAAGATAGGTACCTTGCCCGTGGTACATGGAGTTTCTCTAAGCAAGACTCAATGTCCTAAGACAAAAGATGAGCGTGAGAAAATGAATGATGTTCCATATGCTTCGGCAATTGGGTCCATCATGTATGCCATGATTTATACTAGGCCGAATGTATCTTATGCTTTGAGCATGACAAGTAGATACCAATCCGACCCCGGTGAAAATCACTGGATGGCTGTAAAAGCGATTCTTAAGTACTTGAGAAGAACTAAAGATTCATTTTTGGTCTATGGAGGAATGGAAGATGATCTCGTGATAAATGCTTACACGGATGCAAGCTTCCAAACCGACAAAGATGATAGTCGATCGCAATCGGGTTTTGTGTTTATGTTAAATGGTGGAGCTGTAAGCTGGAAGAGTTCCAAGCAAAGTACAACAGCTGATTCTACAACAGAAGCTGAGTATATTGCTGCATCGGATGCTGCAAAGGAAGCTGTTTGGATTAAGAAGTTCATTACTGAACTTGAAGTGGTTCCTAGTATTGCTAATCCAATAGACCTTTATTGCGATAATAATGGTGCTATTGCTCAAGCAAAGTAACCGAGAGCACATCAGAAATCCAAACACATACTTAGGCATTTTCATATCATTCGAGAAATCGTTGATAGGGGAGACGTAAATATATGCAGAGTACCTACTGATGACAATGTCGCGGACCCGCTAACAAAGGGACTTCCACAAGCTAAACATGAAGGTCATGTTAAGTCCATGGGTATTAGATACATGGGAAATTGGGCCTAGGGAAAGTGGGAGATTGTTGGTAGTGGTGCCCTAGGCACGTTTTATAAAAGTTGTAATTGTTATCATTTATTTCATATCAATAAAGAGATGTTTTGATTATTATTGTTGTTCATGTTTACTTTTAATAATCTCCGTCCCTAGTACTTGTTAAGCACTAGTATAAAGGCTAAATGATCATGAGATGATCATGTTAGATTTATGGGTACTTGTTTGGAACAAGGTACTGGACATGACCCGCTGTATGAGATTTATGTCATGGTCTATGTTTATATATCTCATATTAGTTAATTGGAATCCTTAGACATGAAGTTATTATAGTCTTCCACTTGATGAACATTATGTTTGACATATTCAAACGCTACCTTTAACCGGGTAGTTATAAAGGGTATGATTGGCATAATCGGATTCACGTAGGGAAGAATAATAAGCTGAATGGATTTGTTCCTCTTCGGAGAGATCTCAAGCTTAGGCCTCTCGTAGGAATGATGTTGATGAAAATGTTTGGCCGGACTCAAATGAATTGATTAGATCAATGTCATTTGGATTATCAACATATTCGGAATCGAGGAAGTATTGAACAAAGACAAGTTGACCGTTTGATCATGACTTGTGTTCAATGAGATCGTGGATAAAGGGATTATGACATGTTCTAAAGGAATGCGAACTTGTATCTAGTTATACTATTTGGGTAGGTATGACGGTTTGCTAGAACCTAATCATATCTTATGGTTTCATGTTTGAACCCATTGCCAACTTAGTGTAATCCTAGAGGGTCACACACAATAGAACGAATCTTAAATAAGGACTATATTGGAATTTGGGGAAATCTGGGGAAAGTGTGCGACCGCACAAAAGGGTTTGGGCGGCCGCACAGTTTAGATCAGAAAGTACCAGAAACCTTCCAGATAGATGTACAACCGCACAAGGGTTTTCGGCGGCCGCACACCATGTCGGGACTGGTTTCCTAATTTGATTTGGAAAAGAATTTTGGACGGGTTTAGACACAAGTTTCCTATTTGGAATAGGTTTAACTTGTATATAAACAGCCAAATTCGGGCCAGAACATATCATAACTTTTGTGCAAGTCTCCAAAGGGTTTAGGAGAGTTTTATTTTGTTCTAAGACATCCTAGATTGAAGAACAAAATAATACACAAACAAAATTCCATATATTTCGTATTGATTGTGAAAACGTGTTTCACAATTTTGGTCTAGCAACCAAGATCAAGTGTTCTTGATATTCGTTCGTGGTATGGATACCGCTAGAGGGTGAATCTTATCGTCTTCGAGTTCGTGTTCTTAATTGTTCGTGACAAAGCTTCAATTTCTCCACCAAGATCAAAGACCAAATTTATAGTCATCAAGGGTTAGTTTTCTTGTATTCATATTGCAAGTATTTGATTCAATCATATGAATGGATCTATGGGCTTTGGGTTTCATAAAATTTTGAATGCTATTTTCCGCTGCGCATGTTACTACAAATCCCAACAGTGGTATCAGAGCCCCGTTCATGTTGATTATTTCAATACTTAGATCATGTAGTGTGTATATAAATTGTTTATGTGCCTAACATGATATGAATATTGGATATATGATGTTTATGTGTTATGTGATTTTATGTGGTTTATTGTTTTTGCAACTTTAATCGCACGATTCAATCGCAATAAATATTATGATGGATTCTGAATTGTTTGATTATTAATTCTGATTGGATCATGGTTTTAATAATCGGGGAAAAACAATTTTGAGACAAATTTTTGAACTTTAAAATTGCCTTCTGATCATCCTGTGCGACCGCACAGAATCACGTGGGTGGCCGCACATGTTTGGGCGACCGCACTGTGATTTTTGGGCGGCCGCACAAAGCAATCAGAATGCTGATTCTTTTTGCCTTTTGGTCAGATTTGGAATTTTTCAAAAGGTACCAACCAAACCAGTAATAGAACCAGGCCAGACCTGCTGATCTGGAATGAGTTTTGGGTAGTTGGTTTTGGTGTGGATCTTGGGGTTTGAATTTCCTATTTGTTTTAGTCTTGTGATTCTAAGATTGGCTCAAGGTTTGGATGGCTAATCTACGTTCATCGAGATTGTGTTTTCCAAACTTGATCGCAATCAAAGTTTCAAAGATAAAACGAAGTTAGAATTATGAAGAGTTCATAATTGCTAAAATTGAGAAACAAAGTTCTTGATTCAAAGATTGGAGATCCATGTGGAATTGTGGATACAATTGGCCTACGTTCAACGAGACCATATATTGCTTAGTTTCGGCCACATGGACTACTTTCTTGGTTTCTTGAATTAGTGCGGAATTGTGGATGCCTTATGGCTTAGTTTCGGCCGCACTTCTTGTTGTCTTGATTTGGAGATAATAATCAAAGTTGAAATAGTCTCATCCTCATAATTATAGAGAAACTAATGACACATAAATATTATGCTTAAATTAATGGAGATTAATTTAGTGGCTAAACTTGATGCGTAACATGTTTATATTATGTGCTCATAAATGTGTTGTATGCTATATGTGATGAACCTTCAAAGAAAGTTTTAAGTCCTTTATTGCCATGCCATGATTAGAACACTTGTTTATACATGGGTGATCTTGATGTGGGTTCGCCTCCGCAAGGTGCATTAATTTTATTCATGTATGAGCAAGATGAGGTTCATTAATTCAATGTGGGCTTGCCTCCGCAAGGTGCATTAAATTGAATGGTTCCTATACGTTTAAAATGGTTGGACTTAATTAGGCGTCAAAATAGTTTTGGGCCTAGGTAAAAGATGAGATTAAACATGCTTTTTGAAATTGGATTTCTCAAAGAATCTCATAAAAGGATCTAAGAATCATATGGGATATGATTTACATGATTGTCTACCTAATTAATTTAGTTTTGAGTGGCCCGCCTCCGTGGACTCAAAAGTTAAATTAAAGTTGGATCTTAGCACAATTAAATTATATTATACATGGGATGTATATGAAGGTTATATAATTTAGTGGGAGTATTTTTTTTTTCGAGAAATACATTATTTATTTCTTTAATGGAACTGGTACTTATTAAATTTTGGAAATTTTGCATATTTGTAAATAATGACTACTAACACTCAATCAATTTCGTTGCGATCGATCCTTGAGAAGGATAAGCTCCAAGAGAATGGTACTAACTTTATGGATTGGATCCGTAGCCTAAGAATTGTTCTAAGGCAAGAAGATAAGTTGTACATTCTCGATGGGCCACTTCCTGCTGAACCAGAACCTACTGCCCCTAGGGCAGAAAGAGACAATTACAAGAAACATCGTAATGATTCTAGAGATGTAAGTTGTTTCATGCTTGATACTATGTGCTCAAAACTCCAACAAAGTTTGGAACATTTGGAAGCCTATGAGATAGGCGTGGAGTTAAGAGCCATGTTTCAAGAGCAAGCTAGGCAAGAGAGGTACAAGACCATTGTTGCATTCACTACTTGCAAAATGAATGAAGGGCAACAAGTGAGTCCTCACATGATGAAAATGAAAGGTTATGTAAAGCATCTTGAGAAACTTGGCTATCCAATCCCATTAGATCTAGCCACGGATCTCATTCTTAATTCATTGCCTAAAAGTTATAATCAGTTTGTGATGAATTATAACATGCATGGAATGGATAAGAATCTTTCCGAGTTGCATGGGATGCTTAAAACTGCGGAGATGAAGATTGCGGAGAAAGGTTCTCCCGTGCTCTTAGTTCATGATGGGAAGAAGGCTAGTGCCAAAGGAAAGGGTAAGAAAGTTGTCAACCCAAGATAAGCAAGGCAAAGGTTGCCAAGGCTTCTGAGGCAAAACCCGATTCACAAAAGGATGCAATCTGTTTTCATTGTCAAGAAATGGTCATTGGAAACATAATTGCAAGGCTTTCTTGGAAGAGCAAAAGAAGAAGAAGAGCAGCAAGGCTGCGTCGACTTCAGGTATCTATATGATAGATATTCTCCTTTCTACCACTGATTCTTGGGTATTGGATACCGGATGTGGTTCTCACATTTGTTTAAATGTGCAGGGTCTAAAGAATAGGAGACTACTTAAAGAGGGTGAAGTAGACCTACGCGTGGGGAATGGAGCAAGAGTTGCTGCATTAGCCGTAGGGACTTATGAAGTCACTTTACCTTCTGGATTAATTCTTGTTTTGAACAATTGTTATTATGTTCCGGATTTAAGTAGAAATATCATTTCAATTTCTTGTTTAGATAATGAAGGTTTTAAGTTTCTTATTGAGAATAAGAAATTTTCTATTTATTTAAATGATGTGCTTTATGGTATTGCTAATTCATTTAATGGCCTTTATGTCTTGAATGTCAAGAATGAAAATAATGACAATGTCTATCATATAAATAAGAAATCTAAACCTAATGATGTAAATCATACTTATTTGTGGCATTGCCGTCTTGGTCATATAAATGAGAAGCGTATCTCAAAACTCCATGGGGACGGTCTCTTGGGTTCATGTGACCTTGGGTCATATGATACTTGTGAGTCGTGTCTTCTTGGGAAAATGACTAAGACACCTTTTACCAAGCTAGGTGAGAGGGCAAGCGACTTATTGGGGTTGATACATTCCGATGTATGCGGACCATTAAGTAGCAATGTTAGGGGAGGATTTCAATACTTCATAACCTTCACTGATGATTATAGTAGATTTGGGTATGTTTACCTAATGAAACATAAAAGTGAAGCATTTGAGATATTTAGAATATTTCAAAATGAAGTAGAAAAACAACTTGGCAAAAGTATCAAGGCACTTCGATCAGATCGAGGTGGAGAATACTTGAGTCATGAATTTGATGATCATCTAAAGAATTGTGGAATAGTTTCACAATTAACTCCACCCGGAACACCACAATGGAATGGTGTGTCTGAGAGGAGAAATCGGACTTTGTTAGACATGGTTCGATCAATGATGAGTCAAGTTGATCTTCCAATATCCTTTTGGGGTTACGCTCTAGAAACCGCTGCATTCACACTAAATCGTGTTCCAACTAAATCGGTTCAAAAGACTCCATATGAGATGTGAAGCGGAAAGAAAACTTGTTTATTTTTTATGAAGATTTGGGGTTGCGAAGCCTATGTCAAAAGACTTTTCTCTGACAAACTTGCACACAAATCTGACAAATGTATTTTCGTGGGATATCCAAAGGAAACTAGAGGATATTACTTTTACAACCGTGAGGACAACAAAGTTTTTGTTGCCCGAACTGGTGTCTTTCTAGAGAAATAGTTTCTCTCCAAAGAAATCAGTGGGAGTAAAATAAATCTTGAAGAGATTCGAGACCCAGAAAATGACATTGAAAAAATAGTGGAACAAGAACAAGAACCACAAGGAGTTGTGGATCCTGTTCAAAATACACAAGCAACTCGCAGATCTAGTAGGTTACGATCCGAGCCCGAGAGATATGGATTCTCGTAACGGATAGTAATGAGGTGGAAATCATTAAGAATGATGAACCGACAACCTACCAAGAGGCGATGTCTTCTCCTGATTCGGATAAGTGGCTTGGAGCCATGGAATCTGAATTACAATCCATGCAAGACAATCAAGTTTGGAACTTGATTGATGCGCCCGAAGGTGTAAAAACCATATGATGCAAATGGGTCTTCAAGAAGAAGACTGACATGGATGGGAAGGTGCATACTTACAAAGCTAGGCTTGTAGCAAAGGGTTATAGGCAAGTTCATGTTATTGACTATGATGAAACCTTTTCACCCGTAGCAATGATCAAGTCTATAAGAATTTTGCTTGCCATTGCCGCATATCATGACTATGAAATATGGCAAATGGATGTCAAAACCGCTTTCCTGAATGGAAAACTACAAGAGGATGTGTATATGACACAACCGGAAGGTTTTGAACAGAATTCTAAAGTATGCAAATTGTAGAGATCTATCTATGGATTGAAGCAAGCTTCTAGGAGTTGGAATCTCCGTTTTGATGAATCGGTCAAAGAGTTTGGTTTCATCAACAACGAAGATGAGCCTTGTGTATACAAGAAGATTAGTGGGAGCATAGTTCTATTCCTGATTTTGTATGTGGATGACATATTACTCATTGGAAACGACATTCCTACACTTCAGTCCGTAAAGACTTGGTTGGGAAAGTGTTTCGCAATGAAAGATATGGGTGAAGCCGCATATATACTTGGCATTAAGATCTATAAAGATAGATCAAGAAGACTACTTGGTTTAAGCTAAAGTACATACATTGACAAGGTCATTAGAGATTCCGTATGGAAAATTCTAAGAGAGGTACCTTGCCCGTGGTACATGGAGTTTCTCTAAGCAAGACTCAATATCCTAAGACAAAAGATGAGCGTGAGAAAATGAATGATGTTCCATATGCTTCGGCAATTGGGTCCATCATGTATGCCATGATTTGTACTAGGCCGAATGTATCTTATGCTTTGAGCATGACAAGTAGATACCAATCCGACCCCGGTAAAAATCACTGGATGGCTGTAAAAGAGATTCTTAAGTACTTGAGAAGAACTAAAGATTCGTTTTTGGTCTATGGAGGAATGGAAGATGATCTCGTGATAAATGCTTACACGGATGCAAGCTTCCAAACCGACAAAGATGATAGTCGATCGCAATCGGGTTTTGTGTTTATGTTAAATGGTGGAGCTGTAAGCTGGAAGAGTTCCAAGCAAAGTACAACCGCTGATTCTACAACAGAAGCTGAGTATATTGCTGCATCGGATGCTGCAAAGGAAGCTGTTTGGATTAAGAAGTTCATTATTGAACTTGAAGTGGTTCCTAGTATTGCTAATCCAATAGACCTTTATTGCGATAATAATGGTGTTATTGCTCAAGCAAAGGAACCGAGAGCACATCAGAAATCTAAACACATACTTAGGCGTTTTCATATCATTTGAGAAATCGTTGATAGGGGAGACGTAAATATATGCAGAGTACCTACTGATGACAATGTCGCGGACCCGCTAACAAAGGAACTTCCACAAGCTAAACATGAAGGTCATGTTAAGTCCATGGGTATTAGATACATGGGAAATTGGGCCTAGGGAAAGTGGGAGATTGTTGGTAGTGGTGCCCTAGGCACGTTTTATAAAAGTTGTAATTGTTATCATTTATTTCATATCAATAAAGAGATGTTTTGATTATTATTGTTGTTCATGTTTACTTATAATAATCTCCGTCCCTAGTACTTGTTAAGCACTAGTATAAAGGCTAAATGATCATGAGATGATCATGTTAGATTTATGGGTACTTGTTTGGAACAAGGTACTGGACATGACCCGCTGTATGAGATTTATGTCATGGTCTATGTTTATATATCTCATATTAGTTAATTGGAATCCTTAGACATGAAGTTATTATAGTCTTCCACTTGATTAACATTATGTTTGACATATTCAAACGCTACCTTTAACCGGGTAGTTATAAAGGGTATGATTGGCATAATCGGATTCACGTAGGGAAGAATAATAAGCTGAATGGATTTGTTCCTCTTCGGAGAGATCTCAATCTTAGGCCTCTCGTAGGAATGATGTTGATGAAAATGTTCGGCCGGACTCAAATGAATTGATTAGATCAATGTCATTTGGATTATCAACATATTCGGAATCGAGGAAGTATTGAACAAAGACAAGTTGACCGTTTGATCATGACTTGTGTTCAATGAGATCGTGGATAAAGGGATTATGACATGTTCTAAAGGAATGCGAACTTGTATCTAGTTATACTATTTGGGTAGGTATGACGGTTTGCAAGAACCTAATCATATCTTATGGTTTCATGTTTGAACCCATTGCCAACTTAGTGTAATCCTAGAGGGTCACACACAATAGAACGAATCTTAAATAAGGACTATATTGGAATTTGGGGAAATATGGGGAAAGTGTGCGACCGCACAAAAGGGTTTGGGCGGCCGCACAGTTTAGATCAGAAAGTACCAGAAACCTTCCAGATAGATGTGCGACCGCACAAGGGTTTTGGGCGGCCGCACACCATGTCGGGACTGGTTTCCTAATTTGATTTGGAAAAGAATTTTGGATGGGTTTAGACACAAGTTTCCTATTTGGAATAGGTTTAACTTGTATATAAACAGCCAAATTCGGGCCAGAACATATCATAACTTTTGTGCAAGTCTCCAAAGGGTTTAGGAGAGTTTTATTTTGTTCTAAGACATCCTAGATTGAAGAACAAAATAATACACAAACAAAATTCCATATATTTCGTATTGATTGTGAAAACGTGTTTCACAATTTTGGTCTAGGAACCAAGATCAAGTGTTCTTGATATTCGTTCGTGGTGTGGATACCGCTAGAGGGTGAATCTTATCGTCTTCGAGTTCGTGTTCTTACTTGTTCGTGACAAAGCTTCAATTTCTCTACCAAGATTAAAGACCAAATTTATAGTCATCAAGGGTTAGTTTTCTTGTATTCATATTGCAAGTATTTGATTCAATCATATGAATGGATCTATGGGCTTTGGGTTTCATAAAATTTTTAATGCTATTTTCCGCTGCGCATGTTACTACGAATCCCAACAAAATGAAGGAAAAGAAGCTCACCGTTCGTGAGTCACATAGCTCCTAGGGCGTCATCATTTGTCGAGAAAAGCAAGAGACTCATCCTCGTGTGGGGGCGCAAACATAAGAGGACATGGTGAGAGCTACTCCATTCTCGGGATGCCCTTTGACATACTTTAGGGGCACATGCTTGAAGAAGCTTGAAAACTGAATTACATGTTGTTGCTACTTGCTGCCCAAACCAATTGACTCACTGGGGACTATTTGTGCAACATTGTACCCCATATCAACCATGAGCTCATTCTTGGACGGGCCTTCTTTCACATGAGACCAAAAATGCACATTGCAAGAACAATCTTTCTTATGCCAATAACCCAAGACAACCTTTGATTGTGCCGTATCTTGTCGAGCCTTTTGTAATTCTGAAGTTGACTCGGTGGGGAATTGACTTGCTGAGGAGATTCAATATAGAACTTGTGCGGTCATTTTCTTTAGAGGCCGGGGATCTCCATTTCTCTTTCCCTTCTCTCTCTCACTCTCTCATTTTTTTTTATGACGCACCTTGTTTTTTGCCTATACCGCCCTTTCGGGTTTTCAATCTAGCGGGCATCTCTTTTGCGTTTTCATTTTTTTTGACTCAATTGATGAGGAAGTGTGCATTGGCTCTAGCTGAGGATGAGAGACATGTGATTTTGCGGTGGAGACCTTTTGTCACTAATGATGAGTGACATTGACTTGACTAGGGAAGTGGTCCCTAGTATTGACTTCATGTATTTTTATTTATTGAATGACTTACGAAGGCAAGTAAGTCATTAAGAGAGAAGAGAAAGAAAGCCCCATTTTGATTGCAAGAAACTGGGAATATCGCTGAAAGATAAGAAGCCCTTAGACTCGACAAGGAACGTGAAAGCGATTCCAAATCTAATAAAGTTGTTCAATCTCGAGGTGATTAATTCGTTGGCAAATGACTCGTACAAAGATGTCTTGACAAGTTCGAGATGAAGGCCGATCACCATAACGCGCTAGGGCTAAACGTATCTTCTTTCTTGCATGAGACTGGACCCGAAGGTTGCCTACATTCCTCCAATGTAGAGGCTCAGGTCACCGTAGTTCTTGTGGATGCTCCTTCGTCGTGAGGATTTGTTGCTGTTGCTTCGTCCTTAGATAATGATATTGATCTTGTGTACTTCTTTGATTTAGGGGGATTTTTTTTTTTTTTTTTATGCTCTAACTTTTGCCTAGGTTGTTTTGAAGAGTCAACCTAGCGAGTTTTTTTTTCTTTTTTTTTTTAATCCCCCTTTGAAACATTGCTTGATTTTTCTATGGTTGTTGCTACATCTTTCTTTGGCGCTTGATGTCTTGGATTTGTCGTTGATGTCGTCGCCTTCATCACGATGCTTATCCCCTAGGCGTTCAAGTGATGGTCTTTGTTCCAAAACTTGTTTAGACATCTTTTCATCATTTTGCCAAGAATTAAATTAAACAACTTGGAACAGTGTATGAGGACAAGAACGAATTTTATTTGATATTTGACTCAAAATTTAACATGATACGAGAGAAAACATTAATGCACACTTAAGAGGACTTTGACTCTTTTTATTTTTATTTTTTATTTTTTTATTCCTATTACTAGGTAGAGAAAGAGAAACGGAGATTGTTGTTGTCGTCTTCTGTCACGACCCAAAAACCCGTCTCTATTTTATTGATAAATAATTATTTATTTATTTATTTATTTGATTTAAATATTTATGTGCGCATTTTATATCTCATAATATTAATTTGTGTTTAGCATTATTTGATTGATATTGTGTTAAGTGGGTAGTAGGGAATTTGGTTTGGGTTATGTGTTAGTAGTGAGGGGGCCTAAGTGTAAGTTTTTAAATAATTTTAACTACTCCCTTGACACGCCCCCAGGTCCCGGGATCCCCTAATAGAACCTCGAACCTGGATGGGAGTGCCTAACGGGAAACAAGAAACTTAATGACATTTGTTTAACAAACTGACATGATATATATACTCTAGAGTAAGGAGCTATACTAGCTCACAACACGAGTTCTAGACAAGAAAATTCAAAACCAAACTTAATACATACACAGCGGAAACATGCCTAGCACATAAGCTGGCATTAAGAGTACTATACAAGATGTCTAGTGACAACAAGAACTGTCTACCCCAAAATAAGGAGTTACAAAACCCATAATACATCGTCCTCACCAAGTGTAAAAGGACACAAGCCCCAAAACAATCACGACCGGCGAAGCAAGCTCCCAACTATGTCTAGCCTCACTGCGCACTATCCTTCCTTTCCTGGGGGGGGGAAAGCAAATAAAGGGTGAGATAAATCTCAGTAAGCTATTAGATGCAACTACATGACATGTTATCATGCAATTCAAGTAGATACTCAAGTAATCATATATCAAGTATCATCAAGTAACAAGTATATGAGAGGATAATCCACTCATCAAATAGCACATAAGGCTAAACAAGCAAGTTATAAGGATATTGCTTCCTTCCTTATTCCTCCCAAGAATACCATTGTTGTCGAAGCTTGTATTACTTTGACATCACGATCAATAACAGGAACTGATTATTCAGTATATATCAGAAGACCCGGTAACCAGTGTCATTCTCAATATCAGTACTCATGATTATTCATGAGGTGTTCGGGACGGGAATTTAGCATTCACTTAAGTCAGGCTTATTGCTCCAACTAAGGAAGCTATGCCCTTACTATGGCCGGTAGTAAGGGGTCGGGCGGAAATACATAGGGACCCGATTGTCACTTAAACCCCAGCTCTCGCGACAAGCGTGAACCTATACATTTTCGAACAAGCAAGGGGAACCAGCTGGACTCACACAAGAAAGTACAAGTAGATATTTACTTGAACAACGGGAGAGGAACTAATCCAAAAGTAGTGGACTAGCTCAACAAGGAACATGCTTCAAGTAATCAAGAAGTCACCTTGTATCAAGCAAATGTATGCAATGTTTGCATATACACAACAAGAACATGTCTCATACACGTTAGTGCTTGTTCATAGAACTTTCAAGTTCACTACCATACATATGTATTGGTGTCAAGCCATGTACAAGATTTTATTATCTTATATTCAAGTCTTAATCCATTTCTATGGATGTTCAAGTCATGTACAAGCTTTTAATGTCTTATACTTCCAGTTATAACTTCCAATCTTTGGACATTCAAACAAGTATAAGAGTTATACATTTACTCTTACCAAATCCCAATCCTATTCTTAGGATGTTCAAGTCTAAGACCTTATGCTAATGCCTCTAAGGTGCACAATCATTGGATTCACAACAAGTATAACATATTAGTGCTTGTTCATAGCACTTTCAAGACATAAGGAAGAGATACTACTCTTATACCTATGTTCTCATTTTAATTCAATGAGTCTACATGTTTAAGACCAAGTCTGATGCCCCTAAAGTATCACAACACTTGCTAGGACATCTTATATTAAGGTTATATACCTTAACTAGGGTTACTTCCAACTTTTATAAACTTTAAACAAAATCTTTGTTTTTCAGATGACTGTGCGGTCGCCCACAATGGACTGTGCGGCCGCACACAAGCAGGTCACTTTCTTTGAAAAACCCTTCAGAAAGATGTGCGGTCGCACACTCAATTTTGTGCGGTCGCACAGTGTACTAAAATGCGAAATTTTCATTTCATTCCCAGTTTAAGAATTGTCAGTCCCAAAACGTAGGAGTAACTTTTTACCAACAATTTAACAATTCCACAAATACACTAACATGCCCAATTCACTTAAACCAAGTTCTTTCATTATGCTACACAGGGGAAATATACTCCTTTTGTCCCAAATTTACAAGTACCACAAAAATCACCCCAAACACAAAATTAACAATCACAAGTATGGAGAATAACATTTATGCATGTTATTACAAGTAAGGGGGAGCTAATAACTTACCTAGTCAAAATTCAAGTTGACCAAAACTTATTTCTGTTCGGCCTGGAACGCTCTATTCAACGCCACGAATATTAATCCGGGATCGGAATCAAGAACGGAGGGATAATTAAACTCGAGGAGTCGGGAATAGGGAAAATTCTAACCCTAGCTTTTCAGAACAGAGGGAGTGTACGTACTGATTTGGGGAAAATGACTTTCCCAGGCAACCCACAAAGATGATATACTTACAACTTTCAAACAATTGCACTTAGGCCCCTCAAGTTTCACTTTTAACAAAAAGACCCCTAAAGTCCAATTTTCACAAATGACCCAAAAGTCAAAACTAGACATTTAACCACCTTAATATTCTAAAGCAGTTAAAACTTTAACCCAAGTAAAACTAACACATAATATGCAAGTTCAAGTATTTAACAAGTATGTCAAATATTTAACGATAATAAGGATGGGCGTTACATCCTCCCCACCTTAAAGAAAATTCGCCCACGAATTTTTACTTACCAAAGTTTTCAAATAGGCTCGGGTATTTATCTCGCATCTCTTTCTCGGTTTCCCAAGTAGCCTCTTCAATTTCATGATTTCTCCAAAGGACCTTCACAATAGGAATCCTTTTGGTACGCAATACTTGCTCTTTCCAGTCCAGAATTTCAACAGGCTGTTCCTCATAAGACAAATCAGGCTGAAATGGAATAGCCTCATACTCAAGAACATGTGATTCATCTGCCATATACTTGCGAAGCATAGATACATGGAATACATCATGAATACCAGATAAAGAAGGAGGTAAAGCCACTCTATAAGCCAACTTCCCAACTCTTTCAAGAATCTCAAATGGACCGATATAACGAGGAGATAACTTTCCTTTCTTCCCAAATCTCTTTATACCTCTACGAGGAGAGACCTTCAAGAATACAAATTCACCTACCTGAAATTCAAGATCCCTTCTACGATGATCTGCATAACTCTTTTGTCTACTCTGAGCTGTGCGCAATCTATCTCGAATGAGTTTCACACTTTCAACTGATTGTTGAACCATTTCAGGACCCAAGAGTCTAGCTTCTCCCACTTCATCCTAGCATATAGGAGATCGACATTTTCTGCCATAAAGAGCCTCATATGGAGCCATTTCAATGCTAGACTGAAAACTGTTATTATAAGCAAACTCAGCCAAAGGAAGATGAGTATCCCAACTGCCTTTGAAATCAATAACACAAGCACGTAATATATCCTCAAGAATCTGTATAAGTCTCTCAGATTGCCCATCAGATTGAGGATGAAAAGCAGTACTGAAATTCAATTTAGTACCCATAGCACCCTGAAGAGACTGCCAGAATCGAGAAGTAAAACGAGGATCTCTATCAGATACAATACTCACAGGAACCCCATGCAGTCGGATAATCTCCTGAACATACAAAGATGCCAATTGAGACAATGAATATCCCATGGAAACAGACAAGAAGTGAGCTGATTTAGTCAACCTGTCCACTATAACCCAAACAGCATCATGGCCTCGTCTGGTACGTGGCAAACCAGTCACAAAGTCCATAGTAATATGTTCCCATTTCCACTCCGGAATTTCCAATGGTTGCAACAAACCTGTGGGACGTTGATGTTCCACTTTTACTTGTTGACAAGTCAAACATTTGGATACATACTCAGCAATTTCTCTTTTCATATTGTTCCACCAGAAATGTTTCTTCAAGTCTTGGTACATCTTAGTACTTCCAGGATGAATAGTATACTTGGCTTTGTGAGCCTCTTCAAGAACTTTCTTCTTTATCTCAGGATCAACTGGAATACAAACTCGACCTCGGAAGGTAAGAATTCCATCACTATTAAAGAAAAATCTGGTTGCTTTCCTTCATTCATTCCACTAATGATTTTCTGCAATTCAGAATCAACTACCTGAGCTTCTTTGATCTGTTGGAGTAAATCTGAAGTAGCTTTTATATTCGCAAACATAACTCCATGATTTGATTCACAAGGATTCCAATCACACAAATCTTCAAACATCTTCCATTCACGAATCATCAAGCAAGAAATATAAGTCTTTCGGCTCAGTGCATCTGCCACAACATTTGCTTTTCCTGGATGATAAAGGATAGTACAATCATGATCCTTCAATTTCTCCATCCATCTACGCTGCCTCATATTAAGCTCTTTTTGAGAAAACAAGTACTTCAAGCTCTTATGATCGGTAAAGACTTCAAATTTGGTTCCATACAAGTAATGCCTCCATTTATGCAAAGCAAAAATAATCGCAGCCAACTCTAAATCATGAGTAGGATAATTCTTTTCATAAGGAGATAATTTTCGAGAAGCATAAGCTATTACCTTGCCATCTTGCATTAGAACACAACCCAATCCTTCTTTAGAAGCATCAGTATAAACCATGAAATGCTCAGAACCATTAGGCAAAGCCAAGACTGGAGCTGTAGTCAAATGCCTTTTCAACTCCTGAAAACTTGCTTCACATTTGTCATTCCACTCAAAAGAAATAGCTTTTCGAGTCATATTAGTCAATGGAGTAGCAATCTTGGAGAATCCCTCAATGAACCTCCGATAATAACTAGCCAAGCCCAAGAAACTACGGATTTCAGTCACTGTAGTTGGCCTTTTCCAGTTAACAACTGCTTCAACTTTGGAAGGATCTACTGCAATACCAGTAGCAGACACAACATGCCCCAAGAATGAAACTTCTTCTAACAGAAAGCACATTTGCTGAATTTTGCAAATAGTTGTTTCTCACGAAGAACTTGTAATACTATTATGAGATGTTGTCCATGCTCAGCCCGTGACTTAGAATACACAAGAATGTCATCAATGAATACCACCACAAAACAATCAAGATATGGCTTGAATATACGGTTCATCAAATCCATAAATACAGCTGGAGCATTTGTCAAACCGAATGGCATAACAATAAACTCATAATGCCCATACCTGGTACGGAAAGCTGTCTTTGGTATATCCTCAGATCTGATTTTCAACTGATGATAACCACTTCTCAAGTCAAGCTTCGAATACACTACTGAACCCTGAAGCTGATCAAACAAGTCATCAATATGAGGTAACGGATATTTGTTCTTGATAGTTACCTGATTAAGATCTCTGTAATCAATACATAATCGCAGAGTCCCATCTTTCTTTCTGACAAATAACACTGGTGCACCCCACGGTGATACACTAGGTCTGATGAAACCCCTTTCAAGCAATTCCTCAAGCTGTGTTTTTAACTCTCTTAACTCAGCTGGAGCCATTCTATAAGGTGCTTTAGAGATTGGTGCTGTACCTGGTAATAACTCAATACAGAACTCAAGCTCTCGATCAGGTGGCATTCTATACTCAGAAGAGAACACATCTGAAAATTCAGACACAACAGGAATATCCTCCATCTTGGGAACAGATAAACTCTGATCAAGTACACATGCGAGATACCCGGCACAACCACGAGATAAAAGTTTTCTAGCTTTTAAAGCAGAAATAACATGTATAGCACATAAAGTCCTATCACCTTCAAAGGTAAAATCAGGCAAACCAGGAATAGAAAAAGTTACTACTTTTCTATAACAATCAACAGATGCATGATGCACATATAGCCAATCCATGCCAAGAATCACGTCAAAGTCCCTTATAGGTAACACGACTAGGTCAGCAAGAAGGGAATGATCACCCACAAGAACCTCACATTTCTTGTAAACCTCAGAAGTAAACATGCAATCTCCCATAAGGGAAGATACTTCTAGCACATAAGGCATAGAATCAGGAAGAACATGCAAATGCGACACAAAATGAGATGCCACATAAGAATGAGATGAGCCTGGATCTATCAAGACTCGCGCTCTCGTACTAGAAAGTAATATAATACCTCCTATGACCGCAGAAGACTCAGCTACACCCTGCTGATCTAAAGCAAACACTCGACCCTGAACTTTTGGTCGACCACCACTATCTCTCTTGGAACCTGAGGCTGGTTGACTTGTACCCCCAACTTGATTTACTTTACTTTTAGAACAATTTCTAGCAAAGTGCCCCGCTTCACCACACACTATACACTTTCCTTGCTTTAGCCAACACTTGTCTTCAGAATGGCCTTCTTTCGAACAATAGCCACATACTCTCCTGGGACCTTGGACTGTTGTCCTCGAACCAGTTGATACACTACCTTTGCTTTCGGTTGGCTGTCGGAATCGACGATCTTGGCGGCCAGATTTACCACCTTTAGAAACAGATCCCTGAGTTTTCTCCGATACACGACCAGTCATGGTTGTTCCCAACTTCACCTTGTGTTCTTCGATATCATTTTCAATGGTATAAGCCTTCTCCACTGCTTGCTGATAGCTAGTGAGCTGTAGAGAAAGAAGTTGCTTCCTGTACTCAGTCCTCAACCCTTTAACAAACCTCTGTGCCTTCTTGGCTTCGTTTGGAACTAAGTGATCACAATACCTTGCCAATTCTGTGAACTTGGTTGAGTATTGCCCCACGGTCAGACTTCCCTGCTCCAAATTAAGAAATTCCATCTCTTTCCTATCTTGGACCACTGTTGGAATAAACTGCGACTTAAAAGCTTTAAGAAAATTCTCCCATGTCTGTGGTATACCTTCCAGTTCCCAGCTTTTACTCAACACTTGCCACCAATGTTCAGCGGCTTTCTCAAGTTTAAAAGTTGCAAAGGTTACCTTATCACCACCTGCACATCTCAAGGCTGTAAAGATCTTCTCAATACTTTCAATCCACTCTTCTGCCTTCTTAGCATCAAATTCCCCATCAAAACTACGAGGTTTCAGCTTCAAGAACCTTGTAAGGCGATTAGGATAATCCCAGTCAACATTATCAACCATTTCTTCTTGAGGAGTTATAGATCTCAGCTGATTACTACCACTAGTACCTTCAGAACTCATTGTACCTGTAGGTAAACACTCAGCGTTATTAATAACACCCCAAGACTCACCCATACCTAGGCCATAGACCCTATCCAGACTTAGAGCAAACCAAGGTAGCTAAACAGGGTGGCTAAACCAGGGTAGCTCTGATACCAACCTGACACGCCCCCAGGTCCCGGGATCCCCTAATAGAACCTCGAACCTGGATGGGAGTGCCTAACGGGAAACAAGAAACTTAATGACATTTGTTTAACAAACTGACATGATATATATACTCTAGAGTAAGGAGCTATACTAGCTCACAACACGAGTTCTAGACAAGAAAATTCAAAACCAAACTTAATACATACACAGCGGAAACATGCCTAGCACATAAGCTGGCATTAAGAGTACTATACAAGATGTCTAGTGACAACAAGAACTGTCTACCCCAAAATAAGGAGTTACAAAACCCATAATACATCGTCCTCACCAAGTGTAAAAGGACACAAGCCCCAAAACAATCACGACCGGCGAAGCAAGCTCCCAACTATGTCTAGCCTCACTGCGCACTATCCTTCCTTTCCTGGGGGGGGAAAGCAAATAAAGGGTGAGATAAATCTCAGTAAGCTATTAGATGCAACTACATGACATGTTATCATGCAATTCAAGTAGATACTCAAGTAATCATATATCAAGTATCATCAAGTAACAAGTATATGAGAGGATAATCCACTCATCAAATAGCACATAAGGCTAAACAAGCAAGTTATAAGGATATTGCTTCCTTCCTTATTCCTCCCAAGAATACCATTGTTGTCGAAGCTTGTATTACTTTGACATCACGATCAATAACAGGAACTGATTATTCAGTATATATCAGAAGACCCGGTAACCAGTGTCATTCTCAATATCAGTACTCATGATTATTCATGAGGTGTTCGGGACGGGAATTTAGCATTCACTTAAGTCAGGCTTATTGCTCCAACTAAGGAAGCTATGCCCTTACTATGGCCGGTAGTAAGGGGTCGGGCGGAAATACATAGGGACCCGATTGTCACTTAAACCCCAGCTCTCGCGACAAGCGTGAACCTATACATTTTCGAACAAGCAAGGAGAACCAGCTGGACTCACACAAGAAAGTACAAGTAGATATTTACTTGAACAACGGGAGAGGAACTAATCCAAAAGTAGTGGACTAGCTCAACAAGGAACATGCTTCAAGTAATCAAGAAGTCACCTTGTATCAAGCAAATGTATGCAATGTTTGCATATACACAACAAGAACATGTCTCATACACGTTAGTGCTTGTTCATAGCACTTTCAAGTTCACTACCATACATATGTATTGGTGTCAAGCCATGTACAAGATTTTATTATCTTATATTCAAGTCTTAATCCATTTCTATGGATGTTCAAGTCATGTACAAGCTTTTAATGTCTTATACTTCCAGTTATAACTTCCAATCTTGGACATTCAAACAAGTATAAGAGTTATACATTTACTCTTACCAAATCCCAATCCTATTCTTAGGATGTTCAAGTCTAAGACCTTATGCTAATGCCTCTAAGGTGCACAATCATTGGATTCACAACAAGTATAACATATTAGTGCTTGTTCATAGCACTTTCAAGACATAAGGAAGAGATACTACTCTTATACCTATGTTCTCATTTTAATTCAATGAGTCTACATGTTTAAGACCAAGTCTGATGCCCCTAAAGTATCACAACACTTGCTAGGACATCTTATATTAAGGTTATATACCTTAACTAGGGTTACTTCCAACTTTTATAAACTTTAAACAAAATCTTTGTTTTTCAGATGACTGTGCGGTCGCCCACAATGGACTGTGCGGCCGCACACAAGCAGGTCACTTTCTTTGAAAAACCCTTCAGAAAGATGTGCGGTCGCACACTCAATTTTGTGCGGTCGCACAGTGTACTAAAATGCGAAATTTTCATTTCATTCCCAGTTTAAGAATTGTCCGTCCCAAAACGTAGGAGTAACTTTTTACCAACAATTTAACAATTCCACAAATACACTAACATGCCCAATTCACTTAAACCAAGTTCTTTCATTATGCTACACAGGGGAAATATACTCCTTTTGTCCCAAATTTACAAGTACCACAAAAATCACCCCAAACACAAAATTAACAATCACAAGTATGGAGAATAACATTTATGCATGTTATTACAAGTAAGGGGAAGCTAATAACTTACCTAGTCAAAATTCAAGTTGACCAAAACTTATTTCTGTTCGGCCTGGAACGCTCTATTCAACGCCACGAATATTAATCCGGGATCGGAATCAAGAACGGAGGGATAATTAAACTCGAGGAGTCGGGAATAGGGAAAATTCTAACCCTAGCTTTTCAGAACAGAGGAAGTGTACGTACTGATTTGGGGAAAATGACTTTCCCAGGCAACCCACAAATATGATATACTTACAACTTTCAAACAATTGCACTTAGGCCCCTCAAGTTTCACTTTTAACAAAAAGACCCCTAAAGTCCAATTTTCACAAATGACCCAAAAGTCAAAACTAGACATTTAACCACCTTAATATTTTAAAGCAGTTAAAACTTTAACCCAAGTAAAACTAACACATAATATGCAAGTTCAAGTATTTAACAAGTATGTCAAATATTTAACGATAATAAGGATGGGCGTTACATCCCTCCCTACTCTTCC
Source organism: Campanula takesimana (assembly GCA_026119855.1). Taxonomy (NCBI): domain Eukaryota; kingdom Viridiplantae; phylum Streptophyta; class Magnoliopsida; order Asterales; family Campanulaceae; genus Campanula; species Campanula takesimana. The sequence continues at coordinate 1,336,630 of JAOWBW010000197.1, read as the reverse complement.
TTCTCCCTCACTCTCTTCCTCACCCTACTCCATCTCTCCCAGCAAACTCTCTCTCTCTCTCTCTCTAATGGTTTGGGTAAGTTTTTCTCTCCCTTCTCTCTTCATTTTCATCCTCTTCCTCTCATCTTTCCTTATTTCTCATTTTATGATATGTGTTTAGATCGTCGATAGGATCGCGTAGAACCAAAAATATTTGAATTCCGTCATCTTTGAGAAATTCCAAGTAAGTTGCTTTTCCCCCATTTTTATGCTAAAGTGTTCATTTCATGTTCATATAATGCTTTAGTTGATACATTTGATGTTTGATTGAGTTTGGGATTTATTTGGAATTTATTTTGGTTTTTGGTTAAAAATGGTGATTTTGATGAATGTTGGGATTTGATCTTGGTTTTGGTTGATAAATGGTGTTATTTAGGTCTCCTTTAAGTTAGATGTTGTTTGGGTACTTTGGGGATCATGTTGGAAGTATTGATTTTGAGTGTTGTGGAAATGGTATGGAATTGGCTTGAGAAATTGAAGAACCCAGCTGAAACCCCTCCCAGCCCGTCGACCAGGCGCCCGCCCGCGCTGAGCCAGGCAACCGCCTACATGCCTTTTTCTGCGGCCAGACCTTCTGGTCAATTAAGCGCCCGCCCGACCCCTTCCAGGCGCCCGCCCGCCCCCTGTTCCAGAAATCTGCCTTTTTGCTTCTTTAAAACTAAGTGGCTTACCTAGTTTAAGTTTATTTACTCTAATTAACTTAAGTTAACATCGTGGAACACTTTATTAATTGGAATTGGTTCCTTTGTGAATAAATATGTTATGAAATTTGATTAAGTACCGTTTTGGGAATGTTAGACATCTTTGATGTGTTGTTTGGATTGGCTTACCTTTGTGATGATTCATTTGGAACGGTTCCCTACTTTGGAATCATTAGTTGTTTACCGTGCTAGTATTTTATTACTTAGCCTTTACTTGAAAGTCCAGCTGGTATTTGTGTGTGTTTCGGGCGATGCGAAACATTATGATGGCACAAGACAAGTCCATTATGATGTTGACCATTGTTTTGCCCCATTATTTCCCTCCTCCAGATTGGCCTTGGATGTGAGATGAGCTAGCCCCTTTGTGATTATTTTAGCTATTGGCTTTTGGGTTTTGACTGTGTGTCACTGTCCCCTTATTATTATTGGTTCCGGTACCGGGGGTTTTCTCTTCAAGCTTTCATGCTACTATGAAGATGTTGATTGTTGATTATTGAAGCTGCGCAGCGACCTTTATTTGGTTATATCAGTTGGGAAACCTTGGCTAATATCCTTTGTTAATTGTTTATTTCCGCTGCTATATGTTAATTGATAAATGCTATGTGCTAAGTGATATTTATTATTGTTTATTGCTTATCGCATCATAGCATGTCATGTAGTTGCATTAGTAACTTATTGAGATTTATCTCACCCCCTTTCTTTTATCTTTGTTTTTCCTTAACCCCCCCCATGAGGAAAGGATTAGACTCGCTGATCACGAGGAGGACGTCTGGAGGGTTGAGCTTTTGGGGCAAGTTGTTATTGGTGGGTTTACATTACATAAATGTGTAACCTTTTTGGGAATAGTTGTACAAAACTTGACGTCATTAGAATTTGTATATTTTATTATTTTGGGTGGAAGCTTATGGAGCTTACACTAGTTTATATTTCTTTGTTCAAAGTTGGATTCCAAAACTTTGTGTTATCATATTTTGGTATAAAAGGAAAAATTTTATCTCCATTATTTTAGAGTTTATTGTTTAAGTCGACGTCCAGCTCGCGTACTCCGGGCCCACAGGGTCGGGGTCGCGACAGTTGGTATCAGAGCTATGGTTTAGCTCTAAGTATAAGTCTAGGTGGACTAGTATGACCTAGGAGGGTAGTTGTGTTCGGAGTGAGTAACGGTTGATGTTTTATGCAGGTAATTGTTCTCAATGGCTAGAAGAAGAACGGGTGAAGGTTCTAGTGGGGTTCAGAATCAGAATGATCTTCGGGAAGAGAATTGTGCTATGTTCCAAGGCATGTTTGAGGCGGCCATGAAGGCAATTCATGACCAAGGACCGAGAGTAGAGCAGGCACCACCACCCCGATATGGTTTGGAGCATTTCTTGAAACTGAAACCGGCAGAGTTCGATGGTGAGTCCGATGTGAAGAAGGCCGAACTATGGGTTGAGTCTATGGAGAAAATTTATGATGTTTTTGGGTGCACGGACGAGGATAGGGTTCGGTTCGCGGCTTATAAGCTTGTGGGTGCCACCGAGCATTGGTGGAAAGGAGTCAAGGCGAGTTGGGATGATACCCATACAGTGTATGCATGGGAATTGTTTGTGCGGAAGTTCAAAGAGCATTTTATTCCGGTAGTGGATCAAAACCAAAAAGAGATCGAGCTTCTCAACTTGGAGCAAGGTTTGTTGTCTATAGCTCAGTACTCGGCTAAGTTCACAGAATTAGCCCGATATTGTGACTATCTTGTGAGGACCGAGGAACAGAAAGCTATGAGATTCATCCGGGGTTTGAAGACTTCTATCCGGACTCAGCTTATAGCCCAGCGGATTCAAACTTATTAGGATGCGGTGGACTGAGCCTATTTGATTGAGCAAGATATAGGGGAGCATAAGAAGAAGGTCGAGGTAACTAACACTAGCAATCAAGGAGGGCAGAGCAAGCCACAAACCCGTTCAAATAACCGAGGTAATTTTGGGGGACAATCTCAGTCCCGAGGGCAACCAATCCCAAGGAACCCGGGCACTACTGCCGGGAACCAAGGGGACCATCATAGGAGACTTTGTTCCTATTTCCAAAAGGAAGGCCATTCAGAGGACCGGTGTTGGAAGAAACAGGGCAAGTGTACCAACTGTGGTCAAATGGGGCATTTTGCAAGGGATTGTACTAGAGGCAGGGGTCAACCGACGGGGTTAGGAGCGGGTGCTCCACAGGGTCAGAAAAGAGATGCTGCGGGGAAGTCCAAGGTCCAAGGAAGGGTATTTTCCATGAATCAACAGCAAGCTACCGATGATCCTTCTGTTATTGGAGGTATTGTTTCTGTGTTTAATGTGAGCGTCCATGCGTTAGTAGATCCAGGATCATCGCATTCTTACATATCTGTACAATTTGCTTCCTTGCTAAATGCTGCATTTGAGTCTTTACCTTATGTGCTAGAGGTTTCGACCCCTATAGGAGAATGTTTGGTGACTGATAAAGTCTTTCGTGCTTGTGATGTGCTTATATGTGGTCGTGTCTTGTGTGCGGACTTGGTAGTCCTTCCGATTCAAGACTTTGATGTTATTTTGGGTATGGATTGGTTGAGCAAGTTTCATGCTTCTGTTGATTGTCGTAGGAAAGTTGTTACTTTTTCTATTCCCAATATGCCTAAATTTGTTTTTGAGGCTATGCCTTTGGGTAGGAATATTCGTATCATTTCTTATGTGAAAGCTAGGAGATTGTTGCACCGTGGTTGTGAGGGGTACTTGGCTAGTGTGCTTGATACTAGGAAAGAATCCCCTAGTTTGGAGAGTGTTCGGGTAGTTAGAGAATTTCCCGATGTTTTCTCTTCTGAATATGATATGCCTCCCGATCGTGAGATAGAGTTTTGTATAGACCTCTTGCCGGGTACAGCTCCGATTTCGAAGGCACCATATAGGTTGGCTCTCGCGGAGTTGAAGGAACTAAAGGTTCAGTTGCAAGAGTTTCTTGATCGAGGGTTTATCCGCCCTAGTGTTTCCCCGTGGGGAGCACCGGTTTTGTTTGTGCGGAAGAAGGACGGTTCTTTGAGATTGTGTATTGATTACCGAAAGTTGAATCAGGTTACAGTGAAGAACAAGTATCCTCTACCTCACATTGATGATTTATTTGATCAGCTTCAGGGCTCAGTTGTGTTTTCTAAACTTGATTTGAGGAGTGGGTACCATCAGTTGAAGATTCGATCGGAGGATATTCCAAAGACTGCCTTTCGCACTCGTTATGGTCATTATGAGTTCTTGGTTATGCCGTTTGGGTTGACTAACGCGCCTGCCGTGTTTATGGATTTGATGAACCGGGTTTTCCATCCTTACCTTGACTCATTTGTAGTGGTCTTCATCGACGACATTCTTGTCTACTCTAAATCTCGAGAGGAGCACGAGCAACACTTGAGGACAGTTTTATACATTCTTGCGAGGGAGCAGTTGTTTGCGAAGTTTAGTAAATGCGAATTTTGGCTCGAGAAGGTTTCATTTCTGGGTCATGTTATTTCTAAAGATGGGATTTCAGTGGATCCTTCAAAGATAGAAGCCATAGTGGATTGGAAGAGACCCGAGACAGTGACCGAGATCAGAAGTTTTCTGGGTTTAGCCGGGTATTACAGAAGGTTTATAGAAGGGTTTTCGAGGATTGCTACTCCGATGACTCAGTTGACCCGGAAGGATGTACCGTTTGTGTGGAGTGAAAAATGTCAAAGTAGCTTTGATGAATTAAAGAAGAGATTAACTACGGCTCCTATTCTTGCGTTACCAAATGGAAATGACGACTTGGTGATTTACAGTGATGCTTCGAAAGAGGGTTTGGGTTGTGTTTTGATGCAGAACGGGAAAGTAATTGCTTATGCTTCGAGGAAATTGACCCCTAGTGAACAGAATTACCCCACCCATGATATGGAGTTGACTGCACTAGTCTTTGCGTTGCATAAGTGGAAGCATTACCTATATGGAGCCAAGTTTGAGATTTTTACCGATCATAAGAGCTTGAAATACCTCTTCTCTCAAAAGGAATTGAATAACCGTCAGCGTAGGTGGATGGAGCTTTTAAAAGATTATGATTGCACCATTTCGTACCATCCGGGCAAGGCAAATGTGGTAGCTGATGCGATCAGTGTTGGTAGTGGTGCCCTAGGCACGTTTAATAAACGTTGTAATTGTTATCAATTATTTCATATCAATAAAGAGATGTTTTGATTATTATTGTTGTTCATGTTTACTGATAATAATCTCCATCCCTAGTACTTGTTAAGCACTAGTATAAAGGCTAAATGATAATGGGATGATCATGTTAGATTTATGGGTACTTGTTTGGAACAAGATACTGGACATGACCCGCCGTATGAGATTTATGTCATGGTCTATGTCGTATATATATCTCATATTAGTTATGTCATTTGAATCCTTAGACATAAAGTTATTATAGTCTTCCACTTGATGAACATTGTGTTTGACATATTCAAACGCTACCTTAACACGGTAGTTATAAAGTGTATGATTGGCACAATCGGATTCACGTGGGGAAGAATAATAAGCTAAATGAATTTGTCCCTCCACGGAGAGATGTCATGCTTTGGCCCCTCGAAGGAATGATGTTGATGAAATGTTCGGCCGGACTCAAATGGATTGATTGGATCAATAGCATTTGAATTATCAACATATTCGGAATCGAGAAAGTATTGAACAAAGCAAGTTGACCATTTGACCATGACTTGTGTTCAATGACATCGTGGACAAAGGGATTGTGACATATTCTAAAGGAATGCGAAATTGTATCTAGTTACACTATTTGGATAGGTATGACGGTTTGCTAGAACCTAATCATATCTTATGGGTTCATGTTTGAGCCCATTACCAACTTAGTGTAATCCTAGAGGGTCACACACAAATAGAACGAATCATAAAGGACTAAATGGGAATTTTGGAAAATATCAGTTTTTTTGGCTCTGGCACGGTCGTGCGTTTAAGAGGCACGGTCGTGCCAAAATTCAAACCTAGGCGACCTGTCGACATGTTTGGCACGACCGTGCCGATTAACAAGCACGACCGTGCCAAAATGGGCGGCTGAATTTCACGCGGGCTAGATGGCACGGCCGTGCCAGATTGTGGGCACGACCGTGCCAGTCATGTCGGCCAGAATTCTTTGTTGCCTAATTTTGTGACGGGATTTAGGTTTCCTAACTCCTTAAGGGTTAAGGATTAGGACCTATTTAAGGATCCTTTTTACAGCCATTAGACATATTATTGTAAGTGCCTCCATAAGGTTTTGAGAGGTTATTTTCTTGTTCTAAGATCCCAAAAGTGAAGAACAAGAATATTCATAATTCCATATAGTTCTTGCAATTGTGAAAGTGTGTTTCACAATTTGGTCTAGCAACCAAGATCAAGAAGTTTCTTGATATTCGTTCGTGGTGTGGATACCGCTAGAGGGTGAAGCTCATCATCTTCAAGATTCGCGTTCTTGCTCACGTGATCAAGTTTCAAATCTCCACCAAGTTCAAAAGCTAAAAATCAAAATCATCAAGGGTTAGTTTTTCTGATATTCATCTTATATGTATTTGACTTAATCACATGAATGGATCTATGGATTTGGGTTTCATTAAAATTTTAAATGCTTTATTCCGCTGCGCATGTTACTACGAAACCCAACAGTGGTATCAGAACCCCGTTCATGTTGATTATTTCAATACTAAGATCATGTTGTGTATATATAATTGTTTATGCGCCTAGCATGATATGAATATTGGATTACATGATGTTTATGTATTATATGATTTTATGTGGTTTATTGTTTTAGAAACTTTAATCGCATTATTTAATCGCAATAAAAATTATGGTGGATTTAAAATTGTTTGGATTATCGATTTTTGATTGGATCAAAGTTTTGATATTCTAGGGATTCAAGAATAAATTGTTTATTCAAGGTTTTGTTGATCATGGTGATTGGATCACCAAGAACACCAAATCCTTATTGAATCGGGAAAAACAATTTTGAGACAAATTTTGGAACTTTATAATTTTGATTTTCGGAAGGGTCCGACCGGACCCATACCTTGACCCGGCCGGACCTAGGGTTTGGCGCGGGGGTAGGGCTTGGGTCTTGGGTGTGGATCTTGGGTTTAAATTTCCTATTTGTTTTAGTCTTGTGATTCTAAGATTGGTTCAAGGTTTGGATGGCTAATCTACGTTCATCGAGATTGTGTTTCCCAAACTTGATCGCAATCAAAGTTTCAAAGATAAAACGAAGTTAGAATTATGAAGAGTTCATAATTGCTAAAATTAAGAAACAAAGTTATTGATTCAAAGATTGGATATCTATGTGGAATTGTGGATGCAATTGGCCTACGTTCATCGAGACCATCTATTGCTTTGTTTCGGCCACATGGACTACTTTCTTGGTTTCTTGAATTAGTGCGGAATTGTGGATGCGATATGGCTTAGTTTCGGCCGCACTTCTTGTTGTCTTGATTTGGAGATGATAACCAAAGTTCAAATAGTCTTATCCTCATAATTATAGAGAAACTAATGACACATAAATATTATGCTTAAATTAATGGAGATTAATTTAGTGGCTAAACTTGATGTGTAACATGTTTATATTATGTGCTCATAAATGTGTTATATGATATATGTGATAAACCTTCAAAGAATGTTTTAAGTCTTTTATTGCCATTCCATGATTAAAACACTTGTTAGTACATGAGTGATTTTAATGTAGATTCGCCCTAGCAAGGTGCATTAAATTTATTTATGTATGAGCAAGATAGATAATGTGGGCACGCCCTAGCGGGACACATTAACTATGCGTTTAAAATGGTTAGACTTAATTGGGCGTCAAAACAGTTTTGGGCCTAGGCAAAGATGAGGTTTAACATGCTTTATGAAATTGGATTTCTTAAAGAATCTCATAAAAGGAACTAAGAGTCATATGAGATATGATTGACAAGAGTTGTCTACCTAATTAATTTGATTTTGTGTAATCCGCCTTAGCGGACTTGAAATTAAATTAAAGTTGGATCTTAACCCATTTAAATTATATTATACATTGGATGTATAAGAAGGTTATGTAATTTAGTGGGAGTATTTTTTGGAAAAATACATTGTTTATTTCTTTAATGAAAATTGGTACTTATTAAATTTTGGAAATTTTGCATATTTGTAGATAATGACTAATAACACTCAATCAATGTCGTTGCGATCGATCCTTGAAAAGGATAAGCTCGAAGAGAATGGTACTAACTTTATGGATTGGATCCGTAGCATAAGAATCGTTCTTAGGCAAGAAGATAAGTTGTACATTCTCGATGGGCCTCTCCCTGCTGAACCACCGCCTACTGCCCCTAGGGCAGAAAGAGACAATTACAAGAAACATCATAATGATTCTACAGATGTAAGTTGTCTCATGCTTGCTGCTATGTGCTCAAAACTCCAACAAAGTTTGGAACATTTGGAAGCCTATGAGATAGGTGTGGAGTTGAGAACCATGTTTCAAGAGCAAGCTAGGCAAGAGAGGTACAAGACCATTGTTGCATTCACTACTTGTAAGATGAATGAAGGAAAACAAGTGAGTCCTCACTTTCTTAAAATGAAAGGTTATGTAGAGCACCTTGAGAAACTTGGCTATCCAATCCCATTGGAGTTAGCCACGAATCTCATTCTTAATTCATTGCCTAAAAGTTATAATCAGTCTGTGATGAATTATAACATGCATGGAATGGATAAGAATCTCTCTGAGTTGCATGGGATGCTTAAAACTGCAGAGATGAAAATTGTGGAGAAAGGTTCTCATGTGCTCTTGGTTCATGATGGGAAGAAGGCTAGTGCCAAAAGAAAGGGTAAGAAAGTTGTCAAAACCAAAATAAGCAAGGCAAAGGTTGCCAAGGCTTCTGAGGCAAAACCCGATTCACAAAAGGATGCAATCTCTTTCCATTGTCAAGAAATTGGTCATTGGAAACGTAATTGCAAGGCTTTCTTGGAAGAGCAAAAGAAGAAGAAGGGCAGCAAGGCTGCGTCGACTTCAGGTATCTATATGATAGATATTCTCCTTTCTACCACTGATTCTTGGGTATTGGATACCGGATGTGGTTCTCACATTTGTCTAAATGTGCAGGGACTAAAGAATAGGAGACTGCTTAAAGAAGGTGAAGTAGATCTACGCGTGGGGAATGGAGCAAGAGTTGCTGCATTAGCCGTAGGGACTTATGAAGTCACTTTACCTTCCGGATTAATTCTTGTTTTGAACAATTGTTATTATGTTCCGGATTTAAGCAGAAATATTATTTCAATTTCTTGTTTGGATAATGAAGGTTTTAAGTTTCTTATTGAGAATAAGAAATTTTCTATTTATTTAAATGATGTGCTTTATGGTATTGCTAATTCATTTAATGACCTTTATATCTTGGATGTCAAGAATGAAAATAATGTCTATCATGTAAATAAGAAATCTAAACCTAATGATGTAAATCATACTTATTTGTGGCATTGCCGTCTTGGTCATATTAATGAGAAGCGTATCTCAAAACTACATGGGGACGGACTTTTGGGTTCATGTGACCTCGAGTCATATGATACTTGTGAGTCGTGTCTTCTTGGAAAAATGACTAAGACACCTTTTACCAAGCTAGGTGAAAGGGCATGTGACTTATTGAGGTTGATACATTCCGATGTATGCGGACCATTAAGTAGCAATGCTAGGGGAGGATTTCAATACTTCATAACCTTCACGGATGATTATAGTAGATTTGGGTATGTTTACCTAATGAAACATAAGAGTGAAGCATTTGAGATATTTAGAATATTTCAAAATGAAGTAGAAAAACAACTTGGCAAAAGTATTAAGGCACTTCGATCAGATCGTGGTGGAGAATACTTAAGCCAAGAATTTGATGATCATCTAAAGAATTGTGGAATAGTTTCACAATTGACTCCACCCGGAACACCACAATGGAATGGTGTGTCTGAGAGGAGGAATCGGACTTTGTTAGACATGGTTCGATCAATGATGAGTCAAGTTGATCTTCCAATATCCTTTTGGGGTTATGCTCTAGAAACCGCTGCTTTCACACTAAATCAAGTTCCAACTAAATCGGTTCCAAAGACTCCATATGAGATGTGGAGTGGAAAGAGAACTAGTTTTTCTTTCATGAGGATTTGGGGTTGCGAAGTTTATGTCAAGAGACTTATCTCTGACAAACTAGCACACAAATCTGATAAATGTATTTTCGTGGGATATCCTAAGGAAACTAAAGGATATTACTTTTACAACCGAAAGGACAACAAAGTGTTTGTTGCCCGAACTGGTGTCTTTCTAGAGGAACAGTTTCTCTCCAAAGAAATCAGTGGGAGTAAAATAAATCTTAAAGAAATTCGAGACCCAGAAAATAACATTGAACCAATAGTGGAACGGGAACAAGAACCACAAGAAGTTGTGGAACCTGTTCAAGATACACAAGTAACTCGCAGATCTAGTAGGGTACGATCCGAACCCGAGAAATATGGATTTCTCGTAACGGATAGTAATGAGGTGGAAATCGTTGAGAATGATGAACCTAGAACCTACCAAGAGGCGATGTCTTCTCCTGATTCGGACAAGTGGCTTGGAGCCATGGAATCCAAATTGCAATCCATGCAAGATAATCAAGTTTGGAATTTGATTGATGCGCCCGAAGGTGTAAAAACCATAGGATGCAAATGGGTCTTCAAGAAGAAGACTGACATGGATGGGAAGGTGCATACTTACAAAGCTAGACTTGTAGCAAAAGGTTATAGGCAAGTTCATGGCATTGACGATGATGAAACCTTTTCACCTGTAGCAATGATCAAGTCTATAAGAATTCTGCTTGCCATTGCCGCATATCATGACTATGAAATATGGCAAATGGATGTCAAAACCGCTTTCCTAAATGGAAAACTAGAAGAGGATGTGTATATGACACAACCAGAAGGTTTTGAGCAAAATTCTAAGGTATACAAATTGCAGAGATCCATCTATGGATTGAAGCAAGCTTCTAGGAGTTGGAATCTCCGTTTTGATGAATCGGTCAAAGAATTTGGTTTCATCAAGAACGAAGATGAACCTTGTGTATACAAGAAGATTAGTGGGAGCATATTGCTATTCCTTATCTTATATGTGGATGACATATTGCTCATTGGAAACGACATTCCTACACTTCAGTCTGTAAAGACTTGGTTAGGAAAGTGCTTCGCAATGAAAGATATGGGTGAAGCCGCATATGTTCTTGGCATCAAGATCTAAAGAGATAGATCAAGAAGGCTACTTGGTTTAAGCCAAAGTACATACATTGACAAGGTCATTAGAAGATTCCGTATGGAAAATTCTAAGAGAGGAACCTTGCCAGTGTTACATGGAATTTCTCTAAGCAAGACTCAATGTCCTAAGACAAATGATGAGCGTGAGAAAATGAAAGATGTTCCATATGCTTCAGAAATTGGGTCCATCATGTATGCCATGATATGTACTAGGCCGGATGTATCTTATGCTTTAAGCATGACAAGCAGATACCAATCCGACCCTGGTGAAAATCACTGGGTGTCTGTAAAAGCGATTCTTAAGTACTTAAGAAGGACTAAAGACTCGTTTTTGGTCTATGGAGGAATGGAAGATGATCTCGTTGTAAGTGCTTACACGGATGCAAGCTTCCAAACCGACAGAGATGATAGTTGATCGCAATCGGGTTTTGTGTTTATGTTAAATGTTGGAGCTGTAAGCTGGAAGAGTTCCAAGCAGAGTACAACCGCTGATTCTACAACAGAAGCTGAGTATCTTGCTGCATCAGATGCTGCAAAGGAAGCTGTTTGGATTAAGAAGTTCATAACTGAACTTGAAGGGTTCCTAGCATTGCTAATCCAATAGACCTTTATTGCGATAATAATGGTGCTATTGCTCAAGCAAGGGAACCAAGGGCACATCAGAAATCCAAACACATACTTAGGCGTTACCATGTGATTCGTGAAATCATTAATAGAGGTGACGTAAATATATGCAGAGTACCAACTAACGACAATGTTGCGGACCCACTAACAAAGGGACTTCCACAAGCTAAACATGAAGGTCATGTTAGGTCCATGGGTATTAGATACATGGGAGATTGGTCCTAGGGAAAGTGGGAGATTGTTGGTAGTGGTGCCCTAGGCACGTTTAATAAACGTTGTAATTGTTATCAATTATTTCATATCAATAAAGAGATGTTTTGATTATTATTGTTGTTCATGTTTACTGATAATAATCTCTGTCCCTAGTACTTGTTAAGCACTAGTATAAAGGCTAAATGATAATGGGATGATCATGTTAGATTTATGGGTACTTGTTTGGAACAAGATACTGGACATGACCCGCCGTATGAGATTTAGGTCATGGTCTATGTCGTACATATATCTCATATTAGTTATGCCATTTGAATCCTTAGACATAAAGTTATTATAGTCTTCCACTTGATGAACATTGTGTTTGACATATTCAAACGCTACCTTAACACGGTAGTTATAAAGTGTATGATTGGCACAATCGGATTCACGTGGGGAAGAATAATAAGCTAAATGAATTTGTCCCTCCACGGAGAGATGTCATGCTTTGGCCCCTCGAAGGAATGATGTTGATGAAATGTTCGGCCGGACTCAAATGGATTGATTGGATCAATAGCATTTGAATTATCAACATATTCGGAATCGAGAAAGTATTGAACAAAGCAAGTTGACCATTTGACCATGACTTGTGTTCGATGACATCGTGGACAAAGGGATTGTGACATATTCTAAAGGAATGCGAAATTGTATCTAGTTACACTATTTGGATAGGTATGACGGTTTGCTAGAACCTAATCATATCTTATGGGTTCATGTTTGAGCCCATTGCCAACTTAGTGTAATCCTAGAGGGTCACACACAAATAGAACGAATCATAAAGGACTAAATGGGAATTTTGGAAAATATCAGTTTTTTGGCTCTGGCACGGTCGTGCGGTTTAAGAGGCACGGTCGTGCCAAAATTCAAACCTAGGCGACATGTCGACATGTTTGGCACGACCGTGCCGATTAACAAGCACGACCGTGCCAAAATGGGCGGCTGAATTTCACGCGGGCTAGATGGCACGGCCGTGCCAGATTGTGGGCACGACCGTGCCAGTCTTGTCGGCCAAAATTCTTTGTTGCCTAATTTGGTGACGGGATTTAGGTTTCCTAACTCCTTAAGGGTTAAGGATTAGGACCTATTTAAGGATCCTTTTTACAGCCATTAGACATATTATTGTAAGTGCCTCCATAAGGTTTTGAGAGGTTATTTTCTTGTTCTAAGATCCCAAAAGTGAAGAACAAGAATATTCATAATTCCATATAGTTCTTGCAATTGTGAAAGTGTATTTCACAATTTGGTCTAGCAACCAAGATCAAGAAGTTGCTTGATATTCGTTCGTGGTGTGGATACCGCTAGAGGGTGAAGCTCATCATCTTCAAGATTCGTGTTCTTGCTCACGTGATCAAGTTTCAAATCTCCACCAAGTTCAAAAGCTAAAAATCAAAATCATCAAGGGTTAGTTTCTCTGATATTCATCTTATATGTATTTGACTTAATCACATGAATGGATCTATGGCTTTGGGTTTCATTAAAATTTTAAATGCTTTATTTCGCTGCGCATGTTACTACGAAACCCAACAATCAGTCGAAAGTCTTATGTGGCATCAATGATGATTCGTGAATGGAAATTGCTAGAGGATGCTCGAGATTGGCGTCCCCAAGAGTCGAGGCGTGGAGTTATTTTTGCGAACCATAATGTATTTCCCACACTAATCCAACAAATAAAGGATACTCAGAAGGATGACCCAGAGTTGAGGAAGATTATGGATAATGCTCGGGATAGACAGTATGTGGACTTCCAGCTTGACTCCGAGGGAGTGTTGACTTACCGTAGCAGATTGTGTGTGCCGAATATCGGTGGGAGTAAACAGCGAGTCCTTGATGAGGGTCACAAATCCCGGTATACCATTCATCCCGAGAGTACCAAGATGTATCAGGATTTAAAACAACAATTTGGTGGATTAACATGAAGAGGGAAATTGCAGATTATGTATCAAAGTGTTTGACCTGTCAACAAGTTAAAGCAGAGCATCAGAGACCCGCAGGTCTACTTCAGCCTCTTGAGATACCCGAGTGGAAGTGGGAACACATTACGATGGATTTTGTAACCGGACTACCCAGGACTCGAAGGAGGTTCAATGCAGTTTGGGTGGTTGTGGACAGGTTGACTAAATCTTCTCATTTCTTACCCATTGACATTTCCTATTCGATGGAGAAACTTGCGAATTTGTATATTCATGAGATTGTCAGATTACATGGTGTTCCAGTTAGTATTGTGTCAGACAGAGATCCCAGGGTTTACATCCCAATTTTGGCAAGCGTTACAGAAGGCTTTGGGTACTGATTTGAGGTTTAGCACCGCATTTCATCCTCAGACTGACGGTCAGTCTGAAAGAACCATTCAGATTCTCGAGGATATGTTATGAGCTTGCACAGTTGACTTTCCAGATTCGTGGGATACCCATCTACCGCTTGCAGAGTTCGCCTACAATAATAGTTATCAGTCGAGTATACAGATGGCACCGTATGAGGCTTTGTATGGGAGGAAATGTCGGTCTCCTATTTGTTGGGACGAGGTTGGGAAAGCAAAACTTTGGGGGTGTTGACATGGTTCAGGACTCGGTGGAAAAGGTTAAAATTATTCGGGATCGATTGAAAACAGCCCAGAGTCGACAGAAGAGCTACGCCGATCATCGAAGGCGAGATCTTAGTTTTCAGACCGGAGACTTCGTGTTCTTGAATGTATCTCCGAAGGTGGGTATCCGAAGGTTCGGGAAGAATGGTAAATTGGCTCTGAGGTTTGTTAGACCGTTTAAGATTTTGGGGAAAGTAGGACTTCTAGCTTACCGTATTGCGTTACCGTCTTCTTTGGACCGGTTACATAATGTTTTTCACGTTTCTATGCTTCGGAAGTATGTTCATGATCCTTCTCACGTTTTACTGAGGGTACCGGAGGATATAGAGCCTGATATGATCTACGAGGAATGACCGGTTCGGATTCTCGATGCCAAAGTCCAAGAGTTGAGGAACAAAAGCATTCCGTTGGTTAGAGTTCTTTGGAGGAATCACAATGTTGAGGAATCGATGTGGGAGCTTCGTGATGAGATAGAGAGGAAATATCCGTGGCATTTTAATTCGGGTACGTCTCGTTAAAATTCGGGTCGAATTTTCTTTAAGGGGGAGTGAATGTCACGACCCGAAAACACGTCTCTATTTTATTGATAAATAATTATTTATTTATTTGATTTAAATATTTATGTGCGCATTTTATATCTCATAATATTAATTTGTGTTTAGCATTATTTGATTGATATTGTGTTAAGTGGGTAGTAGGGAATTTGGTTTGGGTTATGTGTTAGTAGTGAGGGGGCCTAAGTGTAAGTTTTTAAATAATTTTAACTACTCCCTCCCTACTCTTCCTTATCCCTCACTCTCTTCCTCACCCTACTCCATCTCTCCCAGCAAACTCTCTCTCTCTCTCTCTCTCTCTCTCCAATTGGTTTGGGTAAGTTTTTCTCTCCCTTCTCTCTTCATTTTCATCCTCTTCCTTTCATCTTTCCTTATTTCTCAATTTTATGAAATGTGTTTAGATCGTCGATAGGATCGCGTAGAACCAAAAATATTTGAATTCCGTCATCTTTGAGAAATTCCAAGTAAGTTTCTTTTCCCCCATTTTTATGCTAAAGTGTTCATTTCATGTTCATATAATGCTTTAGTTGATACATTTGATGTTTGATTGAGTTTGGGATTTATTTGGAATTTATTTTGCTTTTTGGTTAAAAATGGTGATTTTAATGAATGTTGGGATTTGATCTTGGTTTTGGTTGATAAATGGTGTTATTTAGGTCCCCTTTAAGTTAGATGTTGTTTGGGTACTTTGGGGATCATGTTGGAAGTATTGATTTTGAGTGTTGTGGAAATGGTATGGAATTGGCTGAGAAATTGAAGAACCCAGCTGAACCCCTCCCAGCCCGTCGACCAGGCGCCCGCCCGCGCTGAGCCAGGCACCCGCCTACATGCCTTTTTCTGCGGCCAGACCTTCTGGTCAATTAAGCGCCCGCCCGACCCCTTCCAGGCGCCCGCCCGCCCCCTGTTCCAGAAATCTGCCTTTTTGCTTCTTTAAAACTAAGTGGCTTACCTAGTTTAAGTTTATTTACTCTAATTAACTTAAGTTAACATCGTGGAACACTTTATTAATTGGAATTGGTTCCTTTGTGAATAAATATGTTATGAAATTTTATTAAGTACCGTTTTGGGAATGTTAGACATCTTTGATGTGTTGTTTGTATTGGCGTACCTTTGTGATGATTCATTTGGAACGGTTCCCTACTTTGGAATCATTAGTTGTTTACCGTGCTAGTATTTTATTACTTAGCCTTTACTTGAAAGTCCAGCTGGTATTTGTGTGTGTTTCGGGCGATGCGAAACATTATGATGGCACAAGCCAAGTCCATTATGATGTTGACCATTGTTTTGCCCCATTATTTCCCTCCTCCAGATTGGCCTTGGATGTGAGATGAGCTAGCCCCTTTGTGAGCATTTTAGCTATTGGTTTTTGGGCTTTGACTGTGTGTCACTGTCCCCTTATTATTATTAGTTCCGGTACCAGGGGTTTTCTCTTCAAGCTTTCATGCTACTATGAAGATGTTGATTGTTGATTATTGAAGCTGCGCAGCGACCTTTATTTGGTTATATAAGTTAGGAAACCTTGGCTAATATCCTTTGTTAATTGTTTATTTTCGCTGCTATATGTTAATTGATAAATGCTATGTGCTAAGTGATATTTATTATTGTTTATTGCTTATCGCATCATAGCATGTCATGTAGTTGCATTAGTAACTTATTGAGATTTATCTCACCCCCTTTCTTTTATCTTTGTTTTTCCTTAACCCCCCCCAGGAGGAAAGGATTAGACTCGCTGATCACGAGGAGGACGTCGCGAGGTTGAGCTTTTGGGGCAAGTTGTTATTGGTGGGTTTACATTACATAAATGTGTAACCTTTTTGGGAATAGTTGTACCAAACTTGACGTCATTAGAATTTGTATATTTTATTATTTTGGGTGAAAGCTTATGGAGCTTACACTAGTTTATATTTTATTGTTCAAAGTTGGATTCCAAAACTTTGTGTTATCATCTTTTGGTATAAAAGGAAAAAATTTATCTCCATTATTTTAGAGTTTATTGTTTAAGTCGACGTCCAGCTCG
The DNA here is from genome assembly GCA_026119855.1 of Campanula takesimana. Taxonomy (NCBI): domain Eukaryota; kingdom Viridiplantae; phylum Streptophyta; class Magnoliopsida; order Asterales; family Campanulaceae; genus Campanula; species Campanula takesimana. The sequence continues at coordinate 1,319,606 of JAOWBW010000197.1, read as the reverse complement.
CGTACTTCGGGCCCGCGGGGTCGGGGTCGCGACATCTTCGCTGTTGTAGTTCTCCCCATTTCAAACCCAAGTCATTCCTTGTTTTACAGTTGCTCTTCACCCATGGTAAATTCCCCATTGTCAATCAAATCTTGGATGATGTTTCGAAGAAGGAAGCATCCCTCGGTAGTGTGGCCGCTATGCTGATGATAGCCACAATATTCGTGATGGGCTTGATTGGCATTGATCGTCTTGGGTTGGTACCCTTGTAGAGGCTTGATCTTTCCACTTGCCACTAAAGTTTCAAATGCTTCGGTTTGGGTTACTCCTAGGAGAGGAGTGAAAACTCGGTTGTTGGCAGCACTGTTGGTCCCAAAGGGGCAACAAGGGTATGAAAAATGCTAGAGGGGGGGTGAATAGCGTTTTTAAAATTCTTTTCAAACCCTTTTGAAAATCAATGGCTTATGCGCACAGTATTCAAATAAGCTAAGTATAGCGCGCAGTGAGAGTGTGAAATGCACAGCGGAAGTTTAAGCAGCACCTGCGCAGTAAAAAGCTGCGCAGAGATGAAAACGCACGCGCTAAGTTTTGGCTTAAAGAGTTGGATAAAAGGTTCTAAGGCAATAAGAAATAACAAGTACAGCAGCAAAGTATAGCAATCTGAAAGATCAAACAAAGCAATAATTCAGAAATGATTAAGCAGGAAGTAAATAGCGAGCTTAAAGAACAAGCTATTTGGAGAGGTTCGATCAATGAAAGATCTACGTCCTCTACCAAGATGGTTAGTCTTGGATTTTCTAATGGAGATCTTATTATATGAGAGAGTTACAAGATACAACAATGAAACATAAACTATCTCAAAGATCTATAATCTATGAAGAACAAATCCTAGACTGAACCTGTGTATCTCAAGAAGTAAGATCTAAATGATCGAAGCTTCAAGAGGTGTGTGTGTGTTCAGAAATTCTGGGCTCTATGAATCTATGAGATGAAGAGCACGAAGAATTCTGGTGATTTAAGGCTTAGGATCTGGGCAGGAGTTTGAAGGTATGAAGGTTTGAAGGTTGATCTTGAATCTGTGAATAGTAAGCAGCAATCTTCAGAACTTCAAAGATATTAGAAAGCACAAACTCTGGCAACTTGGAAATGAAGATGAGCTGGCTATTTATAGCTGAGAGCTTGAATATAGCCGTTGAAGCTCTGAGCAAGGAAGATGAGCTGGCACATTATGATTGGTGCGCAGATGTCCTTTATAGCCGTTGGGGCTCTAATCAAAGTTGATGACCTGGCACAATATGATTGGTGCGCAGGTATATAGAGCCGTTGGAGACTGAGCATGAAGACCAAATTCAAAAGCTTCTTCTAGAAGGTTGACAGCTGTCTTCATTTGACATATTTCTCTTAAGCACGTCTCCACCGTTGGATCTGCTGAGTGTGCTTGCTTTGTCGTTTCTGCACACCTCAGAACTTTTAAAAGCGTATATCTTCAAAGCGTTTTCCAAGTTAGGTGATCTGAATGTATTGAACTGAGGAAGAATGCTGCGCAGGATAAACCTGTGCAGTGGTGTCCTGCGCAGAGTAGACCTGCGCAGTAACCACTGACGCTTGGATCTTCATTCCTTTTCGCTCCAAGTCCTATATTCCAAGCCTATACTGAAAAATGGACTAAGCTAAAAAATGAAGTTATAAAACTTCTTACATAGGGTCCTAAAGTCCATAAAATATTAATAGGTGATGGTATCAATCAATTCTACCAAGTAGGAGGGTTAAGAAATAAGCATACCCAACAATCTCCCCCTAAATGATTGATGCCATTACCTACTATAAGAAAGGCAATTCATTGTACTTGATAATAACATGTCCATAAAGATGTGATTGGAAAATCATGCCTCAAGTCAATGCACACACTAGCCAATGTCATAGATTTCTAGTCTATCCAAAAGATTAGCTTACGAAAAGGGAAAGACAGAAATATCATTCAGTGCATATAAATAATATGAGTTTAAGTATTAAGTATGCGTTTAAACTGAATGTTTAAACATTATGCTTTGAGAATAAGATCAGTTAAGATTATGCGCATGGGTTGAAATAATGCAATCATTGTTCCACAAACAAAGAGTTTGAATTGAACAAGGTTTTGGAAACACATGATGTAATTTTTCTCATTAAAACTTGAAGTGTAAAGTGTTGCAGATTACAAGTTTGAATAAGAAAAACAAAATGCGCACAAAAAGAAATACTTTGCGCAAAAAAATAAAAAAAATTACATAGAACCTAGTCTATGTTGATCCGGTGCAAGGCTTCTCGCAGCTCATTCTGCAGACTGTTGAACTTATTCATAAGTTCAATCATCAGTTCTTGAAATCTTTCTCTGAACGCCACAGCCTCACCAACATAGGTAGCCATTCCTCTGCGCATATCTCTGTTGTCTTCTCGCAGCTCTAGGAAGTTGGCTCTGTACTGCACTTGATGTCCCGTCGTCCGATTGAAATAAGACTGCTCAGCAGCTTCAATAGTGTTGATGACAGTGGCCTGCGTTGCTTCAAGTCTTTGGTCAGTGTGGAGGCGCTGAGTGTTCACGCTGGCTTGAATATCGAACATGGCTTGATCCATCCTAGCGTTAAACCCATCAGCGAAATCAGTCATCGCTTGAGTTATGCACTCCCTGACACTTTCCATATTAAGCGTATTGGCATGCGCGGGACCACCTTGTTCCAATCTCTCCAACATCATCGCTTCCATCCCTGCAAACCCTTCATGCAACCCATCGGCCAAGCTCTTGCACAGGCTCTTAAGCAGTCCTATAAACCCATCATTGATAGCGGTATATGTGCAGAAGTTTTCAAGCATCCCAGCTATTGACTTCAATGAGTCCAGGACCATTTGGTCTAATGCATCAGGGACGCGCTTCGTAGAGGGGCCTGCGGAGGTACTTTCCTTTGAAACATTCTCCCCCTTAATGGCAGCAATCTCTAAACACTGCGCATCAAGTTGCTCTTGGATAGCTGTCTGCGCAGTAATGAGCTGAGTCATTTGGGACTGCGCAGCAACCTGATTGACTTGAATAGTATTGAGATCCTGGAGAATTTGGCGCAGATCAGCAGAGGAAGATAGAGAGGAAGTAGATACTGTAGGGACAGAAGGAATAGCTTGAGCTGGAGGAGGAGAAACTTTGGGAGGAGAGTGCGTTGGAGAAGGTTGTTTGGGAGAGATATGAATAGGATCAGCAGCAGGAGACCTATGCGTAGATGAGTGCGTGCTGCTGCTATCTGTATCAGTCATGCGCACATCTCCTTCCTTTTCACCTTCAGGAGGATCAACAGCAGCTTGCTGCGCAGAATCATCGTCCTGCGCAGTCTTGGTAACTTCATCCGCATCCTCATCTTCTAAGTCTAATCCATCATAAAGAACAGAGGTTCCAGGTTGAGTATTCCCAATTGGAATGTTGAGGATTTGAAAGGCACTTGATGATGGTTCAGGACAAGGAGGAGCCGCAGCTTTTGGCTGTCCCTTCGCAGTGCTGCGCACAACCTGTTTCTTGCGCGGAGTTCGAGGAGGGTCATCTTTAGCAGGTGCAGTAGCAGCAGTCTTGGCAGGCGTACCGGAGATGGGAAAAGCTTCATCCATCCAATCATCACTATCTCCTGTACCCTGAGCAGGAGGTGCTTCAGCAGCCTTTGGATCTTGCTCCCCCTGCGCGGTATCATCCGCAGCATCAGCAGCAGTCTCATCCATTCGAGACTCGCTGTCTTCTTCAACCATAGCAGCCGCAGGAGGAAGTCTGGTAAATGCAGACTTTTTCTTGGTTTTAGCAGGGGAGGGAGCAGGCGCAGGAGGATCTTTGCGCTTCTTTAAAGGATTGGGAGCAGGGGGCGGTAAATCAGATCCAATTTTAATGCCAGCAGTTGATCTGACATTTGGGATTTCCTTCATCTTTTCTGGTGCAGGATCTGCAATACCTTTGCCTTTGTGCTTTGCCTGCGCAACAGCATTTTCAGGTTCAGTAGGCGCAGAGGCCTTGGAAGGCTGTGCGGCAGTGTTCTTTGCCTTGGGTTGAGGGGCTTCAACATCATCATCACTATCAACCCAATCTTCCTTGTCTGGGCTGGTGTCCTTGTTCCAGATCTTGCGATAATCACTGCGACCAATTTCATTGCGCAGAGAGTAGAGGTGAGAGATGGAATAGGTCTTGGTGCACAGAACTTTGAGATCAGGACGCTTCTGCACAAAGGTGCGCAGCTCAGAGAAGTTCATCAGAAACTTTGATAGTAGCCTACAGTGAGTTCTGTACTTGACTACTTTCTTGTCCATGCGCTTGTCATAGCTCTCCGATGCATCCCATAGCTCGTAAAAAAGAAAGAGGACCAGTCTAGAGCATTGCCATTATAAACCGCAGCACAATAAGCCCACTGCTTGGAAATGAACTTGCCCTTATTTCCATTTTTCAGTTTACGGAGTCGCCAATAATGGTGAATAGGTGATACATCCCCTCACCAAATTCCTTGCGATCATGAACGCTCCATTTCTTTACCAGAGAGGGTTCCCCAACCAGTTTCTGCGCAAGCTTGTTTTGTTTAGCTTCAGAATAGGCTTCTGGCGCATCATCAACATTAAATCCACAAAGGTTTTTAAGTGACGCAGGAACAATGCACACTGAGTAATTCCGAACAACTGAGCGGATAACATCAATCTTTGCTCGAGTTTGCTTGTGCGTCATGGTGACTCTCTCTGCGTTCTCAAAGAACTCGTCTACAAGAGAGGGGACATAGAAGTCCTGAGCCAGAGTAAAGAGAGGTAAAATGCCGGAAGAATCCATAAGGTGAACTATTCTGCGTCCCACAGCGTCTTTGTGTAGCGCAGCAAGATCTAGTTCCCAGCCTTGTAGGAAATAGAAAGAATTCTGTGCAAAATAAGAAATAGTTTAGACAAGAATCACGCATGGAGCGAAACGCATGCGCAGATACACGTATGCGCAGCATCTCCATAGGGAACGAATGTAAAAGATATGCGCAAAAACGCAAACACTTAGAAATTTTAGGCGACCCAAATCAAGAAAAAAATAAGAACTTGATGAACACGGAATAATAAAATATGAATACGAAGAACACCAAGAACACCAAAAATCAAAGTTTTACCAAAAAGGACAAAAAGCATATTGAAATAACCGCATTTTAGATACGAAAAACAACTAAGAAAACAAGATTTCTAAAAACAAAACATTAAGCCCAGAAATCGAGAATAACTGTTCGTCTGCCTTGGTGGTTTTCGAACGAAAAATATTGCAGAAAACATATGAGAACAGTATTGATCATGAAATAAAGTACAAACAAAGGTAGATCAGAGAGAGACGAACTCAAAACAACAGACGATTTTAAAAATGATTAACAGATAAGGGAAAAATCGAAAAAGGGAGTTTTAAGAGCTCGAGACTTAACAATGGCGGATAAACTGAAAAAGGAGTTCAAGATTCAGAAATTGTTACCATGTCGTCAACAGTTTTAGCTTCTGGAGAAGGAACCTCTTCAACCGGTTCATGGACCTCACCAACTACCTTAGCTTTTGATTTTCGGGGAGCCATTATAAATGGAACTAGGGTTTATGAAAAAGGGAAGAGAGAGAAGAATTGCAGAGATTAAAAGAAAATTCAAGGAGAGAAGAAAAGGAAATGATTGGGAGGAGGAGAGTAGGTTGCAGAGGAGAGAAAAAGGATGAATTTGTGAAAGAGGAGAGAGCAGGAAAGAGAGAAAAAGAAAGAGTCAAAAGGGATTTATACCAAAAGGGAAAAGGGCGCATGACGTCAGCGAGGCGGTTTGGTGAAAGACGGTGAATTTGGTGAAAAAGGCAGAGGCACACGATAGCAAAGCGACGTGGCCGAATAGGGAACGCGCGTGCGCAGACCTAACGTGCGCGTGTGTGAGTAGGTCTAGGCAGGTCACAGTCATATCAACTCCCTCATAAATGTTGATCAGGAATTCTAACAGGCGCTATCATTAATGGGCGTATGCATTAAATGATAATGGGACATGCACAGGGGCAAAAGCGTAATTTCCCAAGAAATTTCAAAAATAAGGCGAGGGAAAATTTTAATTGCACAAGTACCCTTGTGAACTAAGCGTTGACTTTTCAGTCAGGGACCTAAGTGCAATTTCTAATAAATAGAAGACTTACCTGCGATCCACGAAGTGTGCGCATGTTAAAATCATGCGCAGAGCTTTGAATAGCGCAATAGATTCTTAAAACAAATAAACTTTAGTGTCATGCGCAAGTGAAGTGCTGCGCAAGGGTTGCGCAGAATCATGGATCATGACCTATGATGAACATTTTATCAAGCAAACACAAAATTATTAGTATTAACAAATCATATGGACAGGTTAGCTGAGTTCAAGCATACCCATTTCTCCTCTCAAGAATACAAATCTCTTTGCGTCAAGAGCCTTTGTAAGAATATCAGCAATTTGATTATCTGTGCCCACGTGCTCTAAATGAATGTTTCCTTTTTCCACGTGATCCTTGAGAAAGTGATATTTGATGTCGATGTGTTTTGTCTTTGAATGCATGACAGGATTGTTGGAGACAGCTATGGTGGACATATTATCGCAGAATATTGGGCAGTTTGCTTCATGAATTCCATAGTCCACCAATTGTTGCTTCATCCATAGGATTTGGCAGCAGCAGCTCCCAGCAGCAAGGTATTCAGCTTCTGTAGTGGAGATGGACACAGCAGCTTGTTTCTTGCTTGCCCACGCAACAAGTCGATTTCCAAGGAAATGACAAGTGCCACTAGTGCTCTTCCTGTCAATCGTGCATGCTGCGTAATCTGCATCTGAATAACCTAGCAAATCGAAATTCGAATCTTTGGTGTACCAAAGTCCAAGGTTAATAGTTCCAGAGCGATAACGAATTATGCGTTTAACAGCAGTTAAGTGCGCTTCTCTAGGGTCCACTTGATAGCGCGCACAGACACAAACACTAAACATAATATCTGGCCTAATAGCAGTAAGATAAAGGAGAGAGCCAATCATACCTCGATATAAAATTTGATCCACTTTCTTACCTTTTAAGTCTTTGTCTAGCTTATTGCCCGTGGCCATTGGAGTGTCGTATGCTTTAGCATTCTCAAGTCCAAATTTCTTGATTAAGTCTCTTGTGTACTTGGCTTGATTTATGAAGAAGCCATCATTCAATTGCTTGATTTGAAGCCCGAGGAAGAATGTGAGTTCTCCCATCATGCTCATCTCAAACTTGCTTTTCATGAGCTTCTCAAAGCGCTTACAAAGTAACCCATTAGTAGAACCAAATATAATATCATCGACATAAATTTGAACAAGTAAAGAATGATCATTATACTTAGCAATAAAAAGACTTGTATCGATTTTACCGCCCTTGAAGCCTTTCTCTAGTAGGAATTTGGATAGCGTATCGTACCATGCTCTTGGATCTTGCTTAAGTCCATACAAAGCTTTCTGAAGTTTGAAGACGTGATTTGGATATCTGCTATCTTCAAATCCAGGAGGTTGAGCTACGAAGACCGTCTCTTGAAGTTCACCATTGAGAAATGCGCTCTTCACATCCATTTAATAAAGCTTGAAGTTCTTGTGAGAGGCATAAGCTAAGAAAATTCTGATAGCTTCTAGTCTTGCCACAGGCGCAAAGGTTTCATCATAGTCGATTCCTTCTTCTTGCCTATAGCCTTGCGCAACCAACCTAGCTTTGTTCCTGGTGATGCTTCCATTCTTATCCATCTTGTTTCTGAATACCCATTTTGTACCAATAACGCCTTGATCATGAGGTTTGGGTACTAAGGTCCAAACCTTGCAGCGCTCAAATTGGTTAAGCTCTTCTTGCATAGCAGTAACCCAGCTTGAATCTTGGAGCGCTTCATCAATCTTCTTTGGTTCGATTTGAGAGATAAAGGAGTGATATTCATCATCAAAGTTTGATGCTCTCCAAGTACGAACCCCTACATTGAGATCACCAATGATGTTTGAAGTTGGATGATCTCTAACTTCACGAACCTCAGGAGGTAAGTTAGGTTGAGTAGTAGGGATACGAAGATCTTCAATGGGTACTTCATTTGCTCCAGCATCGAGATCATCAAAAGTGATTTGCTGAAGCGGAGAAACATTATGCGCAGGAGGAGGTGTTTGCGCATCAGGAGTCGTCACTTCTGGCGCAGCATCTGGTGTATGCGCATGAGATGGACTTGCTTGATTCTGATTTTGATAATCATTCTGCGCAGGTGCAGTTTGAGGCTGCGTACCTGTCTCATTATTCTCAACAGAATCATCAGAATCATTTGGAGCCAAATGTGGCTCAAGGAGAGAATGCTCATCAAAAGTAACATGTACAGATTCTACAATTACTAGAGTAGTTCTATTAAAAACACGAAAAGCTTTAGAATGTTTGGCATACCCAATAAAAATACCTTCATCTGCTTTGGCGTCGAATTTACCTCTATGATCTTTGCCGTTGTAGAGGATATAGCATTTGCAGCCAAAAATCTTGAAGAAAGCAATGTTGGGCGCTCTTCCTCTCCATAACTCATATGGAGTTTTGTTGTAGGCTTTGTTGATGAGGGATCTATTCTGAGTAAAGCAAGCAGTGTTGATAGCTTCACCCCAGAAATACTTTGGAAGCTTAGCTTCTGCTATCATTGTTTTTCCAGCCTCAATCAACGTGCGATTCTTTCTTTCCACAATGCCATTTTGTTGAGGAACTCCAGCAGCAAAGAAATTGTGATCAATTCCATGGTCATCGCAGTATTGAGCAACACCGTTATTCTTGAATTCAGTTCCGTTGTCTGATCTAATGCTCACGATGTCGTCTTCCTTTTGAGTTTGGAGCTTTCGAAATAGCGCAGTCAAGATATCATAGCAGTCATCTTTGGATATCATCATTTCGACCCATGTGTATCTTGAGTAGTCATCCACCACAACTAAAGTATACTTGTTTCCTCTAATGCTCACGGTGGTGACAGGGCCAAACAAGTCCATGTGAAGCAGTTGTAAACATTTGGAAGTTGAGGAGGCAATCTTGCTGGAGAAAGACTGCTTAGGTTGTTTACCGAGCTGGCATGCTGCGCATTTTCTGTCATGATGGTCAGCTACTTTGGGAAGTCCTTTGACAAGATTTTCGCTTCCTAGCTTAGCCAAATACTTGAAGTTCAAATGACTCAAGCGCTTATGCCATAGCCAGCTGCTTTCACTTACATTCTTTGCTACAAAACAGAGATTAGTGATAGAATCTATAGCAGTAAGATCAATAATGTAAACATTAGTCTTACGAGTCCCTGTGAGCAAAGTTAGTCCGGATATGCCATCTTTGATATAGCAGTGCGTTGCAGTGAAGTGACATTCCAAACCTTTATCGCAGAATTGTGATATGGAGAGCAGGTTGTGCTTGAGACCTTCTACGAGCGCAACTTTCTCAATGCACACTTTATCTTTTCTGATTCTTCCATATCCAACTATGTGCCCTTTGTTGTTATCTCCAAAAGTTACAGAGGGACCTCTTCCTTCATGCTCATCTTCAAAAGCGGTGACATCTCCAGTCATGTATCTAGAGCATCCACTGTCGAGGTACCATATATGCACTTTAGCTTGTGAAGAGTGCGCAGTGAAGCAGGAGACCTGAAAGATAGACATTAAGAACGCAGGTCCCCTTTATTCTTGGGTCCTAGAGTTAGCAACTTTTGACAACCCACTCCTGTCTGACCTTAGGATTTTTACGTCCCTTGGCATTAGGAGTAAATCGCAAAAGGCATTCTGCAGCCTTGTGACCTAAACCATCACACACAACACAATGATGAAAGCCACTTATAGATTGGGTTTTTACAAATTCTTTACTTTTCCTTGGCGCAGCATTCTTTACTGGAGTAGATGAACTTGCTTTGACAAATATCATTTTCTGAGGTTTGGGTGCGCTTTTCTTAAGAATGCGCATCTGGCGTTGGGGCGCATGGCTTTCATGCGCATGTCCATTTTGCGCAGATTTGACATTTGAAGTTGAAGCGCAACCATAGTCAGAATATGAGTTGTCATGCGCAGGTTCAACTTTAGCCTTACCCTTGGCTTTCCCAGTTTGCTTATTTGGGTAGACATAATGGAAATTTTGTCTCTGGACTTTCTCCTGTCCTTTACCCATTGAAGCAGAATGCATTGCTTTAGGAATTTCAACAGTTTGCTGGGGTGTAAATTCCTTTTCCTTTTCAGAGCAAACTGCGCATTTAAAGTTATCACTAGTTGAGAACCCCAAGCCTTCCTTGTCTCCACTAGCTTTTTGGGATTCTAGAATTTGGTCCATAGTGACACGAGATTTGGTCCACTCATCAGTAATCTTTGTGAGATCAGCTAGCAGCCAATTCTTCATTTCTTACTTTAAATAGCTCATTTTGATCTGTGAGAAAACGGTTCTTTTCAGTAAGAGGAGTCATGCTCTTAATCTGCTCCTTAAGGAGGGTGATCTCAGATTTTAAAAGAGTTTTCTCCGTCTTAAGCTGTGAAATTTCTCCAATTGATAAGTCCACTGCTTCTTTCATAGAATTAAATTTCTTGATTACCTTTTTAGCTTGCTGAAAAATAGACTCGCGCTCAGCAGCAGAGTCATTCTTTTCTATTACAATTTCAGCAGGAATTTCAAGAGATTCTTTGCGCGGAGGCGCAGCTGCAAATTTCTTTGATAGGTCTGCTCTGGCAAACAAATACTTGCCATTCTGTCTGCTTGGAGTCAGATGTCCCATTTCCACCAGTTCTGTGATGGTGGGACCTTTCTTCTGAGTTGTCCTTGGCGCAGCCTTTGTGTCCGCAACGGGATCATTGTCTGAATCGCTATCAGCATCAGCATTGGCCATCAAGCAGAGCAGTCCATCCTCAGAGTCATCATCATCACTGTCTTCAGTGTCAGTCTCTATCCAAGTCTTCAGTTCCTTTTCTGCGCAGTCTTCTTCAGCAATCATTCCGCGCTGCCTTGATGATCTCTGCGCAGTATTCCTCTTCATGTACTCATATTTTGGAGTGGGACATTTTGAAGCAAAATGACCGGGCTTTCTGCAGTTGTAGCAGACTAACTCTTCATCATTCTTTGAGTCTCTGCCACGAGAGAATTTAGCAGGTGGTTTGCTCGAGGATCCAGGTTTAGAGAATTTCCTGAATTTTTTGAATCGCTTAACGAACATAGCGAAATCATCATCATCCATTTCAAGTAAAGAGGAAGTAGAGACTTTTTCTGAGGTTTGAGCAGGCGCAGGTTCCTTTTGCGCAACATAGGAAACAAGTTTTCCTTTGCCTTCAGTTTCGTCGATTCGATCAAGCTTTAGCTCATACACTTTTAAGTTAGCGTACAAGCTGCGCAGAGGCCAAGTATCTAGAAATCCAGAATCTTCCAGATGACTTGCCTTGTGCACATATCTGGAACCTAGCGCATCTAAGAATTGAGAATTGACTTCTTTATTAGTGAAGGTAGTTCCAAGAGATTTACAAGAGTTTACAACAGCACAGAAGCGATCATATGTTTGTGTCAAGGTTTCACCATCTTTTCTCATGAAGAAGTTGAATTTTCTTTGCACCACAAATCTTTTGTTTTCCTTGCTTACTTTGTCTCCATTCACATATCCTTCAATAGCGTCCCATAGTTCCTTTGCAGTTCCACCGCTCACAATTTGATTGTGCGTGGAGAGGTCTAGAGTGCTAAGAATGATGTTCCTTGCTCTTCCATCATAGCCAACCCATTTCTTTTCTTCATCGGTCCATTCCTCCTTATTCTTCTTGATGGTAGGATTTTCCTTATTTGTAGCAGCATCAGGATTAGCCTTCATTGGAATGTAGGGTCCAAGAACGATGTCGTGGAGGATCTCGTCGATAGAAGAAAAATGAGTAAGCATGCAGTGCTTCCAGATTTCGAAGTGATCTTCATTCAGCACTGGAACATGTGAATAGTTAGCCATTGCCCAAGATTTTGAAGCTATCTTGAATCGGCACCCAAGCTGTTAAGCTTGAAAAACAAAATAAGTTTTATGAAGGTGTTCGCTCTGATACCACTTGTTGGTCCCAAAGGGGCAACAAGGGTATGAAAAATGCTAGGGGGGGGTGAATAGCGTTTTTAAAATTCTTTTCAAACCCTTTTGAAAATCAATGGCTTATGCGCACAGTTCTCAAATAAGCTAAGTATAGCGCGCAGTGAGAGTGTGAAATGCACAGCGGAAGTTTAAGCAGCACCTGCGCAGTAAAAAGCTGCGCAGAGATGAAAACGCACGTGCTAAGTTTTGGCTTAAAGAGTTGGATAAAAGGTTCTAAGGCAATAAGCAATAACAAGTACAGCAGCAAAGTATAGCAATCTGAAAGATCAAACAAAGCAATAATTCAGAAATGATTAAGCAGGAAGTAAATAGTGAGCTTAAAGAACAAGCTATTTGGAGAGGTTCGATCAATGAAAAATCTACGTCCTCTACCAAGATGGCTAGTCTTGGATTTTCTAATGGAGATCTTATTATATGAGAGAGTTACAAGATACAACAATGAAACATAAACTATCTCAAAGATCTATAATCTATGAAGAACAAATCCTAGACTAAACCGGTGTATCTCAAGAAGTAAGATCTAAATGATCGAAGCTTCAAGAGGTGTGTGTGTGTTCAGAAATTCTGGGCTCTATGAATCTATGAGATGAAGAGCACAAAGAATTCTGGTGATTTAAGGCTTAGGATCTGGGCAGGAGTTTGAAGGTATGAAGGTTTGAAGGTTGATCTTGAATCTTTGAATAGTAAGCAACAATCTTCAGAACTTCAAGGATATTAGAAAGCACAAACTCTGGCAACTTGGAAATGAAGATGAGCTGGCTATTTATAGCTGAGAGCTTGAATATAGCCGTTGAAGCTCTGAGCAAGGACGATGAGCTGACACATTATGATTGGTGCGCAGATGTCCTTTATAGCCGTTGGGGCTCTAATCAAAGTTGATGACCTGGCACAATATGATTGGTGCGCAGGTATATAGAGCCGTTGGAGACTGAGCATGAAGACCAAATTCAAAAGCTTCTTCTAGAAGGTTGACAGCTGTCTTCATTTGACATATTTCTCTTAAGCACGTCTCCACCGTTGGATCTGCTGAGTGTGCTTGCTTTGTCGTTTCTGCACACCTCAGCACTTTTAAAAGCGTGTATCTTCAAAGCGTTTTCCAAGATAGGTGATCTGAATGTATTGAACTGAGGAAGAATGCTGCGCAGGATAAACCTGCGCAGTGGTGTCCTGCGCAGAGTAGACCTGCGCAGTAACCACTGACGCTTGGATCTTCATTCCTTTTCGCTCCAAGTCCTATATTCCAAGCCTATACCGAAAAATGGACTAAGCTAAAAAATGAAGTTATAAAACTTCTTACATAGGGTCCTAAAGTCCATAAAATATTAATAGGTGATGGTATCAATCAATTCTAACAAGTAGGAGGGTTAAGAAATAAGCATACCCAACAAGCACCTTTGTGGCTTTTGTGGGGAGGGCCACTTGAGCATGCTTTATCGTTGGCCTTTTCTTTGTTGTCGGTGAGATCTTGCAAACGGGCCTTAAATTCAGAAACCTCTTCTTTGTGAATCCTCCTCTCAATATCAAAACGGGCTTGCCACAAATCGTCTTTGCGTCGGGCATCCTCGACAAGTCTATTCATTTGTTCCCCCATGGCTCTTATTATGTTGAAAAGCCTTTCGTTGGATACGGAAATGTTCTCACCCTTGATGTTGTTGCCGTTGGAAGCCATTGGACCTATTGAAGAACACGGTTGATCTTAGGTTGGTCCCACAAATACCTTTTGAGTAAAGTAATTTCACCCACAAACAAGAGAAAAGACTCAACCACATAAGAAAAAAAAAAAAATTATTTACAAAAGTCTGAAGGACGGAGTCCTTTTTGGAGTTTCTAGAAAAATAGTGGAATCGTCACACTAGTATATTGACCTTCTCGCGGTCCCATATACTCATCGGATTCCACCACGCTTGTGATACCTACATGTGACGAGATTAAAATAAATTAATGTCATTAAGCATACATGCGGGGACGGATTTTTTATTTTCGTCCATAATAACCACTTGGGGACGGAGTTTTATTTCGTCCATAATGACCACTTGTTTCTTTTGGAAACGGCATGTATGATTTGATGACATTAGTTTAGGGAAATCTCGACACATGAAAACCGACTTGGTCACGGAGTGTTAGACCCTAACTAGAGAGAGAGGGGCAGAGGCGCCCGCTTTTGGGTGAAAACCTGGAAGTCAGTGGGTTCAAGGGATTGCCTTGACCCTAAATAAGAAAAATTTCCCCTGCAGAATTTGTTTGCACAGAAACATGAAATGGAAGGACAAGATGAGAGGCGGGCAATTCTGGTGGTGAAGGTCGGAGGCGCGCGCCTTAGGCCAAGAAGGCCAGAGGCGCACGCTTCCCACCTTTTTCCACCAGAATGCCCAAAATGAAGAAATAAGAACGCCAAAGCAGAAATGCAAGTTTAACCCTCTAAATTATTCCCCAGCGGAGTCGCCACTGTAGATACCCCGGAAAAACCCACAACTTGGCTAGAGCGGTGAATTATCCTAGGATGTCTAATTGATTTTATTTTGTAGAATCGCTACCTATGTTATTGAGGAAACATAAGAAAAACCTAAAGAAATAGCTTATTTTAATATTACGAAACTAGAGATTCGGGAAGAGAAGGGTTCGGGAGTTAGGTGACGGAGTGTGGAGTACTTAAACACCCACTCCGCCCCGCTTATGCGGGTCTTGCTACTATTGGTGTTCTAATGCTAAATGTCCTTCAATTTGTTAATATAAAAGTGGTAATAATTACAATGAAAAGAAAGGGGAAATAAAAGAGAATTGCTTTATTTATTAATTGCTAAAGATTACATGTAACAACTATGCTAGTAATTACATTAATAAATGAAATGGGGAAATTAAAGTAGAGTTGGAATGTAGGGAGATAACCTTAACTAACTTCAATATGTGAAGTAGTCATATTGGTCATGTCCCATTGATGGGGATTGCATACATTGACTAAGACAAGTAAAATAAAAGAAGAAGAATAAAGTACCTTTAGAAAGGAAGAACTTCAAACTTGAACTTGGAGATAGAGTTGTTGTAGAGAAATTGTTGTATATAAATTTGTGTAGAGTTTTATTCCTAAAAACTCTTGTTGGGAGAATTTGTGTATAGTAAAAGTGTAGAGAAAGTTGAAGTCCCTTTCTAAGGTAGAAATGAGGGGTTTTTATAGGTAGAAAAGAGAGGAAAATATGGTCTTTCAACCAATAAGAAAATAAATAAATAATAAATAATAAAGAGAAAATCAAATAATAATAAAAGAAATATTTTATTTTAAAGCAATGGCTAGAATAATGGGATTGGAGGTTACAAAACTAGGGGGGATGAACTTGGAGGTAAAAAGGAGTGTTTGTGATCAAGAAAAATGAAGGAAATAAGGTGCAATCCGTTACTGCCATAATGGGAAGCACGCGAGTCCCGCTTTAGGGGCGAGGCGCGCGCGCAGCCCACAAGTAATGACGGAGGCGCCCGCGGGTGGAAAAGACAGACTGACAGAAATGACTCTAAAGTTAATTCTGTTATGCATTTTAGTCCAAAACTAACGGAATCAGTTAGGAACTTAACTGAAATAATAGAAATTAACGAAAATAAGTTAAATAAAAATACTATGTATGCAATCGGGGTGAGAGGTCCAAGGCGGGGTGTCTACAGATATTCATAGAGGGTTATTTATTTATCATCTTCAAGTTCATGTTCCTGTGATCGTGATTCGAAGAACGCTAGGAAGAAGATTCAAATCTTAAGTTTGAAGATTCGAAGATCTAAATTTTAAAAGCATCACAACAGTTAGTATTCTAAATTAATCTAGTATTTAATTTAATCATCTTGAACGGATCGGGCTCTTAGGTTTTATTCTTATTATTTTCGATGCGCATGTGTCCTCAAAACCCATCAATATCGCCTTTGGGCACAAACATATACTGATGATTTTTAGATTAATTACTAATGAGTTTTTGGGTAGGGCTATGGCATGGTAAATTAAATAGACTCAAAATGCTTGTGTTTAGTGGATCAATTCGATGAATTTATTTTGTAGCGCATCTGGATTTCATGTTTGGGTATTTGCAAATAAAATATCAGAGGGAACTTCGACCCGAATGCTTTCTAGCTCGCCTGCGGGTACTGTTGGGTGGGGGGTATCTCCGCATCCACTAGTCCATACTGTAGACACCCCGCCTTGGACCTCTCACTTCGATTGCATACAAATTATTTTTATTTAACTCATTTTCGTTAATTTCTGTTACTTCGGTTAAGTTCCTAACTGATTCCGTTAGTTTTGGACTAAACTGCATAACAGAGTTAACTTTTAGGGTCATTCTATCATTCTGTCCTTTTCTGCCGCGGGCGCTTCCGGAACTGTTAACGGGCTGCGCGCGCGTCTCGCCCCAAAAGCGGGACTCGCACGCTTCCCATTTTGGCAGTAACGGATTGCACCTTATTTCCCTCCCTTTTCTTATTTACAACATCTCTTTCTTGATCACAAAAGACTTCTTTTCTCATCCACATTCATCCCCCCTAGTTTTATAACCTCCAATCCCATTATGCTAGCCATCTCTTTAAAACAAAATAATTCATTTTTATTTTATTTTCTTTTCTTTTATTTCTTTCATTTATTATTTTATTTATCTTATTTTCTATTGGTCAATTCCATCTCACATGGATTGACCAATTTCCCTCAAACCTTTCCCTCTCTTTTTTACCTATAAAAACCATCATCTTCTACCTTAGAAAGGGACTCATTTTAGACTCTTTGGACCTTAATCTCACATTTTCACTACACCTACACTATACACAATTCTCTACACAAATTCTCCAACAAGAGTTTTTATACAACAAATTGTTCTACAACAATTTCATTACAATAACAACACTTTCAAGTCAAGGTTCCAAGTCCTCTTTCTCAAGGTACAACTCCATTTTCTTCCTTTGTTTTCTTCTTCTTGATGTATGCAATCCCCATTAATGGGACATGACCAACATGACTACTTCACATATTGAAGTTAGTTAAGGTTATCTCCCTACATTTTAATCTTAACTTTAATTCACCATGTTAATTTCTCTTCATCTCTTAATGTAATTCTTTAACATTACTTGTTACATGTAATCTTTATCATTAAATAAATAAAAAAATTCTATTTTATTTCCCCTTTATTTCCCCTTTTCTTCTCATCACAATTGTTAGCACATTTCTATTTAATTAATTGAAGGACATGTAAATATTAGAACACCAATAGTAGCAAGACCCGCGTAAGCGGGGCGGAGTGGGTGTTTAAGTACTTCCCACTCCGTCACCTAACCCCCGAACCCTTCTCTCCCGAATCTCTGGTTTTCGTACAAAAATTGGCTTTCTTTAGGTTTTCTCGCGTTCCTCTAAAACGTGGGTGGCGACTCTTAAAAACAAGTTAGACATCCTAGGATAATTCACCGCTCTAGCCAAGTTGTGGTTTCCCGGGGTATCTACAGTGGCGACTTCGCTGGGGACGATTTAGAGGGTTAAACTTGCGTTCTTAACTTTTGGTGTTCTTATTACTGTTTTCTGGGCATTCTGGTAAAAAGGGTGGGAAGCGCGCGCCTCTGGCCTCTTTGGCCTAAAGCGCGCTCGTCCGACCCCAATTACCAGAATCGCCCGTCTTCCTTCTTGTCCTTCTATTCCATGTTTCTGTGCTAACAAATTCTGCAGGGGAAAGCATTTTTATTTAGGGTCAAGGCAATCCCTTGAACCCGCTGATTTACAGGTTGTTACCCAGATGCGGGCGCCTCTGCCCCTCTTTGTCTAACGCGCGCGCCTCCCGAGTAGGCATCCTAATGCGCGCGCTTTTGGGCGCATTCCCAGAACAGAACAGTGCACAGAAAACAGAACAGGGTAGAATGACAATGTGTGGGCACCGGGCCTGCACAAAACAGTTTTTACTTTCTGTTTATTTGTATCGGTCACACGGGTGATTCGAAAGTTGTAATTATGTGCTTATTTTTTTTTTTAATTTCTTTTGAAAAAAATATATATATATTTTGTCACTTGTTAGACCTCACACTACATGCACATATTCTTATCAATTGATCACTATCGAGTCGCACAATGTTCAACCCCAAACCCGTCGAGGCCCGTCCTAGAAAGTTTCAAGCTCCACCCGACCTTGGCTCTTTCGAAGCGGTAAACCTCAGCCCGTGGCGTAGTTCATGACTACATGCCGGGGGTGACCTTTGAGCCTCATATTCAAGCCGAGCACAAGCCACACAATTCTAGTTAGGGTCTAACACTCCGTGACTCAAGTCGGTTTTCATGTACCGATATTTCCCTAAACTAATGTCTTCAAATCATACATGCCAACTTGTTGAAACGGACGAAATAAAATTCCGTCCCCAAAAGTGGCTATCTTGGACGAAAATAAAAAATCCGTCCCCGCATGTATGATTTACTACATTAATTTAGTTTAATCCCGTCACATGTAGGTATCACAAGCGTGGTCAAATCCGATGAGTATATGGGACCGCGAGAATGTCTATATACTAGTGTGACGATTCCACTATTTTTCTAGAAACCCCAAAAAGGACCATGTCCTTCCGACTTTGTAAATAAATAAAAAAAAAGCCATTTTCTTTATATGGTTGAGTCTTTTTCGTGTTTGTGGGTTAAATTTATTTTACTCAAAAGGTATTTGTGGGGCCAACCTAAGATCAACCGTGTTCATTCAATAGGTCCAATGGCTTCCAACGGCAACAACAACAATGGTGGGTACTTCTCCATGTCCAACGAAAGACTCTTCAACATAATAAGAGCCATGGGGGAACAAATGGATAGACTTTCCGAGGATGCCCGCCGAAAAGACGATTTGTGGCAAGTCCGTTTTGATCTCGAGAGGAAGATTCACAAGGAAGAGGTTTCCGAGCTCAAAGCCCGTTTGCAAGAGCTCACCAACAACAAGGCAAAGTTTAAGGGTAAAGCATGCTCAAGTGGCCCGTCCCTCAAAAGCTACAAAGGTACCGCCAACAACCGAGTTTTCACTCCTCTCCTAGGAGTAACCCAAGCCGAAGCATTTGAAACTTTGGTGGCAAGTGGAAAGGTCAAGCCTTTAGAGGGGTACAAGCCGAAGACGATACCGAAGAATCATGCACATGGTGAATGGTGCGGCTACCACAAGCATAGTGGCCATACTACCGAAGGGTGCTTCCTTCTCCGAAACATCATCCAAGATTTGTTCGACAACGGCGAATTTACTGTGGGTGAAGAGCAACCTTTAGAGAGTGCCAACATGCAAGAACTCATCAAAGAAGAATGATTTGGTTTCGAAATGGGGCTTCTACAAAAAATCATGCCACAAGGAGACTACAACGACAATGGGGACTACAACAACAATCTCCGTTTCTCTTTCTCTACCTAGTAATAGGAATTAAAAAAAAAAAAAAAAAAAAAAGGAGTCAAAGTCCTCTTAAGTGTGCATTAAGTTTTCTTTGTCCAATTAATGTGAAATTTTGAGTCAAGTCTCATCATCAAATAAAAAGTCGTTCTTGTCCTCATACACTCTTCCAAGTTGTTCAATCTAATTCTTGGCAAAATGATGAAAAGATGTCTAAACGAGTTTTGGAATGAAGGCCATCACTTGAACTCCTAGGGGCTAAACATTGTGACGAAGGCAACATCATCAACGACGAAGACAAAGCCAAGACATCAAAGGTGAAGCAACAACCATGAAGAAAAATCAAGCAATGTTTCAAAGGGGGGATTAAAAAAAAAAAAAAAATGCTCACTAGGTTGAACTCTTCAAATCAACCTAGGCAAAAGTTAGAGAACAAAAAAAAAAAAAAAAAAAAATAATCCCCCTCAATCATAGAAGTTCACATCAAGATCAACATCATTCCATCCACCAAAGGAGGACGAAGCTACACGACGAAGCAACAATTCCATCCCGAAGAATTGAGAATTCACAAGAACTACGGTGACCTGAGCCTCTACACTGGAGGAACGTAGGCAACCTGCGGGTCCGGTCTCATGCAAGAAAGAAGATATGTTTAGTCCTAGCGCGTTATGGTGATCGGCCTTCATCTCGAACTTGTCAAGACATCTTTGTACGATTCATTTGCCAATGAATTAATCACCAAAAAGATTGAACAACTTTCTTAGATTTGGAATCATTTCGGGCTCCTTGTCGAGTCTAGGGACTTCTATTCTTTCTGCATACTCCCAATTTCTTGCAATCAAATTGGGGCTTTCCTTCTCTTCTCTCTTAATGACTTACTTGCCTTCGCGAGTCATTCAATTCAATAAAAAAATACATGTCAATACTAGGGACACTTCCCTAGTCAAGTCAATGTCACTCATCATTAGTGACAAAAGGTCTCCACTGCAAAATCACATGTCTTATCTCCTCAGCTAGAGTCAATGCACACTTCCTCATCAATTGAGTCAAAAAAAATGATGAAGACGCAAAAGAGATGCCCGCTAGATTGAAAACCCGAAAGGGCGGTCTAGGCAAAAAACAGGGTGCGTCATAAAAAAAATGAGAGAGTGAGAGAGAGAGAGAAGGGAAAGAGAAATGGAGATCCCCGGCCTCTAAAGAAGACAAGTTCTACATTGAATCTCCTCAGCAAGTCAATTCCCAACCGAGTCAACTTTGGGATTGCAAAAGGCTCGACAAGATATAGCACCATCAAAGGTTGTCTTGGGTTATTGGTATCATTCTCCAGCAGTATGCATTCTTGGGTTCATGAAAAGAAGGCCCGTGGTAACTAAGACCCATCCGAGAACGAGCCCATCACAAAAGGGCACGAGGTTGCACAAATAACCCATAGCTAGTCAATTGGCTTGGGCAGCAAATAGCAACAACATGTGTCTCAGTTTTCAAAGATTCTTCAAGTATGTGCTTCTAAAGTACGCCGAAAGGCTCCTGAGAAATGGAGTAGCTCTTGCCATGTCCTCTCATGTTTGTTCCCTCGCACGAGGATGGGTCACTCTTGCTTTGCTCAACAAATGGTGACGCCCTAGGGTCTATATGACCCGAAAACAGGGCTTCTTTTGACAATCAACAAGCCCTAGGGGCTATGCTCGAAAAAGATGTGTGAGACTATCCTCAAAGTCTCTCAAAAGGGATGTCAAAAAGCCCTCTTGTCACGTGTGCCCGTGCTCGTTCCCCCAATCAAGGATGGACCTTTCTCGCAATCAATGATGGCACTCTAGGGGCTACGGTCAAGTCTTAAAGGCTCCCTCGGCAAAGAGCAATTAACTCCCCAGTAGTATCCCCAGCCAAGTCATGTGCAACATTGGAAGCTTCCTCAATTCGGCACCGAAGGTCTCCAAGGGCTTCGCAATCTACAATCTTTTGGGCTACGGCATTACAGTAATTCAAGCAAAGGGCAGTATTAGGGCTTCCCGACCGACAGTCTTTTGGGCAACAATACTCGAGAAACGCAATTTGGGAGTAGTCTCCATGAAAGGGATCAAGCTTCAAAGGGTCTCTCAACACTTCAAGTCAAAGGCCTATTGGTTTTAAATGAAGACTCCGATGTTATGAATGAAGTTGATGATTTTTGTTAGAACTCACAGCGAGATTTTGAAGGAAGTCTTAGAGAAAAGGAAAAGATTCAATATGCTAAACTCTAATCAAAACAGGGTTATAGCGGGAAATGCCACGGCCAATCCCAATGTTTCTGCAATTCAGTACTCCCTTCTCCAAGATCAAAAGCACAAGGTGCAGCTCAGATAAAGTTGGGCCACAGCACTAGTTGCATCCGAAGATCCGTCATTAGTTCAACTCAAGAAGAGTCAATCAAGCATACTCATTTGAGACTTTATCACGCCAAGACCTTATCCTCCGCGACCTCGACGGCACCGCAAGACATTACTGCATCCTTTGACATAAGCCCTCAGCCATTTGGGTATCGACCACAATGAGGCCATTCATCTCCCCAGTAATAGCAAGAAGGATATCTCTATCAAGAATTCTACCAAACGGTACATCCGCTCTCAATGCCGAGCCAATCACGAGATAATTTGGGGCTTTACAATGAAAGGTCTTCACATCCCGCCATCTACAAGCCCATGACACTTGGGGCTTTGCAATCTCTCGAAGCTTGGCATCAACGATCTCCTCTTGGGGCTTGCTCACTACAACAACAAAGGGCGATTTACTCAAATGGGCCAAGAGCTGATTTATCTTGGAGCTATGCAAGTCCCTCAAAATTTGGCATCAAAGGCATTCTAGGGGCTTTACAATCAGTAACCCCTCATCTCGGCATCAAAAGCCTTTTGAAGCCCCATAATCGACAAATCTCTTGGGGCTAGACATCAATCTTCGTTGGGCACACCGGCGATAACAGAATTCAAGCGAGGCAATCCGGACTTCGACTGAACATGACTTGATCTTGGGTTGGCTTCACAAGCACACAATGGTTAAAATGGTTCACCCACGAACTAAAAAAAAATCTTTTCCTCACATGTGTGCATATTCTTTCCTTTCTAATCTAAAAAAAAAATAAAAAAAATTTCCTTTTTCTTTTTCTCCTTCTATGTGCAAAAGTATGTGCTTTACTTTGCTTTGCTCCTAGCTTCTCCTCCAGCATTCTCCATCATCCTTGAACTACGCTGGTCTGATTCCCTTCAAAGGATACGTAGGCAGCCTTTGGCACGACCAACCCATCATTCAGAATGTCATCTCAACAACATTCCATCGAAGGCAACGGCAGTTCATCATCTTCATCAAAAGTATCAACATCCTTCGGCAATCCATCTCCAATCAAGCGGTAATGGTAAGTGAAGGTATGAATGCATCCGAGGCTTTCCTCAAATCACACCGCACACAAAATCACTTTCTCCATTCCTACAAAAGCTATCTCTCATGCAAAACTGCTCTCAAATCACATTGCACCACGAGCACAATTTCTCTCTTCATGCATCTTCTTGCACAAACACATATACCTGCCAAGCACACACATAACAGGTATCACCACGAAGTCAACAGCATCCGCTACTCAAGGCACTTCATCCCCAGCAGAAAATGGTCCACAGTCAACCATGCCCGCATCCCCACAGACTCATTCAAAGGCTCACTAACGACCTCATCAACGGATTTCACTAACGGATTCGTCAACAAAGGTTCACTAACGGCCTCCTCAAAGGTTCACTAACGGCCCCATCAACGGATTTCACTAACGGATTCGTCAACAAAGGTTCACTAACGGCCTCGTCAAACGGATTTTACTAACGGATTCGTCAACAAAGGTTCACTAACGGCCTCATCCACGGATTTCACTAACGGATTCGTCAAAAGGTTCACTAACGGCCTCTTCAAAGGTTCACTAACGGCCTCATTTCAAAGGGTTCACTAACGGCCTCCTCGAAGGTTCACTAACGGCCTCCTCAAAGGTTCACTAACGGCCTCATTTAAAGGTTCACCAACGGCCTCCTCAAAGGTTCACTAACGGCCTCACTCAACGGATTCAGCCGGCAGGTTTACCAACGGATCATGCCGCCTCCCTCTATCAACAAAAGACGCTCACACAGGGAGCGCACCCCTATCTCTAGCAATTTCAAATTACTGCTTTCATCGAGTCTTTGCTTTCTTTTCTTTCTTTTTCTTTGTCGATGTCCTCGGCGGGTGTTTTTACTTTCGTCGACGCGTTTTTCTTTGCAATCCACGTCGCCGAGGGGCTCTGTAGACACCCCGCCTTGGACCTCTCACTTCGATTGCATACAAAGTATTTTTATTTAACTCATTTTCGTTAATTTCTGTTACTTCGGTTAAGTTCCTAACTGATTCCGTTAGTTTTGGACTAAACTGCATAACAGAGTTAACTTTTAGGGTCATTCTGTCATTCTGTCCTTTTCTGCCGCGGGCGCTTCCGGAACTGTTAACGGGCTGCGCGCGCGTCTCGCCCCAAAAGCGGGACTCGCGCGCTTCCCATTTTGGCAGTAACGGATTGCACCTTATTTCCCTCCCTTTTCTTATTTACAACATCTCTTTCTTGATCACAAAAGACTTCTTTTCTCATCCACATTCATCCCCCCTAGTTTTATAACCTCCAATCCCATTATTCTAGCCATCTCTTTAAAACAAAATAATTCATTTTTATTTTATTTGATTTTCTTTTATTTCTTTCATTTATTATTTTATTTATCTTATTTTCTATTGGTCAATTCCATCTCACATGATTGACCAATTTCCCTCCAACCTTTCTCTCTGTTTTTTACCTATAAAAACCATCATCTTCTACCTTAGAAAGGGACTCCTTTTAGACTCTTTGGACCTTAATCTCACATTTTCACTACACCTACACTATACACAATTCTCTACACAAATTCTCCAACAAGAGTTTTTATACAACAAATTGTTCTACAACAATTTCATTACAACAACAACACTTTCAAGTCAAGGTTCCAAGTCCTCTTTCTCAAGGTACAACTCCATTTTCTTCCTTTGTTTTCTTCTTCTTGATGTATGCAATCCCCATTAATGGGACATGACCAACATGACTACTTCACATATTGAAGTTAGTTAAGGTTATCTCCCTACATTTTAATCTTAACTTTAATTCACCATGTTAATTTCTCTTCATCTCTTAATGTAATTCTTTAACATTACTTGTTACATGTAATCTTTATCATTAAATAAATAAAACAATTCTATTTTATTTTCCCTTTATTTCCCCTTTTCTTCTCATCAAAATTGTTAGCACATTTTTATTTAATTAATTGAAGGACATGTAAATATTAGAACACCAATAGTAGCAAGACCCGCGTAAGCGGGGCGGACTGGGTGTTTAAGTACTTCCCACTCCGTCACCTAACCCCCGAACCCTTCTCTCCCGAATCTCTGGTTTTCGTACAAAAATTGTCTTTCTTTAGGTTTTCTCGCGTTCCTCTAAAACGTGGGTGGCGACTCTTAAAAACAAGTTAGACATCCTAGGATAATTCACCGCTCTAGCCAAGTTGTGGTTTCCCGGGGTATCTACACATACTAGTAGTTATCAAAATGGAGAAAATAATCAACACATGATAATATAATATGAAAGAACAAGAACACCATGAATTTGTTCACCCAGTTCACCATCTCTATGGCTACATCTGGAGGCACTAAGCCAGGATATCACTATAATAATATGTGGATTGTTACAATTTACACATACACTCATACAGATCTAGTATGGCTACTCTCTAATAAAAATCTCACCGCATATTATTATCTTTCCCCCAAGAACACACAAACAATACGGTCATGGTCGGGTTGTAGGATCACCCCCCATGGCTCTCCTAGGCCCCCGGCCACCTCCTAGATACTATTTTGTGGCTATCTTATGTATCCTAGCTTTCTCCTATCAAGCACACAATATTATAGATGAAATCCCCTTTATATAGGTGTAGGAGAAGTCCTAAATCAATATATGGAAGAAATCTAGTCAAAATAGGAAACTGAGAAAAAACTGGGTTATCCCAGACGTGCACGGCCATGCAGTGTTGGCTACTCGGCCGTGCTGCTCGGCCGAGCACTATACCTGGAGCGGCCGTGCTTTATTTTCTCCCCAAAACAGTAGCTTCTGCCCCGTAGTGCACGACTGTGCTCTTCCCCATGCGCAACCGTACAGCCCCTGTTCTGCACATTCTCGATTTCCTTCTCCTTGATCTCCACCAACCCTGTATGATTTAAACTCCATTTCTCCCTCCATCTCCTCACGGATTTAGGACTCCACTCCCAACAATATCCCACCTGGAGACTGAAACCATAAACATAGAAATCGTCCCCATCAAACTCCCGCCACGAAGATGACCTCCACCATATATTGTGACACCGTGCACAAAGGTCCTCCTTTTTGATGATGATGAGTCTCAATGATCTACCATTACACCATGTTGAGTCTCCACGCTCCTCCACCATGAGCCTCCATGCCCAAGTAATAAGGCGAGTTGAAACCAAACGACGCTTCAACCTCTCCGTGTTAGATTCTTCTTGCCTCCCCACATCAACTTTTACCTTGATTTCTTTGCAAAACTAAATTTGCCTCCTCCCTTCAGACCCACCTCCTCGCAATGCTTCCCCATGAAACTCGGACACACCTTATTTCTCGCACTGTTTTCTCTTGGTCTGATCGCGCTATCTGTTAGGTACTTGTGACTCATTCTCTTTGCCGGCCAGCTATGAGGTGTCACCTCTCCATCCTAACACACCGTTCATTAATGTCTCTCTGTTTTTCACCAATAGGTCGGTCTTTACGCCTCTTGCTCCCACTCAGAACGAACATGATGCTGTCGGTAGAGTATAACACCCTCTTATCTCCCATCCATCATTTGTGAGAAGTCCTCATCTTCTCACGTGGTTATACCGGCTTATACCACTCACCTTTGCATCGTCGGTTTCTTACGTAAGTGCCTGATACATTCCTCTATTCTTTCATATTATCTCCATCGCCTAAATCTGCACTAATCAAATTTCTCCCCTTGTGATCTTTCTCCAACCACCATGACTAATCCATAAACCCTTGAACACCACCGATCCATGTAGATCTCTGCATCACCAATTCCACCTCGAATCTCTACAGATCTCTTAAAAAACACACGAACTGATTCAAACTGTCTGGCCTTCTGCACGATTGTGACCTATTTGGAACACTCTTACTTCAACCAGAAACCCTAGCAGCTCTCAGATTAATCATGCACGTCTTTCACACGAAGCATCTGCACTGCATGAAATCTGCACGTGCGCTGCACCAAGCCTGCACGTACAATGCACGAATTCTACACGTGCGCAGCACGAAAAAATCTGTTGTTTCTTTCTTCACCTTGGATCTCCCGAATCTCAAACCAGAGCCCTGATACCAGTTGTTGGGGAATTGGGAGGATCTCCGCATCCACTAGCCCATACTAGCAGTCATCAACATGGAGAAAATAATCAACACATGATAATATAATATGAAAGAACAATAACACCATAAATTTGTTCACATGGTTCACCATCTCCATGGCTACATCCGGAGGCACTAAGACAGGATATCACTATAATAATATGGCGATTGTTATAATTTACACATACACTCGCACAGATCTAGTATGACTACTCTCCAATAATAATCTCATCACATATTATTATCTCTCCCCCAAGAACACACAAACAACAAGGTCATGTCCAGGTTGTAGGATCTCCCCCCATGGCTTTTCTAGGCCCCCGGCCCCTTCCTAGACACTATTTTGTGGCTTTCTTGTGTATCCTAGCTTTCTCCTATCAAGCACACAATATTCTTGATGAAATCCCCTTTATATAGGTGTAGGAGAAGTCCTATAAATACATGGAAGAAATCTAGTCAAAATAGGAAACTGAGAAAAACTGGTTTGTCTCCGACATGCACGGCCGTGCAGTGTTGGCTACTCGGCCGAGCACTATACTTGGAGCGGCCTGTAGATACCCCGGGGGAGAACCACGGCTTGTCTAGAGCACGTGAATTATCCTATGATGTCTATTTGATTTTAAAGTAGAGTCGTCACCTATGTTTTAGA
This sequence comes from Campanula takesimana, assembly GCA_026119855.1. Classification (NCBI taxonomy): domain Eukaryota; kingdom Viridiplantae; phylum Streptophyta; class Magnoliopsida; order Asterales; family Campanulaceae; genus Campanula; species Campanula takesimana. The sequence goes on along the minus strand of JAOWBW010000197.1, from coordinate 1,292,079 downwards.
GGAACATAAGAAAAACCTAATAAATAGCCTAAGTTTTGTTACAAAAACCAGAGATTCGGGAAGAGACGGGTTCAGGGGTTAGGTTAAGGAGTGGGAAGTACTTAGACACTCACTCCGCCCGGCTAAAGCCGGTCTTGCTACTTTTGGTGTTCTAAAAATAAAAAGTCATTCTTAGATTAACCATGCTAACAATTACATTGAATAGAAAAGGGGGAATTACTAAGGGGAAAATTAAAGTAGAGTTTAAAATGTTGGAAGATAACCTTGACCAAACTTCAATAGTGAAATGGCCTTTTAGGTCATGTTCCCTTTTATGGGGATTTCATACACATTAGAGAGGTAGCAAGATGAAGAAAGAGATTAAGAGTTTAGAAGAAGAAAATTGACATTGTACCTTGTGCTTGAATGGGGAAGAACCAAATTGTCTATATTAAGGACCTTTGAAAATGAACTTTGTGTATTTAGAGTGTTCTTGAGTCAAGAATTCTTCCTCCTTTTCCATGGTGGAATGGAGAGGTATTTACAGGTGTAGGGAGAGTGTTTGAGGTCACAAAGATGGCCTTCCCCGGATCAAGCATAGGAGTAATGGCCAAGGGGGTTACAAATCAGAAAAGGAGAGAAAAATGGCAAAATCTGGGATTTTGGAGGTGGGAAGCGCGCAAGTCTCACCCTCCCTATGGGAGGCGCACGCCTCTCACAAAGGAGGGCAAAGGCGCGTACGTCCCACCTTCAAAAAATCCATATTTTAGCCCAAAAGTCGGTCTCGTTATGCAGTTAAGCCCCGAAACTAACGAAATCAGTTAGAAACTTAATGAACACCACGAAAGTCAACAAAAACAAATGAAAAAAAGACTCAAGGTTGACTTTGTCACTTAGTCAAGTCCAAGACTAATGGAGTAATTCAATAACTTAACGGAAAGTAACAAAATTTAACGAAAAGTAACAAAACTTAACAGAAAAAAGGAAGATAGAGAATATGTATGCAATCGGGACATGAGAGGTCCAAGGCGGGGTGTCTACACGGCCGTGCTCTATTTTCTTCCCAAAATAGTAGCTTCTGCCCCGTAGTGCACGGCCGTGCTCCTCCACGCGCGACCGGGCAACCCCTGTTTCTGCACATTCTCGATTTCCTTCTTCTTTTTGACCTCTCTTTGATCTCCACCAACCCCCTATGATTTAGACTCCATTTCTCCCTTCGTCTCCTAACGGTTTTAAGACTCCACTCCCAACAGGTACGAATCTAGTTGACTCAGTGGGATTCGCTGAGAAGGGCAAGGATTTAAGTGGAATTGTTTATAATACCCCATCTCCCGTTGGCTAGATATGGAAGTTTAGTGTATAATCTAAAGTGGCGACATACTACTTAGCACTAACATCATCCATAGATTTTTGGTTGTTTTGTCGTAACTCAAGTGGACCAATAATGTATATGTTTAGTGGGCGAGTGCGTTTAGTGGGCGAGTGCGTGGTGCTTATATATTGGACCATATTTTAGGCTTTTTAAGCTCCAGTTAATACAATTTCTCTACTAAACATTAAATGAAGAGATATAATACTCCTCGTATCTCAAAAAGTTTGTTCTATTTGACTTATAATTGTCAATACAAATAAACTTTGACTATACATTGATATCAATCTAATAATTACAATGATATTCTTAAAAAAAAATTATTGATAGCTCATTTAATGGTTTATCAATTACAATTTTGAAAAAAAATCACTAACACTGACAATGAATTGCAATTACAATTTTGAAAAAATTTCACTGACTAACACTGACAATGAATTGCAATCGGGTGATATAGGAAGACCGAGTCAAATGTTTCCATATGACTTCAAATACTCTCTCCGTCCCAAAAAGATAGTCCACCTTTTTTAGTTGTTACTACGAGGAAACTTTGAGCAGTTATAAATACTATTTATAATTATGTTAATGTGAATTTAAAAATGGATATTAATAGTATTTATAATGGTGTATTAAGAACAATTTCAAAAATTTATTAGAATAATTAAAAATAACCTTAATTATTACTCAAAGTTCATTCATAAAATCCATAAAAATAGGGGACTATTATTTTGAGACAGAGAGGGAGTATATCCTTACCAACTGGTTGATGATGATATTTCTGTCAAATTATGTACTGTAACTAAACGCTTTTGCAGATCAAAACAAGAATAACTAACATTATGTGTATGTGTATGGTCTTACTTTCGTGAAAAGTTTTAAATAAAAAAAAAATCTCTGTCCCAAAATGTGGACTATCGGTTAAAATCCATTTTTAAATGCAACTAGTTATAGCTACGACCTCCTTCTCAAAATGAATGTATGATTTTGTTTTGTTAAAAAAAAAAAAAAACACTATTGATTCACAATAAATTTGAATAAAAATCCGAACTTCATTTTGGGACATAAAGTAATTATAAGCTCACGACTTTGTTTGGTTAGTCTAGATAAACTTGGCACATACTCCATTCGTCCTATTTGACTATTAATACATTTTAAAGAAATGAACACTTGTTTTACTACTCATGTTTTGTCTTACACTTTTAAATCCAAATTGTAAACATGGGAGAACTTTTCGAGATAATGAAAAATGGCAAATGAGAATATCCTTTCGGAAGAGAGCCACGGAGTATAAAAGAAATTTTAGCACACACCATAATTGATAATAAAAAAGTGAAAGCTAGCCAATGATTTCTGTAATGGAATATAAGGGTTAGCTAGGGTTTGTAAGCTTGTCAATATATAACTAATTAGAATAAATTAACGTCTGTTGAGGATAAAATTCTTTTATGTTATTAGGTTTAACAAACTTAAAAAGCAATTTCGTTTTTTATTTCTTCGATTTTAAATCTATTTGGTCATGGCCGGGTGGTTGAAAAATCTTATTGTTTACAAAGCATACATAGAAATAAAATTATAAAGAAGTAGTAGTAGGCGATCTGGGCATGCAAATTGGCATCAAATACAACTGTATATGATTGATGAGTAATAATAATAAAAAAAAAACAATAATTAGAAGTACACAAATTAATATAAAGAGAGGAAAAGAGAAGAGAACAAAGAAATTGGTTGTGATCTCAACATCTGTAACTCTGTCTATTATCATGCAGGATAATAGAGTGCATGCCCGGTCATGGCTATTGAGAATTGTAGGAAGGCGTGAATCTTGACACTTGACATGGTTCAATGGATAGAGAATATTCAATTTTTTTATTTATTAATTCATAATGTCATAAATGCTATAACTCAGCCTATAGATAGGCTAACACAAATCTCTTTAACGGGATTTGAATTTGTGACTTTCGCATGAGAAGTTAACACCGGATACAGTTTGAGCTTAGAGCTCTTTGGTTGCTCTGATATTATGTTGAACCAAGTTATCAGATACCATGCCACAGGCAAACAGTGTTGCATCAAATTTAGTGCAATACTATTCATTTGCGTCAATTTTGGTGCAAGATTTTATTTATACAATTTGGTCCTTCTAACTTTAAAAATTATATATTTTTAAATAAACCAAAATAATTATATTTTAATAATTTAATAATTGTGCTTTACTTGCTTTCACTCTGTTAAAAAATTATATTTTCCATTTCACATAAGATAAGTATTATTTGGAACAAATTAAAATAAGTAATTTTATTCATCTCAATAAAGAAGAGGGGGGTATATGTGTAAAAATTTGAACATTAAGCAATTTTAGCGAAACAATGAAAATAGTAGAAGCTGAGGGGTTAAAGCGCTGATGTTAAATTAATGCAAATATTGGAGAGGATTTATTTTTTATATAAATTTTGGTGCAATTTAGCACTAAATTTAATGCAATACGTTGAAAATGCCCTCACCGAGACATTAGAATTGTATCACGTATGCATATTCTTTCTTTTTAAATTAAGGATTTTGATATTGATTTTATTTAGAGTAAATTTTACATATATTAAATTAATCACGACTATTTTTCCACTAACAAAAGGCCTTAATGTATCTGAATTATCGATCACAACCACTTCATGCCGTAGCGGCATGGGCAAGAGTGGTTTCCATCCCGAGTTGACGCCTGTCACCAAATAAACCTTTCTCTACGCCTTTACATATTGCTAAAAACTCTATTTGGCGAAAGTTTTACTATCAACTATTACTCCATATAGATGTACTCCCTCCGTAATATTACAACAATCCACTCGTTACTCATTTAAAAATACGCTAAGCTAAATGCTAGAAGCACAAAAATAATTACAAAATTCAAATTTGGGTGACAATCATCAATTATTTTTTAAATCATTTAATGTTTGGGTTCACATCCAATCAAATACAAAATACTTTAAACCAAAACATTACCATCAAGATTTTGCTGACTATTTTGACTAAGCAAACCATAATGTCTATCATTGGTTATATTGTGTGAGGAGGGAAGTTGTATTTTGCCTCCTTGTGTGAAGACTCCAAAATTGGTCTCTAACTCTAATCATTAAATGTGAAGTGCTAGTCCTATCCTAACTGGGTAGTTACAATAAATTGATTTTATTATGCATGGCCATGACAATGACCATAAACAATTACGTCACCTTGATTTTAGTCGACCTTGCCACCTTCAGCTCCGTCCTTATCCAATTTTTAGGTGTAATGACTTAAATCTATGAGCATCGCATTGCTAGAATTACAAAAATTTGTTACTTCTTCCGTCCCAAAGTATATGTGTAACGACCCCAAAATCCGTCTCAATTTATTTTATATTTTTGAGGATTTTAATTTGACATTATATGTGCATTTTATGTGTTGCATCATATTTTATGATTTGCACATCTTACTTACTTGATTATTGTGTTATTTATTTAGTTAGTAGTAATAATGATTAAAGGAGTTAATTGATTAAGTTGAAACTTTAGGGTCGTTGTTGAAAATATAAGTTAAAGGGCTTAAATGTTAAAAATAGAACTTGGGTGACCAAAACATAAAAATGGGTAAAAACTTAAAATGTGTATCTCTTCTTCTCCCTCTTTCTCTGTGTGCATACTTTCCAGAACAAAACTCTCTCGTTCAACTTAGGGTTAGGACAAAAAGGTAAGTTCAACCTATTTCGATTTAATTCTTTTTATTTACTTACCCGTTTTAAAATCTAATTATATAAAAACGACCAGGGCGTTAAGTAGGTCATTTCTACCCGAACAAAACATATTTCTGTGATACTTTTTCCGGAAATAGGTAAGTTACTAATTCCCCTTTAAATATTAAAATGGTCATATATGTTATACTTGATACTTGTACTTGTTAATTTTGTGATTTGAATGATATTTGTGATACTTGTAATTTTGGGACAAACTGAGTATTTGGTATGGTTGGTTTTGATGGGTTGAAAGGTTAAGTTGTGTAGCCAAGTTGTGTTACAAACGTTTAGTAATGTAAGTACTATACTTTTGGGACGGTGAAACGAATGGAGTAAAATTAGCAAGTTTTGGGCCTGACGGGTGTGTTGGGCGGCCGCCCAAATAGGGCGTGCGGCCGCACACTTATCTGAAATATTTTTGTCTTGGGGCAAAGTGTTTTGGGCGGCCGCACAGGCTGGTGTGGACAACCGCCCAGGTTTGCTGAAAAATGGAGTTGTTCCATTTCAAGTGATTTAAAGTTCAATCTTGGTCTAGGTCTTAGGTGATATCCTAGAGTACCTAGAGGGTTGTTGTGGAACACCTAATGTTTGAAATTGGTTCATTTGTGAACAAATGTGTTATGGAATGTGAATAAGTGTTACATGGGGTATTGTTGAACATCTTTTGATGTGTATTGGATTGGTTCATCTTTGTGATGTATTTGGCTTGATTCCCTACTTTGGAATCATTGGCCCCAGTTGTTGTTTAAGAAAGTATTCATTACTATGCTCGTTTGGAAGTCCAGCTGGTACTTGTTGTAGAGTTGGGCAGTGGTATGGATTATAATGGCACACGAGCCAAGTTCATTATAAGGCTTATACCATTGGTTTCCCATTTTAACCCCCTTCCTTGGGCCACGGATTGGGTCTGGGCTAGCTCTCCCTTGAGTGATTTTAGTCACTGTTTGGGTTATGACTATGTGTCATTTTCCCCCTCTTGTTGTTGTTGTTGTTGTTGTTGTTTGGTTCATGAACCGGTTTCAGCCCTTTGGTGCTGCTCAGTTGATACCTCTCAGATGGTTATATGTTTGATTCGAGAACCTTGGCTCAGTATCCACGTATGAGTGTTTATTTCCGCCTTACGTGTGGTATGATGAGTTGGTCGTTATTTCCAACCGGTATGGGACGGTTGGTGATAGGGAGCCTCTCATGTTATGTGCTATGTGGATGTTTATTGACATTGTTCAATTTCGAATATCATTTCAGCATGTAACGTAGTTGCATTTTAGCAGCTTACTGAGATTCATTCTCACCCTTATTTGTTTACTGTTTTAGATAAAAGAGAGCCCAGGGGATAGGTCACTTCAGAAGGGAGGACGTCGAGGTGGTGGTTTTGGGTAAGACATTTTGGGAAAGTAAGTGTGGTATGTAAAGGTTACATTATGTAAATGTATAACCTTTTGGGTAGTGTACCCGTGACTTCATCTTATATCACCTATTTTTGGAACATGTTGGTGAGTTGTAAATTTGTAAGTAAAGTGAGTAAGCCTTATGGCTCAGTACTTTGGATTGTGAAAGTTTGTTTATGTGGAAATGAAATCAAGTTTCAAGTAAATGTGTTTGGTTATATGAAACTTTTATGAAAGTACATTTCGAAAAATTTTCCTAAAATGTTTTATGACGTCTTCCGTGCGTGTCCCGAGCGTGGGGCCAAGTAGGACCACGGGTACGGGGCGCGACAATTGGTATCAGAGCTTAGTTGTAGATGGTCTAGAATGACTAAGTGACCTAGGAGGGTAGTTGTGTATAGAGTGAGTAACGTTGAATGTCTTATGCAGGTACTTATTGAAAATGGGTGAAACTGAAGGAGATCAGGCTGGTTCTTCAGGGCAAGGGGATGCCAGAGAAGAGGCCCGAATCATGTTTCAAGGGATGTTCGAGGCAGCAATGAAAACTTTAAATGATCAGAGGCAAGGAGGAGAACAAGCACCTCCGAGATATGGGTTAGAACAGTTCATGAAGATGAAACCAATGGGTTATGAAGAAGAACCAGAGGTAATAAAGGTAGAGAGGTGGATTGAATCGATGGAGAAAATATTTGATGTCTTGATATGTACAGATGAAGAACAAGTCAGGTTTGCTACCTATAAACTGAGTGGAGCTGCTGAGCACTGGTAGAGAGCTTTGAAAACAAATTGGGATGAGAATCATGTGCCCTATACTTGGGAAAATTTTCTGAAGAAATTCAAGGAACATTTTATTCCTCGGGTGGATCAAGACAAGAAGGAAATGGAGTTTCTTAACTTGGAGCAGAACATTATGTCTGTGGCTCAGTATACATCCAAATTCACGGAGTTATCCAGGTACTGTACTCACTTGGTGGCAACTGAGGAAAGGAAAGCAACTAGATTTGTGAAGGGTTTGAGAACTGTGATTCGAAGTCAACTAGTATCCCACAAGTTGCAAGATTTTCAAGATGTTGTTGATAGAGCATATCAGGTGGAGCATGATATAGAAGAGCATAAGAGGAAAATTTAATTGGCAGTTACAGGAAGGCAAGGAAGACTTCAACCACAGCGTGGTGATAATCGAGGAGGTCAGGGAACACCATACAATTTAGAGGGCAACCGCAAGGACAACCAATTGTCAGGAATCAAGGTATAAGAATATGTAATTACTGTCTGAAGGAAGGGCACACTGAAGAGCGATGTTGGAAGAAGCAGTGAAAGTGTTTGAATTGTGGTCAGCTTGGCCATTTTCAGAAGGATTGTCCAAGATTAAGGATTGTACCATATGGGAGTGGAGCAGGATCATCTCAGGGTCAGAAGAGGGATGCCTCAGGGAAACCTAAGGTGCAAGGTCGTGTTTTTTCTATCAATCAACAACAGGCTTCAAATTCTTCTAACGTGATAGGAGGTATAATTTATGTGTCTAGTTTGAGGGCACGAGCACTTATAGACCCTGGCTCTTCGCATTCTTATGTGTCTGTGCATTTTCCTGATGTGTTCTCTACTGAGTATTCTATGCCTCCTGATAGGGAGATCGATTTTTGTATTGACTTACTTCCAGGTACTATCCCGGTGAATCACCTTACAGAATGGATCCAGCTGAATTAAAGGAGTTGAAAGTTCAATTGCAAGAGTTGCTTGATAGGGGTTTCATTCGACCCAGTGTATCACCTTGGGGAGCTCCTGTGTTGTTTGTAAAGAAGAAAGATGGGTCCTTGAGACTATGCATCGACTATAGAAAACTGAATCAGGTGACTGTAAAGAACAAATATCCTTTGCCTCACATTGATGATTTATTTTATCAACTCCAAGGGTCAGTTATCTTTTCGAAACTTGATTTGGGAGTGGGTATCATCAGTTGAAGATTCACTCAGAAGACATTCCTAAGACTGCTTTTCGTAGTAGGTATGGTCATTATGAGTTTCTTGTCATGCCTTTCGGGTTAACAAACGCTCCAGCTGTTTTTATGGATATGATGAATCGGGTTTTCAAGCCTTATCTTGATTCTTTTGTGGTTGTGTTTATTGATGACATCCTGGTTTATTCTAAGTATCGGGAAGAACATGAGCAACACTTGCGAATGGTTCTATCTATTCTTCGGGAGAAGCAGTTGTTTGCAAAATTCAGTAAGTGTGCTTTTTGGCTCGATGAAGTGTCTTTTCTGGGACATGTGGTTTCTAATAGAGGTATATATGTTGATCCATCAAAAATTGAAGCTATTGTGAATTGGAAAAGGCCAGAATCAGTTACAGAAATTCGAAGTTTCTTGGGGTTAGCAGGGTACTACAGAAGATTCATTGAAGGGTTTTCTAAAATTGAAACACCCCTCAGTTGACTCGAAAGAATGTGCCATATGTATGGGATGACAAATGTCAAGTTAGTTTTGAAGAGTTAAAGAAAAGGTTGACCACCGCTCTTATTCTTGCACTGTCTAATGGGAATGATGAATTGGTGATTTATAGTGATGCTTCAAAAGAAGGCTTGGGGTGTGTTCTAATGCAAAGTGGGAAGGTAATTGCGTATGCTTCAAGGAAGTTAACTCCTAGTGAGCAGAATTATCCAACCCATGACATGGAGCGTGCAGCTATTGTTTTTGTGATACACAAATGGAAGCATTATCTATATGGAGCAAAGTTTGAGATTTTCACAGATCATCAGAGTTTGAAGTATATTTTCTCCCAGAAAGAGTTGAACAGTAGACAGCGTAGATGGATGGAGCTGTTGAAGGATTATGATTGCACTATTTCTTATCATCCGGGCAAGGCAAATGTCGTAGCTGATGCTATTAGCCGGAAGTCTTATGTAGCTTCATTGATGATACGAGAATGGAAGATGTTAGAAGATGCTCGAGATTGGTGTCCTTTTGAATCGAGGCATGGGCCTATATTTGCGAATATCAGAGTATTGCCCACCTTAATTCAACAAATCAAGGATGCTCAGAAAGATGACCCCGAGTTAGTAAAGATTATGGGAAAAATCAAAGATGACAGATTTGAAGACTTTTCTCTCAGTTCTGAAGGAGTATTGACTTTCAGAGGTAGATTGTGTGTTCCTAATGTTGATGGGATTAAACTCTAACTTCTCGAGGAATCCCATAAGTCGAGGTATACTATTCATCCCGGGAGTACCAAAATGTATCAAGATTTGAAGCAACAGTTTTGGTGGAACAACATGAAGCGGGAAATAGCGGATTATGTGTCGAAGTGTTTGACTTGTTGTAGACACCCCGCTTTGGACCTCTCACCCCGATTGCATACATAGTATTTTTATTTAACTTGTTTTTTGTTAATTTCTGTTACTTCCGTTAAGTTCCTAACTGATTCCGTTAGTTTTGGACTGAGCTGCATAACAGAATTAACTTTCTAGTCCATTCTGTCAAAATTGCTTTTTCAAAGCCGCGCGCCTCCGCCTTTTGAGGTCAGAAGCACGCGCCTTCCGATGGTACACCCGGAAGCGCGCGCCTCTGGGGCGTCAGTTACAGATTTTCTCCCAAGAATCCCTCTCTTGCTTATTTTGCATGGATTTCACCCGGGAAATATTTCTTTATGACCGCGAATTGGCACCAAAAACATCCCCTTTCAACTATAAAAACCCCTCCAATCCATCATTGGAAGGGGACCTCTTCTTAATCTCTTTTGGATCTCTTTTACCTCTCTTGGACCTGATTTTTAGACTTGAATTTTCTCTATACACACACTATATACAATTCTCTACACAAATACTCCCAACAAGAGTTCTTCGTAATAAGACTCTACATAAAATTGTTCTACAACAATTTCTCCACAACAAAACACCATTTTCAAGTCCACGTTTGAAGTCCTCTTCTTAAGGTACAACTTCATTTTTCTTCTATTTTCTTCTTCTTAAATGTATGCAATCCCCATCAATGGGACATGACCAAATAATCACTTTACTATATTAAAGTTGGTTAAGGTTATCTCCCTACATTTAAACTCTAGTTTAATTTACTCTTCTTCTCTTAATGTAACCTTTGACATTTAATCAATAAAACAATTCTCTTTTAATTCCCCTTTTCTTTACTATATAATTGTTAGCACATTTTAATATCAATAGAAGGACATTTAACATTAGAACACCAAAAGTAGCAAGACCCGCGTAAGCGGGGCGGAGTGGGTGTTTAAGTACTTCCCACTCCGTCACCTAACCCCCGAACCCATCTTTTCCCGAATCTCTGATTTTGTATATAAAATTGGCTCTTTTTATGTTTTTCTTATGTTCCTCTAAAACATAGGTGGCGACTCTTAAAATCAAGTAGACATCCTAGGTAATTCACGCGCTCTAGCCAAGCCGTGGTCCCCCGGGGTATCTACACTTGTCAACAAGTGAAAGCTGAACATCAAAAGCCCGCAGGATTGCTTCAACCATTAGAGATACCGGAATGGAAATGGGAACATGTTACTATGGATTTTGTGTCAGGGTTACCTCGTACTCGGAGAAGGCATGATGCAGTTTGGGTGATCGTAGACAGATTGACAAAGTCTTCTCATTTCCTACCTATTGAGATTGGTTATTCGATGGAAAGTCTTGCTACGTTGTACATTAATGAGATAGTGAAGTTGCATGGAGTTTCAGTTAGCATTGTTTCTGATCGTGATCCTAGATTCACTTCTCGGTTTTGGCAAGCATTTCAGAAGGCTTTGGGTTCAGAATTGAGGTTCAGTACTGCTTTTCATCCTCAAACAGATGGCCAGTCAGAAAGGACCATTCATATTCTTGAGGACATGTTGAGAGCATGTTCAGTTGATTTTGCAGATTCTTGGGATATTCATTTGCCTCTAGTAGAATTTGCTTATAACAACAGTTTTCAGTCGAGTATTGGGATTGCTCCTTATGAAGCATTGTATGGAAGAAAGTGTCGTTCACCTATTTGTTGGGATGAAGTTGGGGAAGCAAAGATTTGGGGTATTGATATGGTTAATGATTCAGTTGAGAAGGTTAAGCTTATTCGGGATCGATTGACTACTGCTCAGAGTCGACAAAAGAGTTATGCTGATCACCGGAGATGAGACCTTGAGTTTGAAAAGGGTGATTTTGTGTTTCTGAAAGTTTCTCCAAAGGTGGGAATTAAAAGATATGGGAAGAAAGGTAAACTTGCTCCTAGATTTGTCGGTCCTTTTGAGATTTTGGGAAGAGTTGGAGATCGAGCTTATCGTCTTGCGTTACCTCCTTCTCTTGACAAGATTCATAATGTGTTCCATGTTTCTATGCTTCGAAAGTATATGTATGATCCATCTCATGTGTTATCTGAGATACCTGAGGATATTGAACCCAGTATGTCCTATGAGGAGAATCCAGTTGAGGTGATTGATTTAAAGTTAAAGAATTGAGAACTAAGAGTATTCCTCTTGTTAGAGTTGTGTGGAGGAACCATAATGTGGAAGAATCTACTTGGGAGCTTCGGGATGAAATGGAGAGGAAATATCCTTGGTTATTTAATTCGTTTGGTAAGTCATTCTAAAATTCGGGACGAATTTTCTTTAAGGGGGAGTGATTGTAACGACCCCAAAACCCTTCCCTATTTATTTTATATTTTTGGGGATTTTAATTTGACATTATATGTGCATTTTATGTGTTGCATCATATTTTATGATTTGCACATCTTACTTGATTATTGTGTTATTTATTTAGTTAGTAGTAATAATGATTAAAGGAGTTAATTGATTAAGTTGAAACTTTAGGATCCTTGTTGAAAATATAAGTTAAGGGGCTTAAGTGTTAAAAATGGAACTTGGGTGACCAAAACATAAAAATGGGTAAAAACTTAAAATGTTTATCTCTTCTTCTCCCTCTTTTTCTGTGTGCATACTTTCCAGAACAAAACTCTCTCGTTCAACTTAGGGTTAGGAGAAAAAGGTAAGTTCAACCTATTTCGATTTAATTCTTTTTATTTTCTTACCCGTTTTAAAATCTAATTATATAAAAATGATCAGGGCGTTGAGTAGGTCATTTCTACCCGAACAAAACATATTTCTGCGATACTTTTTCCGGAAATAGGTAAGTTACTAATTCCTCTTTAAATATTAAAATGGTCATATATGTTATACTTGATACTTGTACTTGTACTTGTTAATTTTGTGATTTGAATGATATTTGTGATACTTGTAATTTTGGGACAAAGTGAGTATTTGGTATGGTTGATTTTGATGGGTTGAAAGGTTAAGTTGTGTAGCCAAGTTGTGTTACAAACGTTTAGTAAGGTAAGTACTATATGAAAGTGTTTGTCAAAGGCTTTCTGAGAACAGATGTTACCTCAAGTGTTAGGTAACACCCCAGGTAACACACGCTGACGGACAGAATACACACACCCGAAAATATAAGAGTTTTGCAGCGGAAAAATAAATAGCACAAGAGATATATTTTTCTCAAGTTATATAAATATAACTTGAGATGCCTAAATGGCGAAAACTTTATAATCAATACCAATTACAAAGTCAAAAGGTTCCCTATAGCTAGTATGATATACGCTCTATGGAACCAAAATAAGAACAAAGTACAATGATCCTATCCTAGCCAAAACACACTCAAACCTGAAGTATTTGAGTGTGGAAAAGAGTGTATGGGAGGAAGGATACAAAGGAGCCAAGAAGTACTTTGTTCTTGTGCTATGGATGTGTGTAAAATTTGGCTTAGTTACAAAGTGTCCATCCTAGCACTATTTATAGCCTTCAATACTTGATGGCTACTCAAAGAAACAGCCTTGGGGCTGCCTTCCACGTTGTGAGAGAGTGGGGGAGAATGTGTGAGCTTTCTCTCCACAATTTGTGCAAGACTTGGTCTTCATTCCTTGATTTTCTCAACCGAAAACTTCATGCCCAAGTCTATGCATCACCTTGTTGTACTCCAAGCTTCCAACGCCTTGTACTTCATCCATTTGATCAGCAACAAACTTTGGACTTGGTCTTCTCCATATTTAACATATTTAACACATGTTAAATATGTTTGTAACTCCTCCAATAACTCACCTTTTATGAATAAATCTTTATTAATTTCTTCTCCATGCTTTAAGCTCCATAAATCAACTTTATTATACCTGAAAATATGGACCAACATCTAGACAATAATATTAGGACATTAGTATAAAATTATATTAGAAAGAAATGTCAAATTACAAAGTATTTTCGTCACAGCACTTAGACTGTCAGTGGCAACATCTGAGGTAACACCTCTGTCTGCACTAACAATCTCCCCCTTAATTTGAGATTTCTTTCCAATCTCCTATGTGTTGGTACCTGCAAAAACAAGTTAGCCATATACATTATAACAGAGCATTTCACCAAAGATTAACTCCCCCTTAATCATGGAGTTAACCGAAACAACAAAGATTTACTTAATATACTAATTGTAAAGTAGAACCATGTTTAAAACAATTAGTAGTTTAAAACAAAAAGTAAATCAAAGTTTTAAAATCCACAAAACCACAAGTCATAAACCAAAGCATAACCACCAAAGTATTAAAGTTCTAAATTAAGAACTAAAATAAAAATTGTTTTAAAAACCAAACCAACCAAAAACAGAAATTGTTTTGAAACCATTTTAAAGTACCATTAAAAGCCATTGCCCAAGAGTTGTGGTAACATCAACCTTCAAACAAGGTTATTCTTCTTCTTATCCATCATACACTAGTACAAGCATCTCCAGTAACATCTTCAGCAGCACGAGTTGTACCAGCATCACCAACAGCATCAGTACTGGCACTAGTACCTGCACTAGTACCAGTACCAGCACACCATCTCCCCCTGGTTGGGAAGAAATCAAATTAATGAAGCCGATGGTGTCTTCTTGGATGGTTAAGCAACCGATTTGGAGGAATAATGGGCTTTTCTTTTAGGTTTCTTGGAGGCGGTAACAGGTGGTTGAGAGGCAGTCACACGGTTGGGGTAGGTTGGACTGAAGTAGCAACCATGGAAGGATCATCAATGGACATGGCCATAGATGGAGAGATATTGGAAACCATGGGAGATATGTCCATAGGTGAAGTAACACCCGAGACAACACCCGGTGACTCCTCTTGAGGTGCAGATTGGTTAGGGTTTTGGGAAGGTGAAGCCATTGTTGAATTTTGAAAGGTAGAAAAGGAGAATTTTTTGAGAAGGGTTTTTGATTTGGGGAAGGTTGCTGAGATAGAGAAAAAGCGATGAAGAGGAGGGAGTATATAGGTGCGTTTGAGAGAGAAAGAGAGAGTAAATAGGGATAGGATTTTAGGAGGTTAAGGAATGTGAATTAGGAGAGGAAATTAATTTAAACTTAACTCTTATCATCTAAATTAACTAAGACCCCTATTTTTACTCACATTTAAACTATCCTAATTAAACTCCCCCTATTTACAAGCACACAAAACCTACTCCCTACACATCCTTTTTTTTTTTTTTTTTTTTTTTTTTTAAATAAAGAAAACGAAATAATAAAAAAATAAGAAAAACGAACGGGTAAAAAGAAGAAGTAACTGATCCCTAAAAATTGAATATAGACTCCATGATTTTAGGGATTTAGTTACTTGAAAATTTTACCTCAAATAAAAAGGATTTGTTTAAAACTTTTTCAAAATTGTAAATTCTTTGAATAATAAAAAGACTTTCAAACTTTGAAAATTTAATAAACAAATTCGAAAATAAAAGAATAAAAAACTAATGTAGCACACACTAATGTGTTAATGGCAACGATGGTAACACTTAAGATATCATTCGTGATAAACATCCCTTAATAAATTTAAAACAAGACATTTTAAGGCAAGCCTCAATTTTAAAACACTTGAGGCAGAGATATGCTTCTTTAATAAGCAATTGAGGCTTAACAAGCTTTTTCTTTATTTTCAAGTATTTCAAACATAACAAGCTTGTTTTTAATTTAAGCATTTTTTAAACATATTAACACTTCTTTATCTACAAGGAAGCATCGTAGTAGCGAGCTCCGTGCCCCGAGTCCTTATAAAGTGTAAATATGCTTAGGTGATTTGTACCTTTCAAGTAGGATACACTGTAGCTGCGAGCTCCATGTTCCTAATACTTAGTACAAGTTACAAGATAACATCTCCCTTTGGCAAAGAGTGCATCGTCGTAGCGAGCGCCGTGCCCCGAGCTACTAAGGAAGTATTATCTGAGTTTTTTAGCCTTTATGCCTCTGATTTCATCAAAAAGTTAGTGACTTTGTCACTTTTGAGAACAAAGGGAATTTTATCAAAGATGTTACCTTGAGTGTTATCCTACCATAACAAAAAGGTCAGTATGTGCCACCGTTGACAGACTGAAAAGACAATCCATCAACAGATTAAGACAGGAAATAAAAACATTTTTTTTAATAAAAAATATAATATTATACAACAACAAAGATGATCCAAGGGGTTTAAACAAGACACGGAACAAGAGACTTCTTCAAGTTAGAAAATCTCTTATGGTTAAAAACTTGAATTAAATATTCATCTTTCAAAAAAATATATTTAGACTCAAGCTTAGAAAGAAA
Organism: Campanula takesimana; assembly: GCA_026119855.1. Classification (NCBI taxonomy): domain Eukaryota; kingdom Viridiplantae; phylum Streptophyta; class Magnoliopsida; order Asterales; family Campanulaceae; genus Campanula; species Campanula takesimana. Next base: position 1,276,007 of record JAOWBW010000197.1, on the reverse strand, counting down.
GCATGAATGGTTTATGTTGGTCCCTAAGGGGCAACAAGGGTATGAAAAATGCTAGAGGGGGGGGGGGGGTGAATAGCGTTTTAAAATTCTTTTCAAACCCTTTTGCAAATCAATGGCTTATGCACACAGTTCTCAAATAAGCTAAGTATAGCGCGCAGTGAGAGTGTGAAATGCACAGGGGAAATTTAAAGCAGCACCTGCGCAGTAAAAAGCTGCGCAAGGATAAAAACGCACGCGCTAAGTTTTGGCTTAAAGAGTTGGATAAAATGTTCTAAGGCAATAAGCAATAACAATCACAGCAGCAAAGTATAGCAATCTGAAAGATCAAACAAAACAGTAATTCAGAAATGATTAAGCAGGAAGTAAATAGCAGAAATAATGAACAAGCTATTTGGAGAGGTTCGATCGATGAAAGATCTACGTCCTCTACCAAGATGGTTAGTCTTGGATTTTCTAATGAGATATATATTGATATGAGGAGCTTTTACAAGATTACAATGAATCAAGACTCAAATCAAAATCTAATCAATGAAGAGCAAATCCTAGACTAAACCGGTGTTTCTCAAGAAGTAAGATCTATATGATCGAAGCTTCAAGAGGTGTGTGTGTGGCAGAAATTCTGGGCTCTATAAATCTAAGAGATGAAGAGCACGAAGAATTCTGGTGATATAAGGCTTAGGATCTGGGCAGGAGTTTGAAGGTATGAAGGTTTTGAAGGTTGTTCTTGAATCTGGGAATAGTAAGCAGCAAACTTCAGCTTCAGGAATACTTGTAAGCACAAACTCTAGCAACTTGGAAATGAAGATGAGCTGGCTATTTATAGCTGAGAGCTTGAATATAGCCGTTGGAGCTCTGAGCAAGGACGATGAGCTGTCACACTGTGATTGGTGCGCAGGTGTCCTTTATAGCCGTTTGAGCTCTGATCAAGGTTGATGACCTGGCACAATGTGATTGGTGCGCAGGTAATTTAGAGCCGTTGGAGACTGAGCATGAAGACCAAATTCAAAAGCTTCTTCTAGAAGGATGACAGCTGTCTTCATTTAAAAATATTTCTCTTGAGCGCGTCTCCACCGTTGGATCTGCTGAGTGTGCTTGCTTTGTCGTTTCTGCACACCTCAGTATTTTTAATAAGCGTGCATCTTCTAAGCGCTTTCCAAGTTATGTGATCTGAATGCATTGAAAACTGTGCAAGGTTGAATGCTGCGCAGAGGAGACCTGCGCAGTGATGTCCTGCGCAAGAAAGTCCTGCGCAGAGACCACAGTCTTGCTTAGATCATTCCTTTTCACTCCAAGATTCAAGAATATGAGGTTGTTGAAAGATAAGCATAAGGACCAAGTTAATCTGCTCTGCTCATAGAAGCCATGCGTATGGAGGATGAGCAAGTGATACTATGCGCGCGGAGACTGAGCAGGTAATGCTCTGCGCATGAAATGTGCTGCGCACGAAATGTCCTGCGCATTATACTTGGTCTTCAGTAAATGAAACCTCAATTCCGAGCAAGCCCTAACCGCTAAGCCTATTCTATAAAATTGAACTTAGCTAAAAATAGAAGTTATAAAACTTCTTACATAGGATCCTAAAGTCCACAAAATACTTAGGTGATGGTATCAATCAATTCTAACATAATTGGGAGGGTTAAGAAATAAGCATACCCAACAGTTTACCATGTCTCGATAATCAACCGGTTCCTTACCTCTAGTTTGTATCCCTTCGTCTAATCTCCCTATCACTTGGGATATAGGATGGTTCTTTTGAATCCTCAACGGGGGAACTCTTCTGATGGGATCATCTACTCTATTGGAGTCCTCATTATTTTCATTTTCAGCAACTGGACTGACTTCTGATGTTATCTCTGGTGTTGCCTCCGATGCGGTAACACTGGTGCCGACATCTGGTCCAACACTTATGTCGACACTTGGTCCAACATAAATGTCAAATTCACTTTGAGGTTGTTCCAGCAGTACCAAAGGAGGATAATCACCTGGTTCATCTGCAATACTTGACAGATCATCAAAAACAACATTTACAGATTCTTGAATAGTTTCCAATCTTAAATTATACACTCGATATGCATGATTGTCTTGAGAATATCCAAGAAAAATGCATTTATCACTCTTAGAGTAAAGCTTATCTAAGTAATCCCAGTCTTTTAATATGAAACATACACACCCAAACACATGGAAGTAATGTACATGTGGTTTCTTCCCATTCAAAATCTCATAGGGTGTCATTGTTAAACCAGGTCTTAGAAAGACTCTATTTGAAATGTGACAAGCCGTGCTCAAAGCTTCAGCCCAAAATCTTTTTGAAATACGTTTTGAAAATAACATGACACGGGCCATATCAAGCAATGTCCTATTTTTCCTTTCGGCCACCCCATTCCGTTGATGTGATTTTGATACCGAAAAATCATGGTTTATCCCCTTTTTCTTACAAAAAGTATAAAAAGAAACATTTGCAAATTCTTTTCCATGATTAGATATTATACGAAAAATAGGTGAGCAAAACATGTTTTTGATTTTGGAGTGCAAGAGTTTAAATTTATCTAATGTTTCAGATTTTTCTCTTAGGAAATATACCCATGAAAACCTAGAGAAATCATCAACTACAACAAAAATATATCTCTTACCTCCCAGGCTTTCTACCTCGATTGGACCCATCAAGTCCATGTGCAAAAGCTGAAAACAATGTGTTGTCCCGAAGTGTTGCTCTTGGTGTTGGGCAGCACACTGGGTAACACGAGTCTCCTCATTTTTAAGGCAGTCTCCACAAACCATTTTGTTATTAAGATTCAGTTTAGGGACTCCTTTGACAGCCTCAAACTTGAAAATGTTCTTCAAGTTTCGATAATTGGCATGTCCAAACTTTTGATGCCACAATGTAGTGACATCTATTTTTGCCAAATGGCACACCTGCTTGTCTTCAACAAGATAACAATTGTCACTTGATCTAATTCCTGTCATCACACAATTGTTAGTACAATCAAAGACTTCACAAGTATTTTTATTGAATTTCACCTCTAAGTTGTCATCACAAAATTGGCTAATACTAATTAAATTAGCTACAAGCCCATCTACATGTAAGACATTCTTTAAGGCAGGAAAACCAGTCACATTTAGTGTCCCTTTTCCTATTATATTGCTTTTACTTCCACCACCATAAGTTACACTACCTCCTTGAAAAGATTCATAGTCTTTCAAAAATAACTTTGTTCCCGTCATGTGACGTGAACATCCACTATCAAAGTACCACGATCCTTCAATATTTGTCTTTGGAGCGGTGTAAACAACATCGCATCTCAATTTAGTTTTAGGTTTCCATGACTTCTTTTTTGTGTTTTTGACCTTCTGACAGAATGTGTTATCTGGAGTGCTGGGTAACACTTCAGGTAACACAAAATAACTGGACTGTTTCTTTGAAAGAGTATTGCACTTATTTTTAAAATGTCCAGAGGTGTGACAGTATTGACACACTTTTCTTTTGTCAGAAGAGTCATTAGAGAAAGAATTTTGATCAAAAGTACGTTCTTTCACAAAACATATTTCATGTTCATCACAATTCAAAGAAGAAATAATTTTATCTAATGATTCTCGGAAACCAATACCTGCTTTGAGAGGCTTACTCAAATTAAGAATCTTATCCAGTTTGGATGATCCGGTGTTGATTTTCTTCAAGGTGGTTTCGGCTAAAGTCAATTTGGCCTTGACTTTCTCTAGCTCGGCATATCTCTTGGATGCTTGAACTTCCAAACGAGTTAAGTAGGCCTTGAGTCCATCGTTCATCTTGGTTAAATTTTTAACCATTTTGTTCTCTTTCTTCCATTCCTTGAGTAAATCATCACAAAGGTTTTTTAAACCATCAATGAGCTCATCTTTGCTCAGCTCATCCTCTTTTGAACTTCCTGCATCAAGGTTAGTGGAAACCACGAAACAAACATCGTTAGTTAAACTGAAATTGTTATACCTGACGGGTGTGGTCTCAGATGTTATCTCAGTGTGTATAACATCTGTGGTAACATGTTCAGTCTCCGAGTCACTTATTGTGACAAACATGTTTGTTTGATCAGGTTCTCCCTCCTGGAGATCGAAAGCCATGACAAAGGACCGAACCACTTAGTAACGTCAAGTGACCGGGCTCTGGTGCCAATTGAAAGTGTTTGTCAAAGGATTTCTGAGAACAGATGTTACCTCAAGTGTTAGGTAACACCCCAGGTAACACACGCCGAGGGACAGAATACACACACCCGAAAATATAAGAGTTTTGCAGCGGAAAAATAAATAGCACAAGAGATATATTTTTCTCAAGTTATATAAATATAACTTGAGATGCCTAAATGGCGAAAACTTTATAATCAATACCAATTACAAAGTCAAAAGGTTCCCTATAGCTAGTATGATATACGCTCTATGGAACCAAAATAAGAACAAAGTACAATGATCCTATCCTAGCCAAAACACACTCAAACCCGAAGTATTTGAGTGTGGAAAAGAGTGTATGGGAGGAAGGATACAAAGGAGCCAAGAAGTACTTTGTTCTTGTGCTATGGATGTGTGTAAAATTTGGCTTAGTTACAAAGTGTCCATCCTAGCACTATTTATAGCCTTCAATACTTGATGGCTACTCAAAGAAACAGCCTTGGGGCTGCCTTCCACGTTGTGAGAGAGTGGGGGAGAATGTGTGAGCTTTCTCTCCACAATTTGTGCAAGACTTGGTCTTCATTCCTTGATTTTCTCAACCGAAAACTTCATGCCCAAGTCTATGCATCACCTTGTTGTACTCCAAGCTTCCAACGCCTTGTACTTCATCCATTTGATCAGCAACAAACCTTGGACTTGGTCTTCTCCATATTTAACATATTTAACACATGTTAAATATGTTTGTAACTCCTCCAATAACTCGCCTTTTATGAATAAATCTTTATTAATTTCTTCTCCATGCTTTAAGCTCCATAAATCAACTTTATTATACCTGAAAATATGGACCAACATCTAGACAATAATATTAGGACATTAGTATAAAATTATATTAGAAAGAAATGTCAAATTACAAAGTATTTTCGTCACAACACTTAGACTGTCAGTGGCAACATCTGAGGTAACACCTCTGTCTGCACTAACACTATACTTTTGGGACGGTGAAACGAAGGGAGTAAAATTAGCAAGTTTTGGGCCTGGCGGGTGTGTTGGGTGGCCGCCCAAATAGGGCGTGCGGCCGCACACTTATCTGGAAGATTTTTATCTTGGGGCAGAGTGTTTTGGGCGGCCGCCCAGGGTTGCTGAAAAATGGAGCTGTTCCATTTCAAGTGATTTAAAGTTCAATCTTGGTCTAGGTCTTAGGTGATATCCTAGAGTACCTAGAGGGTTGTTGTGGAACACCCTAGTGTTTGAAATTGGTTCCTTTGTGAACAAATGTGTTATGGAATGTGAATAAGTGTTACATGGGGTATTGTTGAACATCTTTTGATGTGTGTTGGATTGGTTCATCTTTGTGATGTGTTTGGCTTGATTCCCTACTTTGGAATCATTGCCCTCGGTTGTTGTTTAAGCAAGTATTCATTACTATGCTCGTTTGGAAGTCCAGCTGGTACTTGTTGTAGAGTTGGGCAGTGGTAGGGATTATAATGGCACACGAGCCAAGTTCATTATAAGGCTTCTACCATTGGTTTTCCATTTTTAACCCACTTTCTTGGGCCACGGATTGGGTCTGGGCTAGCTCTCCCTTGAGTGAGTTTAGTCACTGTTTGGGTTATGACTATGTGTCATTTTCCCCCTCTTGTTGTTGTTGTTGTTGTTGTTGTTGTTTGGTTCATGAACCGGTTTCAGCCCTTTAGTGCTGCTCAGTTGATACCTCTCAGATGGTTATATGTTTGATTCGAGAACCTTGGCTCAGTATCCACGTATGAGTGTTTATTTCCGCCTTACGTGTGGTATGATGAGTTGGTCGTTATTTTCAACCGGTATGGGACGGTTGGCGATAGGGAGCCTCTCATGTTATGTGCTATGTGGATGTTTATTGACATTGTTCAATTTCGAATATCATTTCAGCATGTAACGTAGTTGCATTTTAGTAGCTTACTGAGATTCATTCTCACCCTTATTTGTTTACTGTTTTAGATAAAGGAGAGCCCATGGGATAGGCCACTTCACAAGGGAGGATGTCGAGGTGGTGATTTTGGGTAAAACATTTTGGGAAAGTAAGTGTGGTATGTAAATGTTACATTATGTAAATGTATAACCTTTTGGGTAGTGTACCTGTGACTTCATCTTGTATCACCTATTTTTGGAACATGTTGGTGAGTTGTAAATTTGTAAGTAAAGTGAGTAAGCCTTATGGCTAAGTACTTTGGATTGTGAAAGTTTGTTTATGTGGAAATGAAATCAAGTTTCAAGTAAATGTGTTTGGTTATATGAAACTTTTATGAAAGTACATTTCGAAAAAAATTCCTAAAATGTTTTATGACGTCTTCCGTGCGTGCCCCGAGCGTGGGGCCAAGTAGGACCACGGGTACGGGGCGCGACAATATGTCCACCCTCCCATTTGTACGGAGATTAAAAAATAGTGAAAGTAATGTAACTGTTGTGAATATAAAGGTAAAAAAGAGAGAGAATAAATGGAAGAGAATAGTAAGCTGATTGGTGTTGTGAGTATAAAAGTAAATAGGAGAAAGAATGAGTGTGAGGAATAGTAAAGATTTTTTTGTCACTGTAAGAAGTGAACATATACTTTGAGACAGACTAAAAAGAAAAAGTGGACATATACTCTGAGACGGAGGGAGTATAAAATTTGGGTTACGAACACAATTCACAGTTCATGATTGGGCATTTAATTAATGAACATTAGAGCTTACAAACACAACATCCATTCATTAAATGCCAACTGTATTGTAACCCGAATTTTGTAACAAGTTTTTTAACTTTAATATTACTCTAAACCTATTGTACTACATTCTTCACCCATAATAACATTTGTAAAAAGTAAAAACTTTGTCACCATTTCTAAACACTACTCCCTCCGGTCCAAAATAAGTGTCACTTTTGGACCAAAATTTTGGTTCAAAATAATTATCACTTTTGAGCTAAATGTCTCTCTTATCTTTGCATTGAAACTTGTTCTCTTTTATTAATTATCTTATTGTGAGACATTAATGTAAGAAAGTTGCACACTTAATATGGGTAAAGTTGGAACTTTTGTCACTAAGTCATGATAATTATTACATTTCTTAAGAGTTGTACAAATGCAAAAAAAGACAGTTATTTTGGACCGGAGGGAGGGAGTTGTATAAGTTAATTTGATATTTCACACATATTAATGCACGGACTATGTCTATTGAAAATTGCAAATTTACTCTTTATAATTTTAAAAATGTGATGTTTTACCACTAAAATTATAAATTTTAGGATTAATGATCCCCTTGTTGTTAGAAAAATTGCATTACATAAATATTTCGCCCCCCCCCCCCTCCCCCCATCCCCTGGTGTAGACGTGTCCATGCCGGTTAACCGCCGGTTAGCCGGTTATAACCGCCGGTTAATTTTACCGGTAATCCCTAACCGTGGAGTAACCTTCTAACCGCCACATCCGGTTACGGTTATCCGGTTAACGGTTAAACCGGTTAAGCCGGTTTTGCCGGTTAACCCGGTTATGAGACTTTTTCAATATTTTTTTTTTTATTTTAAAAAGAAACAGTTTTTTTAGGATTTTGTTAGAAAACTTACTAAAAATCATTAAGAAACTAACTGAAAATGAAATAAAAACACCAATTTTGTTAGAAAACTAACTGAAATCGTTAAAAAACTGACTGAAATTGTTAAAAAAAAACTGATTGTAATTCTTAAAACTAACTCGAAAATGGTAAGAAACTGACGGTTAGTATAGACGGTTGAACCGGCGGTTAGCTTCCCGGTTATAACCGCCGGTTGACGGTTATCAAAATGGACTAACCTTAACCGAACCTTGAAAATACGGTTGACGGTTGAGACGGTTCACGGTTAACCGGTTAGCCGGGTTTGACCGGTTTTGACCAGTTAAAAAACCTCCGGTTAGCCGGTTCCGGTTAGATTTTGGACACGTCTACCCTGGTGTTCTATATTGCACCATGTAAGTTATATCCTCGTAATTTTTGGCCACCTCCCCCCCCCCCTTCCCCCCATCCCTGGTGTCTTTTCCATTCTGCACCGTGCAAGTATCCTCGTAAATTTTGGCCACCTCCCCAACAACCCCCCCCCCCCTAAAAGTTACTATCTTTGTCTTTAAATGAGTGTCCAAATTTCATTTTAAGAAACATCTGAAAATCTCAACTCTTTGTACAGTTTTGTGGCAAAGATTCATATATAATCTTGTAATCTCCTTTACAAACATTTAGTTTTACACGTATAAAGAGATCAGAGAAATTTTTTTCGAAAAAAAAACATTTAGGGTCAAAGTTATGTTCAAAAAAGACACTCATTTTGGGACAATTTTTTTTTTTTGAAAATTGACACTCATGTAGGGACAGAGGGAGTACTAGCTTTGCCATTGTATTAATGCACATATACTAACAGCGAAAATATTACTCCCTCTGTCCCTAAATGAGTGTCAATTTTCAAGAAATCTTTGTTCCAAAATGAGTGTCTTTTTTTGAACATAACTTTGTCCCTAAATATATATTTTTTTTGAAATTTTTTTCACCAGTCTCTTTATACTTGCAAAACTAAATGTTTGGAAATGAGATTACCAAGATTATATATGAATCTTTGCCACCAAATTGTACAAAAGGTTGAGATTTTCAGATGTCCCTTAAAATGAAATTTGGACACTCATTTAGGGACAGAGGTAGTACAATTTATTCAAAAAAAAAAAAAAAAAAAAAGCTTCCGAATTGACGTTGTTTCACTCATTGAATTGTGACTTTAATTACTATTTTTGCATCAAAATCTACTAAACACACATTAAACTAATTTACAGAGTGGAATGAAATAATTAAGAATAAGTCTTGTGAAAAACTAATTTTTTTCACAACAATATAGAAAAACTGATTTTTAAATCATTAAAACTAGTTTTATAGCGATGAAACCGATTTTCAGCTTACAAATGAGGGGTTTGTCCTAATGTTTGAAAAACACTACTCCATTTGTCTCAAAATACATGTCGTTTTATAAGTTAATTGAAATAATTGCAAAATAAATCATGTACAAATTTATTTATTGCAATTTAAACCTTGTATAAATAATAATTGCGTTTAAAGCCTTGTACAATGAATTTTATTGCGATATAAACCTTCATCCAGTGAGTCGTTAAAAACAAGTTATAAAAGTACATCTACATCCCTTAAAGTTTACGTAACTTGTAATGTTTCTCCAAAAACATTTAATATTATTTTCTCTTACTAACTAAAAGTTATTAAACTATAAACGTTAAAAACTTGAGTAAACAAATTCACAAATTTTAAAAAATTTAAAGTTAACTATAATAGATTGACTATTTTTTTTAGAATTTATCTTTCAATTTCTAATTATTTCTACTTTTTATGAAGTTTAATTATAGAATTTACAAGATAAATACTAGTCATATTTAGAAATTAAAGAATAATATTTAAAATATTAATAAAATATTATCCATAGCCTAATAGTTATAAATTAAAAGATAGATTTTAAAAAATAATTCAACTCCAAGAGAGTTCTCATTCACAATTTTTTTTTAAAAAAAAAATCAATACAACTTTAAAAATCAATATTTTAGACGGAAATTTAAACACACAAAACTCAGGGTCAAAATAACCCCACACATATTATAATCCTCTCTCCTCTTCCTCCACTCCTGAAATTTATTTGAATCATAAAGTAATATTGATTATTTGAAGTTCAAAATTTTGTTGGAAGAAAGGGAGAGAGTTACGCTTCGACGCTTAACCTTTGTTTCATAATAATTTTATGAGTTAGTGAATTTAAATTACTCTAGAAAAAGAGGGTATAGGATTTCTAAAATTTGTGAGTGAGTCAACCTTTTTAAAGTTATACACCCTCTGTCCCGAAAAGATAGTCTCATTTTGACTTTTTATGGTCAACAAAAATGAATTTTGACTAACCATTGGTGACAATCTAATCATTCTAGTGAAATTCTATAATTTGTGATTGATAAATCATCAAGTGATTTACAAATAAGAATTTTTATAATTTCATTGTGATCATTAAATTGACAGCAATGTTTGGTCAAAGTTTATTTTTGCTGATTATAAAAAGTCAAAATATCTTTCTGGGACAGGGAGTATCACTTTTTCTTTATAATTTATTTTCTAATTTCTAACTATGACTTACATGTCATAAATATTTAATTATATATATTCTAATTCTTAATATGACCATTATTTATCCTATAAATTCTATGATTAGATTTTATAAATTATTAGTCATAATTAAAAGATAAACTCTAAATGACAAGTCATTTCTATTTGAGTTGACTTATAAGTTTAGAAAATTGTGAATGAGTTGAGTTAATATCTTAAGGGATTTTTACCAATAAGTCCCTCTTAGAAGCTGGAATTTGCCAATAAAAACAGACATTTTTATATTCTACCTTAGGGTCCCTAACTTGAAATCAATTTTACCAATAAATCCCTTGTAGTTTTTAAATGTTAAAAATACCCCCAGCCCAATAAAACCACCTCCCCTCCCCACTCCAGTCATTCAACGCACCCACACCCATAAGTCACTTTCTCTCTCTAAGCGATCCCTCACGATTCTATTCTCCGGTAACCCCCTCCCCCACCTCCGGCGAAGCTCTCCGACACCTCTCTCACCTCCGGTGAACTCTCCCCCTCCGACCACCCTTCCCATCGCCATCACCGGCCATGCTACTCCGACCGTTTTCTTCCCTTGAGCAAAAAATCGTCTTTTGTAGATCTGGCAACCACACCCCTCCCCTCACCTCCCCACCTCCGGCCAATCATAGATCTAACCTCTCCAGCCTGATCCGACTTCGTTTGTCCGAGAAACCTCCTTGATGTGAAACAAGAACCATTTCTACTCATCGGTCTTCCTGTTCCAAACTTGGTCAAACAAGTCCTCAAATCAGGTCGGTCTGCAGCCTGGAACCTGATCGAGCTTGGGAAGGTAAAGACATAAAGCCAAAAAAAATAGTAGAGGCCGTGAAAAAGGTGTATGTAGGGATACGTTTGCTAGTAATTTTAATTGAGTAATTTGTTTTTTGCTAAAATCTTGGATCAATTGGGTTTTTATTTTGTGAGAAAAAGATGGGATCTTGTTAATCTGGTGACTTGACTTGGTTTCTCTCTATTCCAACTTACCTTTGATCAAAAATTGAAATTTTATTATGTCAAAAAAGGTGGATTTAATTTGTTGGTTTGAATTCTCACTGTTCTTATTTAAAAGCCGAATTAGGTACTTCTTTGTTTATCTTCGGTTAAAATGTCTATTGATTAAATATTTAATTTCAAGTTTTAATGTGGGTTGGATTTCAAGTTTTAAGGTATGTGAAATTAAGCTAACAGTTTGAAAGAGATGTTGTAACGACCCCAAAATCCGTTTTATTTATTCTAATATTTATTTTATATTTTGATAATTTTAAGTTAAAATTATGTGTGCATTTGATGGGTTGCATCATCTTATATGAATTTGCACATTTTATTTGATTATATGTGTTAAATATAATTGTTAGTTATAACATGGAGTAAATGGGGGTTTAGTTGTAAGAAGTTGAAAGTTGAAGGACCTTAGGAGAATGACTATATATATTAAAATCACTCTTACTTTGCTTCCTTCTCTGCGCATGAACTACACCATCACTTTCCCAAATTCCTCCATTGTTGATAGAAAGAAGCTAGGTAAGAATTTTGATTTGTTAATTTTCCTTCTTTTAATTTACTACTCCTTTTTCAAATCTAATTACATATAAATGTTCAGGGTGTTGATTAGATCATATCTACCGATCAATATTATTTTTCTTGACACTTTTTCCAGAAAATAGGTAAGTTACTAATCCCCCTTTAAATGTTAAAATGGTCATAAGTATGCTTTATATGCTTTATATGTAATAAAACAATGTTTTGGTATGTTTTATTTATACTTGTAATTTGGGACAAAGGGAGTAGTATGAAATTGGTTCTTGTTGGTGTTAGTATTGTTCTTAGGCTACGTTTTAGCCTTTGTGTAAGTTGCAGATGTTAAGGGTTATAAGTATTAGTAATTTTGGGTTGTGAAACGAAATGAGTGAACTTTGGTTAAGTTTTGGTCTGCCAGGTGATGTGGGCGGCCGCCCAAAAATGGGCGTGCGGCCGCACATCTATCTGAAGGGTTTTCTTCTTGGAACAGAGCATTTTGGGCGGCCGCACAGCCCTGTTTGGGCGACCGCCCAGTCATCTGAAAAGTTGAGAGTTTTTCAAACCAAGTGATTTAGAGGTCAATCTTGGTCTAGTTTTTGGGTAGTGTTCTAAAGTAGTTAAATGATTGTTGTTGATCACTAATGTGGTAGAAGTGGTACCTTTGTGTACACAAGTGTTGTGAAATGTTAGTAATTGATTATGTGGGCATTGTTGAACACTTTGTAATGTGTTGGAATAGTTCATCTTCTTGATGTGTTTGGCATGGTTCCCTACATTGGAATCATTGTCCCTGATTGTTGTTTAAGCAAGTATTTCTATATGGTGCTTGCGTGTAAAGTCCAGCTGGTATTTTTGTGTGTGTTTGGGCAGTGATAGGGATTATAATGGTCTCACGAGCCAAGTACATTATAAGGCTCCTATCATTGGTTTCCCATTTTTAATCCCCTTCCTTGGGCCAAAGGGTGGGCACTTTGGGTTATGACTTTGTGTCATTTTCCCCGTTGTTGTTGTTGTTGTTGTTGTTTGGTTCCGGAACCCGTTTCAGCTCTTCGATGCTGCTCAGTTGATGCCTCTCAGATGGCTATTGTTTGGTTTTAGAACCTTGGCTCAGTATCCACGTATGAGTGTTTATTTCCGCTTTATGTGTTGCATGATGAGTTGGTCGTTATTTCCAACCGGTATGGGACGGTTGGCGATAGGGAGCCTCTCATATTATGTGCTATGTGCTATATGATCAGTTGTGGCATTGTTCCTTTATGTGTATCATATTAGCATGTAATGTAGTTGCATTTTAGTAACTTACTGAGATTTATTCTCACCCTTTATTTGTTTACCGTTTTAGATAAGAAGGAGCCCAGGGGATAGTTCACACACATTGGGAGGACGTCGAGGAGATCTTTGGGTAAGACATTTTGGGAAAGGTTGTGTAAGTAAAGGATACATTATGTAAATGTAATACATTTTGGGTAGTGTACCCGTGACTCAGTTGTGGTATCATCTTTTTTTAGTAGATGTTCGTGTTTGTAATTAAGTGAGTAAAGTTAGTAGTTGTAGCCAAGTGGCTTAGTACTTGTTTGTTAAAGGTTGTTGTTTTGTGACTTGAAGTCATGTTTTAGTATCGAGTTGGTTGTGTGAACCTTTTTATAGAAAGTATATTTCGAAAAATTTTCCTAAAATGTTTTATGGCGTCTTCCGTGCGTGTCCCGGACGTGGGGCCAAGTAGGACCACAGGTCGGGGCGCGACAGTTGTTATCAGAGCTAGGTTGTAGATGGTCTAGAATGACTAAGTGACCTAGGAGGGTAGTTGAGTATGGAGTGAGTAACGTTGAGTGTTTTATGCAGGTACTCATTAAAAATGCCGGAACAAGAGGGTGAACAGTCTGGTACTGCAGGCCAGGGAAATGTAAGAGAAGAAGCTCGAGCTATGTTTCAAGGGATGTTTGAGGCCGCAATGAAAACCATCCATGATCAGAGGCAAGGAGGAGAGCATGCACCTCCGAGGTATAGTCTAGAACAGTTTTTAAAGATGAAACCAACCGGCTATGATGGTGAACCAGATGTGACCAAAGTTGAGAGATGGATTGAATCCATGGAGAAGATATTTGATGTCTTAGTATGTACTGAAGAAGATCGAGTTAGGTTTGCTACCTACAAGTTGAGTGGAGCTGCGGAGTACTGGTGGAGGACACTGAAGGCTAGTTGGGACGAAGCTCATGTACCATATACTTGGGCAAATTTTCTGAGGAAGTTCAAGGAACATTTTATTCCAAGGGTGGATCAAGACCGGAAGGAAGTGGAATTTCTTATCTTGGAACATAATACAATGTCGGTGGCTCAGTATGCAGCCAAGTTCACGGAGCTATCGAGGTATTGTACCCATTTAATTGCAACAGAGGAGAGAAAGGCAACAAGGTTTGTGAAAGGGTTAAAGACAGTGATCCGGACTCAATTGGTGTCCCACAAGCTACAAGAGTTTCAAGATGCAGTTGATCGAGCTTATCAAGTAGAACACGACATTGAAGAACACAAGAGGAAGGTGGAATTAACAAGTGCTGGAAGGCAAGGTAGACCACAACCACAAAGGAATGATAATCGTGGAGGACAAGGGACTTCAACCCCATTTAGAGGACAACCACAAGGGCAACCGAGTGTCAGAAATCAAAGTAATTTCTCCGGGGGTCAAAGCAAGAGAGTATGTAATTACTGTCAGAGGGGAGGGCACAGTGAGGAGCGGTGTTGGAAGAAACAAGGAAAGTGTTTGAATTGTGGGCAACTTGACCATTTTCAAAGAAATTGCCCGAGATTGGGGGGTTAACCATCGGGGAGTGGTGTTGGACCGTCTCAGGGTCAGAAAAGGGATGCCTCGGGAAAACCAAAGGTTCAAGGTCGTGTGTTTGCAATCAATCAACAACAAGCTTCGGATGCTTCCACCGTAATTGGAGGTATAATTTCTATGTCCAGTTTGAGGGCACGTGCACTTATAGACCCCGGCTCATCGCATTCATATGTTTCTGTGTCTTTTGCATCTCGATTGCATTCTTCCTTTGAGTCTTTACCTTATGTGCTAGAAGTGTCGACTCCTATGGAAATTGTTTGATAGCTGACAAGGTGTTGCGTGACTGTGATGTGCATATTAGTATGCATGTTTTACTTGCCGATCTAGTTATTTTGCCATTGCAAGACTTTGATGTTATTTTGGGTATGGATTGGTTAAGTAAATATCATGCCTCTGTTTATTGTTTTAAGAAAGTGGTTACGTTTTCTATCCCTAGTGTGCATGTGTTTACTTTTGAGGCAACTTCTTTGGGTAAGGGAATTCGTATTATTTTTTATGTGAAAGCTAGGAGGCTATTGCACCGTGGTTGTGTGGGGCATTTGGCTTGTGTTTTGGATACTACTAAAAAGTCTCCTAAAGTAGAAGATGTGAATGTTGTTAAAGAGTTTCCTGATGTGTTCTCTTCTGAATATTCTATGCCTCCCGATAGAGAGATCGAGTTTGGTATTGACTTGATTCCAAGTACTACCCCCAAAGCTGAAGCACCTTATAGAATGGCTCCAGCTGAACTAAAAGAATTGAAGGTGCAATTACAAGAGTTGCTTGATCGGGGATTCATCCGTCCTAGTGTATCACCGTGGGGAGCTCTTGTGTTGTTTGTCAAAAAGAAAGATGGGTCTTTGAGACTATGCATCGACTACAGGAAGCTGAATCAGGTAACTGTAAAGAATAAGTATCCTCTACCTCACATTGATGACTTGTTTGATCAACTCCAAGGGTCAGTCGTCTTTTCAAGGCTTGACTTAAGCAGTGGGTATCATCAGTTAAAGATCCATTCTGAGGATATTTCTAAGACTACTTTCTGTAGTAGGTATGGCCATTACGAGTTTCTTGTTATGCCTTTCGGGTTGACTAATACTACGGCTGTTTTCATGGATATGATGAATCGGGTTTTCAAGCCTTATCTTGACACCTTCGTGGTTGTATTTATTGACGATATTCTCGTGTATTCCAAGTCTAAGGAGGAGCACGAGCAGCACTTGCAAATGGTTTTATCTGTTCTTCGTGAGAAGCAACTGTTTGCGAAATACAGTAAGTGTGCTTTTTGGCTCGATGAAGTGTCTTTTCTTGGGCACGTGGTTTCTAATAGAGGAATATCAGTAGATCCTTCCAAAATTGAAGCTATTGTGAATTGGAAGAGGCCTGAATCAGTTACGGAGATTCGAAGTTTCTTGGGTCTAGCCGGGTATTATAGAAGATTTATCGAGGGGTTTTCTAAAATTGCTACTCCATTGACTCAGTTGACTCGAAAGAATGTACCGTATCTGTGGGATGACAAGTGTCAAGCTAGCTTTGAAGAGTTGAAGAAAAGGTTGACTACAGCTCCTATCCTTGCGCTTCCTAATGGAAATGATGATTTGGTAATTTATAGCGATGCTTCTAAAGAAGGCCTCGGGTGTGTGTTAATGAAAAACGGAGGGGTGATTGCGTATGCTTCAAGAAAGTTGACTCCGAGTGAACAAAATTATCCTACCCATGACATGGAGCTTGCGGCTATTGTCTTTGCGTTGCACAAGTGGAAACATTATCTTTACGGAGCCAAATTTGAGATTTTTACCGATCATCAAAGTTTGAAGTATCTTTTCTCCCAGAAAGAGTTGAATAACAGGCAAAGAAGATGGATGGAGCTATTGAAGGATTATGATTGTACTATCTCTTATCACCCGGGTAAAGCAAATGTGGTAGCTGATGCCATTAGCCGGAAATCTTTTATGGCTTCATTGATGGTGCGTGAATGGAAGATGTTAGAGGATGCTCGATATTGGGATCCTTGTGAGTCAAAGCATGGGGCTATTTTTGCGAGTATTCAAGTATTACCAGTTTTGATTCAACAAATAAAAGAAGCTCAGAAGGATGATCCGGAGTTGGTGAAAATCGTAAATAAAATCGAAGATGGAAAATTTGAGGATTTCTCTCTTAATCCCGAAGGAGTGTTAACTTTTAGAGGTCGGTTATGTGTGCCTTGCGTGGATGGGATTAAACGCCAAGTTCTTGATGAGGGCCATAAGTCGAGGTATACTATTCATCCCGGGAGCACAAAAATGTATCAGAATTTGAAGCAACACTTTTGGTGGAATAATATGAAGAGAGAGATAGCGGATTATGTATCTAAATGTTTGACATGTCAACAAGTGAAAGCTGAACATCAAAGGCCTGCGGGGTTACTTCAACCGTTAGAGATTCCGGAATGGAAGTGGGAACATGTTACTATGGATTTCGTGACGGGATTACCTCGCACTCGAAGAAGGTTTGATGCAGTTTGGGTGGTCGTGGATAGATTGACCAAGTCTTCTCATTTTCTACCTATTGAGATTAGTTACTCGATGGAAAGGCTTGCAACCTTGTATATAAATGAGATTGTGAGATTGCATGGTGTCCCGGTGAGCATTGTGTCTGATCGTGACCCTAGATTTACATCTCGATTTTGGCAAGCGTTTCAGAAGGCTTTGGGTTCAGAGTTGAAGTTCAGTACAGCTTTTCATCCCCAGACAGATGGGCAGTCAGAGAGGACTATTCAGATTCTCGAGGATATGTTGCGAGCTTGCTCAGTTGATTTTTCAGATTCTTGGGATTCTCATTTACCTCTCGTGGAATTTGCCTATAATAACAGTTTTCAGTCAAGTATTGGGATGGCCCCGTATGAAGCTTTGTATGGGAGGAAATGTCGGTCTCCGATTTGTTGGGATGAAGTGGGAGAAGCAAAAATTTGGGGTATTGATATGGTGAACAAATCAGTTGAGGAAGTTAAGCTTATCCGAGATCGTTTGAGTACCGCTTAGAGTAGACAGAAAAGTTATGCCGATCACCGGAGGCGAGATCTCGAGTTTGAAAAAGGTGACTTTGCGTTTCTGAAAGTTTCACCTAAGGTGGGGATTCGAAGGTACGGGAAGAAAGGCAAGTTAGCACCGAGGTACATTGGCCCATTCGAGATTTTGAGTAGAGTTGGTGATAGAGCGTATCGTCTTGCGTTACCTCATTCTCTTGATAAGATCCATAATGTTTTTCATGTCTCGATGCTTAGGAAGTATGTGTATGATCCTTCTTATGTTTTATCCGAGGTTCCTGAGGATATTGAACCAAGTATGTCTTACGAGGAGCATCCGGTCCAAGTTATTGATTCAAAGATTCAAGAATTGCGAACTAAGAGTATTCCCCTTGTTCGAGTTGTGTGGAGAAATCATAATGTAGAAGAGTCAACTTGGGAGCTTCGGGAGGAGATCGAGAGGAAGTACCCTTGGTTGTTTGAGGGTTGAGGTAAGCAATCCTAAAATTCGGGTCGAATTTTCTTTAAGGGGGAGTGAGTGTAACGACCCCAAAATCCGTTTTATTTATTCTAATATTTATTTTATATTTTGATAATTTTAAGTTAAAATTATGTGTGCATTTGATGGGTTGCATCATCTTATATAAATTTGCACATTTTATTTGATTATATGTGTTAATATAATTGTTAGTTATAACATTGTTTTGGAGTAAATGGGTGTAGTTAAAACTATAGGGTGTCTTATGGAAGTATAAGCATGGGGGTTTAGTTGTAAGAAGTTGAAAGTTGAAGGACCTTAGGAGAATGACTATATATATTAAAATCACTCTTACTTTGCTTCCTTCTCTGCGCATGAACTACACCATCACTTTCCCAAATTCCTCCATTGTTGATAGAAAGAAGCTAGGTAAGAATTTTGATTTGTTAATTTTCCTTCTTTTAATTTACTACTCCTTTTTCAAATCTAATTACATATAAATGTTCAGGGTGTTGATTAGATCATATCTACCGATTAATATTATTTTTCTTGACACTTTTTCCAGAAAATAGGTAAGTTACTAATCCCCCTCTAAATGTTAAAATGGTCATAAGTATGCTTTATATGCTTTATATGTGATAAAACAATGTTTTGGTATGTTTTATTTATACTTGTAATTTGGGACAAAGGGAATAGTATGAAATTGGTTCTTGTTGGTGTTAGTATTGTCCTTAGGCTAAGTTTTAGCCTTTGTGTAAGTTGCAGATGTTAAGGGTTTTAAGTATTAGTAATTTTGGGTTGTGAAACAAAAGGAGTGAACTTTGGTTAAGTTTTGATCTGCCAGGTGATGTGGGCGGCCGCCCAAAAATGGGCGTGCGGCCGCACATCTATCTGAAGGGTTTTCTTCTTGGAACAGAGCATTTTGGGCGGCCGCACAGCCCTGTTTGGGCGACCACCCAGTCATCTGAAAAGTTGAGAGTTTTTCAAACCAAGTGATTTAGAGGTCAATCTTGGTCTAGTTTTTGGGTAGTGTTCTAAAGTAGTTAGATGATTGTTGTGGATCACTAATGTGGTAGAAGTGGTACCTTTGTGTACACAAGTGTTGTGAAATGTTAGTAATTGATTATGTGGGCATTGTTGAACACTTTGTAATGTGTTGGAATAGTTCATCTTCTTGATGTGTTTGGCATGGTTCCCTACATTGGAATCATTGTCCCTGATTGTTGTTTAAGCAAGTATTTCTATATGGTGCTTGCGTGTAAAGTCCAGCTGGTACTTTTGTGTGTGTTTGGGCAGTGATAGGGATTATAATGGTCTCACGAGCCAAGTACATTATAAGGCTCCTATCATTGGTTTCCCATTTTTAACCCCCTTCCTTGGGCCAAAGGTTGGGCACTTTGGGTTATGACTTTGTGTCATTTTCCCCGTTGTTGTTGTTGTTGTTGTTTGGTTCCGGAACCCGTTTCAGCTCTTCGATGCTGCTCAGTTGATGCCTCTCAGATGGCTATTGTTTGGTTTGAGAACCTTGGCTCAGTATCCACGTATGAGTGTTTATTTCCGCTTTATGTGTTGCATGATGAGTTGGTCGTTATTTCCAACCGGTATGGGACGGTTGGCGATAGGGAGCCTCTCATATTATGTGCTATGTGCTATATGATCAGTTGTGGCATTGTTCCTTTATGTGTATCATATTAGCATGTAATGTAGTTGCATTTTAGTAACTTACTGAGATTTATTCTCACCCTTTATTTGTTTACCGTTTTAGATAAGAAGGAGCCCAGGGGATAGTTCACACACATTGGGAGGACGTCGAGGAGATCTTTGGGTAAGACATTTTGGGAAAGGTTGTGTAAGTAAAGCATACATTATGTAAATGTAATACCTTTTGGGTAGTGTACCCGTGACTCAGTTGTGGTATCATCTTTTTTTAGTAGATGTTCGTGTTTGTAATTAAGTGAGTAAAGTTAGTAGTTGTAGCCAAGTGGCTTAGTACTTGTTTGTGAAAGGTTGTTGTTTTGTGACTTGAAGTCATGTTTTAGTATCGAGTTGGTTGTGTGAACCTTTTTATAGAAAGTATATTTCGAAAAATTTTCCTAAAATGTTTTATGACGTCTTCCGTGCGTGTCCCGGACGTGGGGCCAAGTAGGACCACGGGTCGGGGCGCGACAGATGTAACATCTAATTTATATTCTTTTACTATTCTTCATAAGTGTGAAATGTGACTATACTGAAAGATATATTAATTGAAAATTTGAGTTATCAGTTTTAAATGTGCAAAATAGAGAGATGATTTTATCAGTTTTTATGCTTAATTATAAGCATATTACACAACTGTGAAAATCATACAACTGTGTAATTATACAACTATGAAATCAATTTAGAAATAGTTTTCACAAGTAAAAAAATGAAAAATCACACAACAGTGAAATCAGTTGATAAATGATTTTACAAGTGAAAAATTGAAAAAATGACACAATTGTGAAATCACACACAAATGAGAAATCACACAAATGAGAAATCACACAAATGTGAAATGCATGTCTCAGTTATAATAATGATTGTGAAAAATTGAGCGATGAATTTATCAGTTTTAAAAAATGAAAAAATGACACAACTGTGAAATCACACAACTGAGAAATCAGTTGAAAAATAATTTTACAAGTGAAAAATGAATTTTTTATTTATAAAATTTGAATTATGTGTTGAGTGTACTTGTTTGATTTGTATTGTCGACACAATTAAAACAATGGTTTCGGATCATTTTTTCAGTTTATAGATTTTGAGATATGTCATTTTAAATTTTTAGGTGGAAAAAAAAAAGAAAGAGAGAAAGAGAAGGGAGAAAAGGAAAAAAAACGTTAACATTGTCCGTCGACTTCTGTAGCAGTTAATATGCTGGGTAGTGCGCATGAGAAGGAGTAAGGGCATTCTGGTCCAGGAAAAATTTCAAGGACTTTTTGGTAGATTTTCAAAATGTCTGTCCTTATTGGTAGTTTTTATTTGGCCTAGGGAATTATTGGTCAAAGCCTCATATCTTAATATTTCATCTTTTAATAACTTTTCAATTAATCAGAGAATAAAAAAATCTAACAAAACTGATCTTTTGGAGGAACAATACACGATAAGATAAAATTTAGGCCAAAATATGTTTAGCCCCCCAAAGTATCCACCCATTCCCACTTTGCACCCCAAACCAAATTTTGTCCCAAAGTGACCCTCCAATTTGCCATTTGTCCCAGTTTGACCAATGACCCCCCTAGACCCCAAACGGCGTTAGAAAATTAACGAGAAATGGTCATGTGCATGTCATGTGAGGGTTCTTTTTATCATTTTTCTTGAAAATGGAAGGGTATAAAGGTCCATTTATACCCTTTCTCCACCACCACCATCATCAACCTTCATTCACCGCCGCCACCACCACCAATTTTCCAGAATCCGGTGACCACCGCCGCCATTTTTCCAGAATCCGACCACCACCACTAACAATTCTCTCAAATTCACAGTCAAAATTATTTCCCCCAAACCAAGATCAAGAGATGAAAAAAAATCAAAATCGAATCCAAATTCCAAACAAAACTGGTACAAATCCAAATCCAAAAAATCAAAATCGAATTTCGAAAATGTAGAAATTGGGGATTGGGGAGTTAGGGAAGATGAAGGGAAGGCAGAGGTGGAGGACAAGAGAGAGCAGAGGACGAGGAGGGCGCCATGGTCGTCGGCGTTTATGGGGCACCATGGTCGTCGGCGCCATGGTCGTTGGCGGAGGTGAAAAACATTCACGAGAACGACGATTTCGAGTTCTCCGTAGAATTCAGAAAATTCTACGAGGCCGAAATTTGTGGATGATGAACCCAATGGTCTTTCCTCTATTGCCGCCGAAATGGATTCACCTACCTTTTCCGGCAACCACCACCATCACCTCCTTTCACGGCCGGTTTATCCGTCTGTGTCGTTACCCAGAAGGAGTAGCCTTAGGAATATTTCTTACTTGTTTTCTTCGCCGAGATCTGGACGGTTTTATGATGGGAGATTTGAAGAACAACAACAACCCCATTTCTTGGATTCATGTTTTCTCTGCAAAAAACCCATCGGTGATAACAGAGAGATTTTCATGTACAGGTGTGTGTTTTTTTTTTTTTTTTTTGCTTTTGTTTTGCATTTGCTTTCTTTTTCTTTTTCCTTTTCTTTTTCTTTCTTTTAATTGAAAGTTAAAAAAAATGGCCAAAATACCCCTCACATGACATGCACATGACCATTTCTCGTTAATTTTCTAACGCCGTTTGGGGTCTAGGGGGGTCATAGGTCAAACTGGGACAAATGGCAAATTGGAGGGTCACTTTGTGACAAAATTGGGTTTGGGGTGCAAAGTGGGAATGGGTGGATACTTTGGGGGGTTAAACATATTTTGGCCTAAAATTTAGGTGGTGTAAGTGCATTTTTATGACTTATGTTGGACGAAGGTTTAAATTGCAAAAAAAATCTTGTACAAGGTTTTTTATGCAATTATTAATTGGGAAAACTCCGTTTTGGTCCATTGTACTTTAGGGCGTATTTCACTTTTACCATCAAACTTTATTTTTTTCATTTTTACCATCGTACTACAAACAATTGTGTCATTTTATATCAAATTTGGGTGTGAAATGACAACATTGTTTGTAGTACAATGGTAAAATTGAAACAAATTTGGGTATAAAATATTGAATTTAGTATAAAATGACACCATTGTTTGTAGTACGATGGTAAAAATGAAAAAAATAAAGTTTGATGGTAAAATTGAAACAAAGTTTGATGGACAAAAACGGAGTTCTCGTTTAAATTGCAATGAATAAATTTGTATAAGGTTTATTTTGCAATTATCTCGAGTTAATTTTTATTTTAAAATACTTGTCGTTTTACTATTTTAAAGGTTTTTTGTAGTTATATACAAATTATACCCTTCTTAATGATAGTGAACTCTCTCTAGCACAAGCATTTAAGTGCCTAAGTAGTTGAATTACTTTAGGGGTATATGAGACTCTTTCACATGCATTAATTACGTTTTTTTATATGTATAAAAATGTTTAAAACGACATCTATTACAAAGTGAGTACTGGTTTTTGACAAAACTTGGTGAACAATTAATCAATGCATAATTAATAGAGAAAAATAACTAAATATCAGAATAAGTTTAAAGACCTGAAATGACCTTTATTTAGTAAAAGAAGGAGTGTATAACCACCTTTCTCCTAAAATAATGTCAAAATTTTCTTCTAATCAAAAGCAAATTAAAACATATTGAGACGGAAGTGGTATTCGTTGAGTCTAAATCCCTGATTTTTTTATTTTTTTTTATGGTTCTCCAATAATTTGTTTTTGCTTTATGTGGGAGTTAAACTTAATTAAAACTTCCATTGTGAAAACTTTACACACACTCGAATAGACCATAGAGGTCTTCCTTTCATACTTCAAGTTTAATTTGAAGCTGTAAGCCTCCCATGAGCGGTTCTAAACGATCCTTTGCCTAAAAAAAAAAAAAGGGTAAAAGTTCAATTATATGCTGATTATTAATAATACTCTCTTTGTATGATATTTACATTTTTTTTCCGTTACTATGAATAAATTAGACTTGGTATAAAAAGTCAAAAAAGTGCACCAGTTTCTTTAGAGAGTAAATCGTGATTGCTTGCCGATGAAGGAGAACTTACGACGTAAAGGTGTTTACATTGCGGTACATGTCAGATGGGCTTTGAAAATGAATGGCACATTTTTGTATATCATGTTGAAGAATGTTGGAGAGAGGCTGGGCTATTTGAGAATGAGAAAATATTGAGGAGTATATATGAATCCTTTAATGGTTGGATTGTTAGCAGGTTGGGTTCTTTACAAGGAGAAGACTTTGGGCAATTTGGCGTGAGAGGAATAATAGAGTATGGAATCGAAGTAGCTGTTCTGCATCACAAGTGAGAATTATGTTGTCCGAGTGGGTGGCTGCACGGGAAGGAGGTACCAGATTGACATTGAGGGACCAAGTAAAGCAAGGTTGTACGGCTTGGCACCCACCGCCCCACGGCTATTTCAAAGCAAATACTGATGCAGCATTTTTCAGAAGACAGGTGTTGGCATGGTTATCAGTGATGATCAAGGAAGTTTTGTGGCTGCCCGCACAAGTTTAATTTCAGGACAGCTTCGAGCATGGGACTGCTGCCTGGAAGCGCTTTCATGGATCATGTGGCAATGGGTTTAGAAAAGATAGTTTTTGAAGTGGACTCGAAGATCGTCTTTGAAGGATTGAGATCAAGGAAGACTGACCTTACAGAGCTGGGAAGTCTCATTAGGCTATGTAACCAAAAGCTATGCTCCATTTCTTCGTTTTCTATTGCTCTTGTCAAACGCAGTGCAAATGTAATGGCCGACTCATTATCCAAGGCTGTGTTAGAAATATTTGTTGGGGTATCAACCCAAGTCCCACATCGGCAATTGAAAGAAGAATTGCCTAGTATATAAAGGTGTCCACACACTTCATTAGTATGAGGCCTTTTGGGAGATGACCCAAAAACAAATCCGTGCGGGCTGGGCCCAAAGCGGACAATATCATACTAGTGTGGAGTGCGGGGTGGTCGCGGTCCCAACAACTGGTATCAGAGCCTGGTTGAAGGAGAGAATTCGCATCGACGGAAGAGATCCAACATCGAAGAAAAAGAAGGTAGAAGAATTCTGCTCGGTGAAAAGGTGCTTCTACTGCGGAGAAACTGGTCATATGCAGATGTGTTGCCCACAATTTTGTGAAGATTTGAAGAGTTTGCGTGGTGTCAAAGGAAAGAAGAAGGTTGATGAGGATAATGTCAACACAGTTGATGATGATGGTGATTTTCTTTTGACAGAGACAGTGGTTGTTGCTGATTCAACCGATGAGAAGAAGTCAGAATGGGTGTTAGATTCCGCTGCTTCAGTGCATATTTGCAAGGATCGAGCTATGTTTGACACTTTGCGATCGGAGGGACAACTTGGAGAGATCAAAGTTGGGAATGCACATAAATTGAAGATTGAAGGTGTTGGGAGTGTACGTTTCAAGCTTCATGATGGGACTGTGAAAACCGCTTTGAATGTAAAGTATGTTCCTAGTGCGACTGCGAATTTGCTTTCACTAGGAGTATTGACATCTGTAGATACCCCGGGGAGCCACGGCTTTAGGCTAGAGCGCGTGAGTTGTCCTAGGATGTCTAACTTGTTTTAGATTGTTTAGAGTCGCCACCTATGTTTTGAGGAACATAAGAAAAACCTATTGATAATAGCCTAAGTTTGATTACGAAAACAAAGATTCTTTGTTTTGAGGTTCGGGGGTTAGATTACGAGATGGGAAGTACCGAAACACCCATCTCGTCCAACTAAAGTTGGTCTTGCTTGATCAAAATCTACATGAATGATAAACGTTCTTCTTCTTCTTCTTTAAATCATAAAAAGGGGTTTAAAATGAAGTTTGGAATGTAGGAGATAACTCCTTAACCAACCTCAATGAGATGAGGTGATCATTAGAGTCATGTCCCAAAATGATTTGGGTGATTGCACTTTGATAAAACAAAAAGAAAGAGAAAAAGAGATGAAGTCGAGAAGAGGAAGGAAATGGTTTTTTACCTAGTCTTCGAGAGACTTCAAACACTTCTTGATGAATGCCTTTGGAAATGCCTTGAAGGTAAGAAATTTGGCTTCTTTGTTGAAAGTGTAAGATTTTAGAGTAAAAGGTCCAAGGTCCAAGTTTTTGTCTTAAGTTTTCGTCCTTTGAAAATGGAGGTAAAGAGAGGTTTTTATAGGTGAAAGAGAGGTGTTTTTGGTGCCAAAACTCAGTCACCAAGAAATCCTTTCTGGGCAAAATCCTGTAAATTGAGCAAGGGAGAGAATCCTGGCCAGAAATCTGTAACTGACGCCCAGAGGCGCGCGCTTCCTGCTTAGGGGGCGGGAGGCGCGCGCGTCTGGCTCCTCCTGTCGGAGGCGCGCGACTCAGAGAAGGCAATTTTGACAGAATGGACTAGAAAGTCAGCCCTGTTATTCAGTTTAGTCCCTGGACTTAACGAAGTCAGTCAAGAACTTAACGGAAGTGACAGAAACTAACGAGAAACACTTAAAATAGGGAGAAACACAAGATCAAATGTGCAATCGGGGTGAGCGGTCCAAGGCGGGGTGTCTACAGAGCCCCTCGGCGACGTGGATTGCAAAGCAAAACGCGTCGACGAAAGTTAAAAACACCCGTCGAGAACTTCACCAGAAAAAAGCAAAGACTCGATGAAAGCAGGAATTTGAAATTGCGAGAGAGAGTGGTGCGCTCCCTGTGTGAGCGGCTTTTGTTGATAGAGGGGGTGGCATGATCCTTTAGGTGAACTTGCCGGCTGAATATTTTGAATGAGGCCGTTAGTAAACCTTTTGAACGGGGCCGTTAGTGAACCTTTTGGAGAGGCCGTTGGTGAACCTTTGGAGAGGCCGTTAGTGAACCTTTGAAGAGGCCGTTAGTGAACCTTTGAGGAGGCCGTTAGTGAACCTTTGAGGACGAATCCGTTAGTGAAATCCGTTGATGAGGCCGTTAGTGAACCCTTGTAGAGGCCGTTGGTGAACCTTTGAAGAGGCCGTTAGTGAACCTTTGGAGGACGAATCCGTTAGTGAAATCCGTTGATGAGGCCGTTAGTGAACCCTTGTTGAGGCCGTTGGTGAACCTTTGAAGAGGCCGTTAGTGAACCTTTGGAGGACGAATCCGTTAGTGAAATCCGTGGATGAGGCCGTTAGTGAACCCTTGTAGAGGCCGTTGGTGAACCTTTGAAGAGGCCGTTAGTGAACCTTTGGAGGACGAATCCGTTAGTGAAATCCGTTGATGAGGCCGTTGGTGAACCTTTGGAGAGGCCGTTAGTGAACCTTTGAAGGGGCCGTTAGTGAACCTTTGAAGAGGCCGTTAGTGAACCTTTGGAGGACGAATCCGTTAGTGAAATTCATTGATGAGGTATTGCTTTGAAGTCTCGTGCCATTTGGAGTCACACTTGACTTTTGAATTCTGGGGTGCAGGCACAGTTGACCGCGACCAGAAAAATATTCCTGCTGGGGATGAAATGTTGAGATTGACCCTTGAGGGGGGCATGTCGCCCGTGACAGAACTTAGGGAGTTCGGAATCCGGAGGAGGACAGCCTACTTTTGAGTGGGAGTTTCTATCCTACTTTCAATTTTTGACATGCCTTAAGGGCGGACCAGAAGAAGGTGCGCCCAACTGGGTGTCCGAGGACAGGGGCTGTGTCTTGATTTAAGCTGGAGATATCTGGCAAGGCCTTTTCTCGAAGTGATCTAGACCTGGGAGGCACGCGCCTTCCTCTGTAGGCTTGGGACGCGCGCGCATTTCAGACCGCTATCGGGTGGCGCGCGCGTCTGTGGGGCGGAATTCCGGGCTTGACATTTGCTGGTCAAAAGAATCGCCAACAGCTATAATATCATCCTCTGTTCGACCACTTGATTCTCACAGCTCCTTTCTGCCATTTTTGAACCTCATATTATTGCTTAACTTTGCTTGTGATCAACATTGTCCATGGCTTCCCATTCTTTTGGTCTTGATGCCAACGTTGTTAGTGGGTATGAAAAGGACTTGGGCACTTTTGTGTATTCCTTCAAGACCCATCCCAAGAAGGCCTTCATTAAAGACTTCGGGTTCCGAATTCTTTTCACTTTGCGGACGTTGAAGCCGGATTGGGATTTGTTAAGAGCTGCCGCGGCTTTCTGGGATTGCGACAGCCATACCTCCAACTTTTCAGCTAATGAAATGGCGCCGACTGTTGATGATTTCGGGGCCATCCTTGGTATGCCTTTGGCCGGTCGGATTGCCGTCCCTAAATATCACCGTGGTACTATTGACTCTTGGGTTGAGTCACTGAATCTCCCTGTTGAGGATGTGAGGAAGATGTTGCACGGTACTGTGATTGACATAACTGAGCTGCCGATGTTTTTCAGTTTACACTCGGAGGATCCGGTGGTTAAATCTTTCAAAAGGAATGCCATGGCCGCTTGTCTCTTTAGTGAAGTACTGTTTGTTACACCTTTCGGGACTGCAGATGTGCAGTTGGCTGAGATTATTTTGCAAGCCAAGGAGCAACAATTTAGTATAATCCCTCTTATTGTAGGGGAGACGTTGCACGGCCTTGATGAGTTACATAGGACGGGAAAGATGTGTCGAGGAAGCCCTTTGCTCTTGACCATATGGCTCCGAGAACATTTCAAGATTTATTCCCCGGATGGTGATTTGTCTCCTTTTGCTGTTCATAGGAGGAAGTTATTGATCCGGGATTTATCTGAAGATGGTTGGAAGAAATTCTTTGCCTCTCGGATAACCGCCGACATTGAGTGGTGCCCTCCTTCTTGGGGTCTTCGTCCTTTTGTGGAATGGACTCTTGGTTTTCAGCACGTGGTTGTACCCGGCTTGAGAGATTCTTCATTTTGCCAGCCAGAGCGGGTTCTGCGGCAGTTCGGTCGCCAACAGAAAATTCCTTTTCCGAGGGACGGAATGCTTCGTCCAGTTGCCTACATGGGTCCGGATTTCTCGAGTGAGCTTCAGTCGGCTTGGGGAGATGACCGCAACCGTTGGGCCTTTCCTCCTCTGCATCGGGGGAGTGTCTTCCTTCCTGAGAGCTACTTGGATTATTTGTTTGGCACCCTTTACCGTGGCATCACTTGGGTCGATGTGCTTCGTGCCGAGTTGTTGGGAAAGGGTTTTGAGCCTAGCAGCGCTTTGAGATATAGGGAGGCTGCTGCTGATTAGAGTAATATTCTTGCTGACCCTTTCGGTACTCCTTTGGATGACTTTTATGCTAGAAGACGTGCCGCAACACAGAAGGTTTCGGTGCGTATTAGTGCTCCTCCGTTATCCAAGAAGAAAAGGATTGAGAGACGATAGGGTGGTCCTTTGAAGGCTAAGAGAAAATTGGATTTTTCTTAGTACCCTAAGAGATTGCAATTAAATTAGACCACTTTGTTTTAGGATTTAATATTTTGATGTCTTTTGTTGCTCAATAAATCCGTTGTAATGGCTTGAATAGTTCATTGAATGAATAAAGATTGCATTTTGTTATTGGAAGTGAATTGGGTATTTTTGATATGTTTTAGACCGCACCCGAAGGTTGCCTACGTTCCTCCAGTTGGGAGGCTCAGGTCTCCGTAGTTCAAATAAACAAAGACCATTTTTTTTTTTTGTGCACCCTGTTTTTTGCCTAGACCGCCCTTTCGGGTTTTCAATCTAGCGGGCCTCTTTTTTGCACGTGCTCTAATTTTTGCCTAGGCCGCCCTTGCGGGTTTTCAACCTAGCGAGCGACTTTTTTTTTTTTTTTTTTATGGTCTTTGTTTATTAAGCGTAGAACCTCTTGAGCTTGTCGAGGTTGACCTCCTTTGGCAGCTGGTCACCATCTAAATCCACGAGCCAGACTGCACCGCCGCTTAGTATCTTTTTGACCACGTACGGACCGATCCATCGGGGTCCCCATTTCCCCAGGGGATTCATGGCATTAGGAGGATGTTGTCTTAAGACCAAATCTCCCACATTGATGTTTTGAGGCTTTACCTTTTTGTTGAAATCTCTTGCCATCCTTTGCTGATACGCCCTTGTGCGTTCGAGTGCTCTTAGCCTTTTCTCGTCGAGTAAGGCTAGCTGTTCATATCGACTTTGCATCCAGTCGACCTCGTTGACTTGATTCTCGAGGAGGACCCGTAGAGATGGGACTTCAAGTTCGATTGGGAGTACGGCTTCAGAACCATAGACTAATGCGTAAGGAGTTTCTCCTGTTGCGGACCGTATTGATGTGCGGTAGCCCCACAATGCGAATGGTAGCTTCTCGGGCCAATCCCTTCCTGTTGAGGCCATTTTCTTGACGATGGTCTCGATGGTCTTATTTGCTGCTTCAACCGCGCCGTTTGCTTGGGGACGGTAAGGAGATGACTTGTGTTTGGTGATCTTGTATTCTACCAAAAGTGCATCCATTTCCTTCTCAAAGTGAGAGCCGTTGTCGGAAATGATTTCATGAGGCACGCCGTATCGGCACATGATATTAATCTTTACAAATTCGGCCACTTTCTTGGCGTTGAGGGTCCGATAGGCTTGTGCTTCGACCCACTTTGTGAAGTAATCGACGGCCACTAGGACGAATAACTGCCCATTGCTTCCGGCAGGATGGGATGATGTCTATCCCCCAACAAGAGAAAGGCCAAGGTGTGACCATGTTGTAAAGTTGTGAGTGTGGAGCGTGTTGTAGATTAGCATGGAATTGGCACTTGGCACACCTTTTGACTTTCTCGATACAGTCTCGTTCCATAGTGCTCCAATAGTAACCAATGCGGAGTATCTTTTTGACCAGCATAAACCCATTCATATGGGGTCCACGCTCTCCTTCGTGCACTTCACACATTATCTCTTGAGCTTCGGCCTCATTGGCGCATAAGAGATTGATCCCGTCGTGGTGTCTTTTGTAGACTCGGTCCCCAATCAGTACGTACCGAGAGGCTAGCCTTTGCAGAGCTGCTTGAGACTTCTTATTGCTATTCTTGGGATAAGTGCCATCTTTGAGGAAATTCATGATATCCGAATACCAGGGGAGTTTGTTTGAACCTCGTTGATCTCGATACTCATGCAGTACGCCGGACTGTTCCTTCGGGCAATTTTGAAAGGCTTCACCATTTTCCCTTTGGGCATTTCGACTAATGAAGCTATAGTGGCCAGTGCATCGGCGAAGCGATTCTTATCCCTTGGCAGGTAGTTGAAAGTGATCTCTTGGAATTGTTCAACCAATTCTTCAAGGTGCTGACCATACTGTTGGAGGGTCGGGTCTTGGATTCGCCATTTACCCGATTGCTGATTGATAAGGAGCAAAGAGTCGCCGAATACTTCTAGTTCCGTGACGTTTCTTGTCGAGAGCTGCTTCGAGCCCTGCTATGCATGCTTCGTACTCGGCAATGTTGTTGGTAGCTTTGAATTCCAGACGGATGGCAATGGGAGTGTAGATGTCTTTTGGATCTACAAGCAATACTCCTATACCAAAACCGTGTTTATTGGCGGCGCCATCGAAAAAAAGTTGCCACTTATTTTCCTCGGTTGCAGTACAAATTAAATGCTCGTCGGGGAACTGTACGTCTTCCCCCTTCACTTCGTCACACGGGAATTCGGCAAGCTGGTCACTGAACACTTTCCCCCTGACGGATTTTAGTGTGACGTAAGTGATATCATAGCCGGCGAGCATGAAGTACCATTTGGCTATTCTTGTTGACATGAAAGGCTTCTCGAAGATGTAGCGGAGCGGGTCCACCTTTGCTACTAGCTTGATCGGAAAAGCTTCCATATAGTGTTTGAGCTTTTGAGTGACCCAAACCAATGCTGCACATGACTTCTCTAAGACAGAGTAGTTCTTTTCGCCTCCTTGGAATCGGCGACTGACAAAATAAATGGCATTCTCCTTTGTGGACTCTCGTTGCTCTTGTGCTAACATAGCCCCTAGGGCTTCATCATTGACAGTGAGATAGAGCAAAAGAGGCTTCTCCTTGTGGCGGCGGAACTAGAACAGGAGGGCACGTCAAGTAATGCTTCACTTGGTCGAAGGCTTCTTGGCACGCGTCGGTCCATTCTAGAGCCACATTCTTCTTGAGTAGCTTGAAGATTGGCTCGCACATGGAAGTGAGTTGGTGCACAAACCGACTGATGTATTGCAGTCTGCCCATGAAACCTTTGATCTCTTTCTGCGTCTTTGGAGGAGGCATGTCAATGATTGCCTTGATTTTGGAGGGGTCTACTTCAATTCCCCTTTCAGTGACCATATAACCAAGGACTTTGCCTCGGATAACCCCGAACGTGCACTTTGCAGGGTTGAGCCTCATCTTGTGTTGACGAAGCCTTTCGAAGAACTTGCGGAGATCGATTAAATGTTGACCATCGGTCCCTTTGGAGTGAATGATCATGTCGTCCACATAGACCTCGATTTCTTTGTGAATCATATCGTGGAACAAGTCTGTCACGGCTCTTTGGTAGGAAGCCCAGCGTTTCTTAACCCAAATGGCATGACTGTGTAGCAAAAGGTGCCCCACGGTGTTGTGAAGGCTGTCTTATGTTGATCTTCCTCGGCCATGAGAATCTGATTGTACCCAGCGAACCCATCCACGAATGAGGAACCTCGTAGGCAGCAGTGGAGTCGACTAGCATGTCGATGTTAGGGAGTGGAAAATCATCCTTTGGGGAAGCTTTGTTCAAATCTCGGAAGTCCACACAAACTCGAACCTTGCCATTTGCCTTTCTGACTGTCACGATGTTGGCTAACCATGTCGGATACTCGATAACCTTGATGAAACCCACACTGAGGAGCTTCTCGATCTCTTCTTTGACTTGCAGAGACCATTCTGGCTTGATCTTTCTGAGCTTCTGTTTTACCGGCTTGGCATCTTCTCTGATCGGAATTCTGTGCTCCGCTACCTTTCTGTCCAAACCCGGCATGTCTTTGTATGACCATGCGAACACATCCACGAACTCCTGTAGTAGTGCAGTCAATCTATCTCTGTCGTCCCCCTTGAAGAAGCTTCCGATCTTAGTTTCTCTTGGCTCTTCTTCGGTACCCAGATTAACAACATGCAATTCTTCGTCAGCCTCTGGACCATTTTCACCACGACTACGGACTTGTTGAGCAAGTTCATTTAAGTATGTTATGTTTTTGTGGTCTATTTCATCATAATTTGAATCGTTATTAACTTGTTCATTAAGTTCATTATTAGTTAATTCATCATTTATGATGTTTGCAATCTCAGGGTACTCAGAAATATCAAATTTTTCATTAGCAAAGAAAGGAAACACACGCTCGGCTATGGCCTCCAAATCCTCTTGGGTGAGGGTGTTAGAGACACTCTCGGACTCGAAAGTAAGTGTGAGCCGCTCTTCCTTTGTTGCTGTGCGGGGTATGCAACCCATTTCTTGGACTAAGAATTCTTCGGATACCACGGGCCCTTTCGTAGAATACCAATTGTTGATCGGCTCGGAACTTGGCGGGATCTCACTGATAGTCTCTTTTATGGTGACGGTGCCATGGATGGCGTTGACTTGGCATTCATTCATTATGGAAAGCTCTTCGAACATGGAGGCTAAATCTGTCAATTCTTCCCCCACGGTGATTTCTGTCTCGGACTCTATAGTCACCTTCCTTCCCCACCATTCACGGGGTGACATGGGAGTTGGTTCCCTTTCGGATTTCTGGATCTCACAATCGGAGAAGATTTCGAGACCGGGATTTTTGACACCCTTATTGTTAAACCATGGCTCGGGAAAGATCATGTATGGAACGTCTTCCCCTTGGCGGACAAAATAGCCATTCAACGTCTTGCGGTAAGGCCTTAGATTAGGGACCTCATAACGACGGCCTTCTTTACGAGCTCGGGCCTTTTCATTCTTGATCGCTTGGTCTTGTTTCAAGTCTTCTTTGGAAGGCTCGTACCCCAAACCGAATGTGTTCTTGACAAATGGGACTTGCACAGGATGTAGGATTCCTTGTTGATATTTCCTTAGGCCTAAACCAGGGAAGTAGTCCATATTCCTCATCATGCGGAGGACTTTGTGATTGCTGGGGGTCCATGATCCGTTTCCCCCTTCCTTGTCAATGGCGTTGATTGAGACGCCGGAGAGAGTGGAGTCTGGTAGACCACACTGAACTTGGTGGACGGGCTCACCTTTTCTGTGGATAGTGACGTTTTCGGCCATGACGGTCACTATTTTATCACCATTCGAATCTTGACACATTGATGGAGAGTTGACGGGACGGCATTAGAACTGTGAATCCATAGTCGGCCGGGATGTCAAGCACTTGGAATGGAACGGACATGACCATGCTCCCAAACTCCATGTCTATTTCAATCATGCCCATGACTGTACGGGCGGTGCTGTCATAACCTCGGATTACTTGAGTAGAAGGCTTCAAATCGGAATCCTTAAGCCCCAGTATGCCCATGATTCGGCTAGGCATGAGGTTGAGTGCGGAACCACCGTCCACTAAGACTCTTGAGATGGGCCTCCCCCTTGCTCGTACCTTGAGGTAAATAGCTTCGTTGTGGTCGGAACCAAATGGTGGAAGGTCCATATTGGCAAAGGTGATGACGTTGCCAAAATGAATGTGACCGATCATTGCCGTGAGGTCCTCGGGAGTAGTATCGGGAGAAACTGATGTATCATCGAGATTGCGGATGACAAGATCTCGGTGTTTCTTTGAGGATGCAATGAGGTCCCAAATAGAGATGTTGGCTTGAGTTTTCTTGAGTTGGACAAGTAGAGGATCTTCGGGAGTGTCGCGAGCTTGCGGCCTTTGAGAAGAGGAGCTTGGTGCGGAAGTGGAGGGTTGCTTGCTATGACTCGACCGGATCGAGTTAGCATGTTGACGTTCCCATCTTGCTTCTTTTTCCTATTCTCTAGTACTTCCCTCATTACCTCATCGTAAGTTAAACATAACAAGAATTGTCAAGTTTATTCATAACATTGGGGCCCCCATTCACAATTGGGATTGAATGGGTGGTCCCCTCGAGTTCTCCTATCTCTATTACATTGACATGTTCGCCATTAGTCACTACAAATTCTTTCTTGTCTATGAGATCTTGAATGACATTGCGGAGAACGAAGCAATCCTCGGTGGTGTGGCCACTTGGTGGTAGCCACAATATTTGTGGTGAGCATGATTGGGGTGGACCGTCTTGGGTTGGTACCCTTGCACGGGTGTGACTTGACCCTTTGCTTTGAGGACTTCGAACACTTCGGTTTGAGTCATGCCTTGGAGAGGCGTGTAGACACGGTCATTTCGGGACTTCTTCCCTTGGGGTGGAGGAACCTTTTTGTAATTCCCCTTATCGATAGTGACGGCGTTGACCGAGGCCTCTTTTTGGAGTTGGAAGCGGCCTTGTATCGGTAAGTAGGAGTGGCCTTCTTAATCTCTTTGAGAAAGTCATCCATGCGTACCCCCGCCTCATACATTTGGGAGAAGTCGGAGTAGCAAGCCCCACTTAGGTGGGTGCGGAGATCAATCTTGAGACACTTGAGAAAGATGTCCATTTGCTCTTTTGTGTTCGGCCTCTCAACAATTTCAGAGAGTTTGTCATTCCATCTCCTTGTGAAGTTAATGAAGGACTCGTTGTCTCTTTGAGTGGTATTCTCGAGCTCTTTCCTTGTGGGCCGGTGAGTGGTGTTGCCTTGGTATTGGTTCTTGAAGGCAAGCATGGCGGAGTCCCAATCAAGACGGACAGTGAGCGGGAGAGTAGCATACCAATCTTTTGCCGCCCCCTCGAGAGTGAGAGGAAAGCATTGAGCCATCACCTTTGGGGGAGACCTTCTTTGGAACCATTGCTCAAATATAAGTCTCGATGTGAGCCATAGGACAAGAGTTGCCCTTGCATTTGCTTATGTCGGGCATCTTGAACTTATCGGGAAGAGCGGCCATAGTACTCATGAGGATGGATGATTGATAAAGGCTTGTGTCGGAGCCTTTCCCCATGTTGAGCCCATTGAATTTTTGGTCGATGTAGGCCATGATAGAATCCACCATTTTGGGCTCATTGTTCTCGGAACTCGGCTCTCCCATTTTCTTGGTGCGGGTGTTGACATGAGGACTTTTGAACAAACCCTCGGTCCATTCGGACTCGTCATCGTTATTCTTGTTCTTCCCCTTGGCAAGATTAGTGAGCTTTTCTTTCATTAGCTCCATCTCGGCCTCGTGGGCCTCCCTTTGGCTGTCGAGGTGGGATTGCCAAATGTCGTCTTTGCTTTCTGCCTCCTTATTAAGGGTGGAGACTTGCTCTTGGAGGAGTTGGACCATGGTTGAAAGCTGTTCGAGAGACATGGTGTTGCTGCTGCCGGTCATGGTTGATGTAGGAGCTGTTGGAGTGATCTCTTCACGGACTAACCGATTTGCCGAATCCCGGTAGACTCTGTAAGTACCAATTGAACCTATATTGCAGAAGAGGCCCTTGTCAGTCTTGAGTAACACTTGCGGTCCACGAAGAGGCTTAGAACACACAGTTGGGCACACGACTCGAACCACATAAGAAAAGACTCTTTTTTTTTATAAGTCGGAGGGAATGGATCCCTTTTGGGGTTTCTAAGAAAATAATGGAATCGTCACACTAGTATATAGACCATCTCGCGGTCCCATATACTCATCGGATTCCACCGCGTTTGTGAATCCTACATGTATCGGGATTAAACTAAATTAATGTAGTAAAGCATACATGCGGGGACAGATTTTTATTTTCGTCCAAAATAACTACTTTTGGGGACGGATTTTTATTGCGTCCGTTTCAAAAAATTGGCATGTATGATTTGAAGACATTAGTTTAGGGAAATCTCGGTACATGGAAACCGACTTGAGTCACGGAGTGTTAGACCCTAACTAGAATTGTGTGGCTTGTGCTCGGCTTGAATATGAGGCTCAAAGGTCACCCCCGGCATGTAGTCTTGAACTACGCCACGGGCTGAGGTTGACCGCTTCAAAAGAGTCAAGGTCGGGTGGAGCTTGAAACTTTCTAGGACGGGCCTCGACGGGTTTGGGGTTGGACTTTGTGCGACTCGATAGTGAGCAGTTCATAGGAATATGTGCATGTAGTGTGAGGTCTAACAAGTGACAATTTTTTTTTTTTTTTTTTTAAGAAAGAAATAAAAAAAACAAATAAACACATAATTACAACTTTCGAATCACCCGTGTGACCGATAAAATAAAACACAAAAATTAAAACAGTCTGAAGTTCAGAATAACCACTGATGCAGGCAACTGTGCCCACACCCCACTGTTCTGCTCAGTCACTGAAACCTGTTTCTGTTCTGGGAACCAACCCAGAAGCGTGCGCCTCTGAGTGTTGATACGGGACGCGAGCGCCTGGCGCAATGCTATTAGGAGGCGCGTGCTTCTGGGAACACCTGTCAGATTATCAGATTTTGGACTCAGGGGATTGCCCTGGTCCTATGTGCATATTGTAACCCCTGCAGAAATGATTAGTGGAGGATAGAAGAAGAAGAAGATGAAGAACATGAAGAAGCGGGCGATTCTGGTCCTTGATGCGGGATGCGCGAGCCTTAGGCTGAAGAGGCCAGACGCGCGCGCCTCCCCCATCAGGAATCAGAATGCCCAGAAAAGATGTAGATTTTGATCAGAATGCAAGTTTAACCCTCAAACATTCCCCAGTGGAGTCGCCACTGTAGATACCCCGGGGAGCCACGGCTTTAGGCTAGAGCGCGTGAGTTGTCCTAGGATGTCTAACTTGTTTTAGATTGTTTAGAGTCGCCACCTATGTTTTGAGGAACATAAGAAAAACCTACTGATAATAGCCTAAGTTTGATTACGAAAACAGAGATTCTTTGTTTTAAGGTTCGGGGGTTAGATTAAGAGATGGGAAGTACCGAAACACCCATCTCGCCAAACTAAAGTTGGTCTTGCTTGATCAAAATCTACATGAATGATTAACGTTCTTCTTCTTCTTCTTTAAATCATAAAAAGGGGTTTAAAATGAAGTTTGGAATGTAGGAGATAACTCCTTAACCAACCTCAATGAGATGAGGTGATCATTAGAGTCATGTCCCAAAATGATTTGGGTGATTGCACTTTGATAAAACAAAATGAAAGAGAAAGAGATGAAGTCGAGAAGAGGAAGGAAATGGTTTTTTACCTAGTCTTCGAGAGACTTCAAACACTTCTTGATGAATGCCTTGGAAATGCCTTGAAGGTAAGAAATTTGGCTTCTTTGTTGAAAGTGTAAGATTTTAGAGTAAAAGGTCCAAGGTCCAAGTTTTTGTCTTAAGTTTTCGTCATTTGAAAATGGAGGTAAAGAGAGGTTTTATAGGTGAAAGAGAGTTGTTTTTGGTGCCAAAACTCAGTCACCAAGAAATCCTTCCCGGGCAAAATCCTGTAAATTGAGCAAGGGAGAGAATCCTGGCCAGAAATCTGTAACTGACGCCCAGAGGCGCGCGCTTCCTGCTTTGGGGGCGGGAGGCGCGCGCGTCTGGCTCCCCCTGTTGGAGGCGCGCGACTAAGAGAAGGAAATTTTGACAGAATGGACTAGAAAGTCAGCCTTGTTATTCAGTTTAGTCACTGGACTTAACGAAGTCAGTCAGGAACTTAACGGAAGTGACAGAAACTAACGAGAAACACTTAAAATAGGGAGAAACACAAGATTAAATGTGCAATCGGGGTGAGCGGTCCAAGGCGGGGTGTCTACAACATCCCGTGGGTATCGATATGTTGGAAGAAGACAGACGTGCAAAGTGTATAAAGGAAAGAGCTTGATTCTTCAAGGGAGAAAAGGTGCAAGGAACATTTGCTACTTGGAGGGTGAATCCTTGCGTGGATGGTCCTTTTGTGATGACAAAATGGAGAAGAAGAAGAAGAAGACTGAGAAAAGGGTGAGTTTCTCAGGCGTTGATGAGATTTAGGAATTTGAGTCAAGGGGAGATTTGTTGGGAAATTGACCAAATTACCTAAATCCTATTTTGGTTTGGAAAGGATTGCTATAATCCCACATTGGTTAGGAAGGGGAAAATAAGTGTGCCTCCCTATTATAAATAGGCTTCACTAGTTATGTTTTTAGATAAGAACTCAAGAGTGAGTTAGCATAGACATATAATTTAGAGAGAAATTGTATGCTTGTATGCGTTGGTGAGGATATTCAAGAGTGTTGAGAGAGAGGGAGTCTCCATTCTTGTAATATCGTGAAGTTTAATATTTATTGTTGGGTGGAATAGGCTTTAAGCCGAACCACGGAAATATTGTGTGTTTTGTTCTTGTTTTGTGTTGCGTGTGTTGTTTGGATTCTCTTGTTGCGATTTCTCTTGTTGGTGAGCGATCCCAGCAAGTGGCATCAGAGCTTGGTTGAAGGAGAGAATTCGCATCGACGGAAGAGATCCAACATCGAAGAAAAAGAAGGTAGAAGAATTCTGCTCGGATTTGTTCAGCGCAGCAGTGGGAAAACAAGCGTAGCGCATTCGTTCACCGTTGGATCGTGCTGAAATTTGGCGTGTGGCTTCAGGACTCATAAATATTCAATATGAACGGTGGAGATTGGATTTTGACCTTCCTAGAATCGGGAAAAGTGTCCGTACAGAAGCAGCAGTGTGAAGAAATTCATATTTTGGAGAATATGGATATTGGTGGATCAAAGTATCAAGTCCTAATTTTCGATGGAAGGATGGATTTCACCGTGTGGCAGATGACAATCCAAGATGTGTTGGTTCAACAGGGTCTTGATGAAGCTTTGGAAGAGGACAAGCCGGAAGGGATGAAAGACGCGGATTGGGCGAAGATTCAGAAGAAGGCTTCGAGCACAATCAGGTTAGCACTTGCTCCCGAAATTAAATATAGTGTTTTGAAAGAGA
This sequence comes from Campanula takesimana, assembly GCA_026119855.1. Classification (NCBI taxonomy): domain Eukaryota; kingdom Viridiplantae; phylum Streptophyta; class Magnoliopsida; order Asterales; family Campanulaceae; genus Campanula; species Campanula takesimana. The sequence goes on along the minus strand of JAOWBW010000197.1, from coordinate 1,236,538 downwards.
AAACACCGAGGGGTATTTGGGAGAAACTTGCGAGTATTTATGCGTCAAAGTCATTGACAAATCGCTTGTTCTTGAAGATGGATTTGTATTGTTTGAAACTTGATGAAGGTGGTAGTTTGCATGACCATATAAATTCTTTCAGTCAACTAGTAGGTCGATTATCTAATGTTGAAGAGATAATCAAAGATGAGGAGGAAGCTTTATTGTTGTTAGCTTCATTACCCATGTCTTACAAGTCTTTTAGGCAGACGATGTTGACAGGTAGGACCACTTTAACATTGGATGATTTTGTTAAAGCATTAAGGGATAATGAAAGGATGTCGAGGAGTGATAGCTTCTTCAATGAGGACAGAGTACTAGTTGCAAAGGGTTCTGAAAGAGGAAGGAGTTATAATCGCGGTAGCACAAATGGGAGAGCAAGGTCTCAATTGAGGGGAAGTTTGTTGGGGTATCAACCGAAGTCCCACATCGGCAATTGAAAGAAGAATTGCCTAGTATAAGAAAGAGTCCACCCACTCCATTAGTATGAGACCGTTTGGGAGATGACCCAAAAACAAATCCGTGCGGGCTGGGCCCAAAGCGGACAATATCATACTAATGTGGAGTGGTGGGGGTGGTCGCGGTACCAACAACTGGTATCAGAGCCCAGGTTGGTGGATGGGCCCGACGCGAAGTGGACCGCATGTGTGAGTTGTGGAATTTCCTCTGGTGTGACCTCGCGAATAGCATGATGGTGTGCCTTGTGTCGAAAGTCTTCCTGATAAAGGTAATCAGGCAGCGTGTCCCGCAGGTGGTGGATAGCGGCGGTACAAGTAAAAATTTGCTGGAGGTGGTCCTTGGTTTGAAGGGAGGATTGTTGGGGTATCAACCCAAGTCCCACATCGACAATTGAAAGAAGAATTGCCTAGTATATAAAGGTGTCCACACACTCCATTAGTATGAGGCCTTTTGGGAGATGACCCAAAAACAAATCCGTGCGGGCTGGGTCCAAAGCGGACAATATCATACTAGTGTGGAGTGCGGGGTGGTCGCGGTCCCAACAATATTACACCAATATTGAACAGAAACATAAATTATAAAGATTACAAAACAGAAACTGAAAAGAATTGTTGATGGGTTTGTCCGAGTCGTGTAAACCAACACTGTCGTTTAAGACAAATTCGCCCCCTCACCGGTGTTGTGCTTGAGGGTACGTTGGACGCTTGTCTCCCAGGATACAACGGACGGACCGGACAACGACTGCGCGATAGTGTCTCCGGCGAACTTCGATGTGCCTGGAAAGAGTCACCACGAAAGAGCAATAGGGCCAAGGAAACGCTAAAGCAAAGTATGAGAGACTGTTGAAAATTGTGTGTCTAAAATGGCCATCGAAAACACCATTTTAAACTGCTCCAAAGTTCCCATTAATCACACAATTAAACTGGGAATCAATGAAATTAATTTTGCAATTAAAAAGTGAGCTTGTCATGCCTAAGTCATTTCGGAGCTGCATTCGTGTCCGGTGTTCCGAGGCATAAATTGACAAATTTCAACTAAACTAGCGGATAACCCGTGCTCTGCACGGGAAACCAATACTATGTTTAAAAAAAATTAACTATAGTTAACTAATATAGTAATCATCATTTAAACTAATACTATTAATAATAATAATAATAATTAATCTATATGATTACTATTATTATAATAACTATTATAATTAACTAATATTATTGATAGTAATAGTTAATACTCCCTCCGTCCCAATTTAAAGTTCCTAGATTGACTTTGCACGGAGATTAATAAAAAATAAATGTTGTGAGTATGAAAAGTAAAGTGAGAGAGAGAAAGTGGGTAAGGAGTTTTTGTTGTGAGAATAACAAGTGGGTCTCACTTTCCATTTTAGATAATAAAGGAAAATAAGAACCTTAAATTGGGACAGACTAAAAAGGAAAGTAAGAACCTTAAAGCGGGACAGAGGGAGTATATATTAATAGAAAATATTAATCTATATAATAATAATAATTATTAAAGTAAACTAATACTATTAATAGTAATAGTTAATTGATATAGTAACTATTATGATTAATTAATATTAAAAATTAAAAATTTAACTTATATAATAACTATTATAATTAACTAATACTAATAATAGTAATAGTTTATGTATATGGCCTATTATAGTTAACTATACTATTAATAGTAAAAACTAACTTATAAAGTAACTATTATAGTTAACTAATGCTATTAATAGTGCTCCCTCCGTCCCGGAGTAAGAGTCTCACCTCCAATTTGCACGCTTATTAATAAATATTGGATGTGATGTAAATGTTGTGAGTGTAAAAATAAAGTAGGAGAGAGAATGAGTGGAGTGAATAGTGAATTGATTGGTGTTGTAAGTATAAAAGTAAAATAGGAGAGAGAATGAGTGGGTTGAATAGTAAAGATTCTTTGCGATTTTAGGTGTTAGTAAATCAGACCCAAGAGATAGCAAATAATAATGAACACAAAATAACAACACAGAATTTACGTGGTTCACCAATCTCTATTGGCTACTTCCACAGGCAAAGGGAAACATATATTATTATGGCGGAGAAACAATTACAAAGAAGATGATGATCACACTAATCTATGTTTGCATGAACTTTGATCACAAAGTTCCTAGCTATGCAAATCCCTAGAAGTAGAATTATTGATCTCTCTTACTTTCTGAGTAAAATAAGTTACTGAATTGAATTAATTTGTGACAGCGTAAGTATATTATACGTGTCCACAAATTACCTAAACGAATTCCATGAGGAGTCTTGCTGCCAATGAAAACTCCCAGGCCAATTCTAACTTCAATTCAATTAGGATTCATTAATCCTTGTTTGACTAAGACTGTTAACACTTCCAAGAAACCCACTTGGTCAGGCCCACACCCGCATCAGCATGGTACTGTTTTTCTGGCCTTAGCTTGTGGATGTTGCCACAACTTTTACTCACTCCGTCTCATGAATTATGAACTTGTTAATTTAATCCATTTAAATTTATGTCCCAAAAGTCAAATGCATTAAACTTAACAATCTCCACCTTGACTTTGAATCTCCCTTAATAATTCAGATGCACGAACTACTGACATAGACTCCACCTTGAGCCACATCCCTCGTACCAGATTTTTCAACCTTTGCCTCAGTCTGTCTTTCGTCAAAGACACTAGATTTTGTGCACCATGTATCTTCAAGACACTCAGAATTTGCCTCACCAGACAAACAACCTTGTCCTCTGGACAATCAGATTTTCTGCATGCAATGTATCCTACGGACACTCAGACGTGCACCTACGGGCACTCAGAATCGCCCCAACGGGCGATTAACAGTCATTCAGTTGTGGCCCATCCAGTCGACATTGGATCACGCCAACCATGACTGATAGAACCGGTGTGTGTTGATCTTCTAGCCGTGGCTTGCCCACTTCACTCCGGCCTAGAGTAAAACGATGCTCCACCTGCTCGCCAACACCCTCACCATTCTCAAAACCTTGGAGGATGAACAAGGAACCTTTTCTTTCTCCCTTCAGAATCACATCTGAACCTTTGTAGACATCCAGAACTCCACCTACACCCTTGAAACTGTATCCCTTCTTGTCCAAACGACTAAGCGATATCAGATTCTTTGCTACTTGTGGAACGTGTCTTACCTTGTTCAATGTGAGAGTTTTATCACCCGAAGTTCTCACCCTTACGGAACCCATGCCAACTACCATATAAATATGGTCTCCATCTTTCTGCTCGTACGTTGCAAACTGCTCCTTGCGCGAACACATGTGATAAGACGCTCCCGAATCTAGGACCCATGCAACTTCCTTGCATGCTTCTTCTTCGGTCACCAGGGCATAATCACAATCCTCATCAAGATTGTCACTGCTTGCCGCTGCAGCAGTCGACTCAGATTTCTGCTGCTCTCTCTTCTTCTTAGGACAATCGGTTTTCCATTGCCCTTTCTCCTTGCATAAACTACTGATATCCCCATGTCTCGGACCCCGTCTAGAACCTCCGTTCCTTCGACCATGCCCTCTGCTGCCTTCCGCAACCAAACCTGATGACTGAGATTCTGTGCTAGTACCACTCGCCTTTCGGCGCAGTTCTCTAGTCTTCAGACCAGACTTTACTTGCTCCAAAGTAATTATCTCTTTGTTCAGACATGAATCAACATATGATTCATATGACAACGGTAGAGACACCAAAAGAATTAAAGCAGCATCTTCATCCTCAATTTTCACCTCTATATTACGCAATTCAAGTAATAAAGCAGAAAATCTATCTAGATGATCCTTGATAGGCGTACCTTCAGACATATGGAAAGTGAATAGCTTCTTCTTCATATAGAGCTTGTTGGTTATAGACTTCGTCAAATACATCTTCTCTAACGTTAGCCACAAGCCTCCCGCTGTTTCTTGATCCGCTACTTCCGCTAAGATCTCATCATCAAGACTCATGATAATCATTGAATGAGCCTTCTCATCCAATACTACCATGTCTGCAGCCTTCTTCGAATCCTCTGCTGTGGGAACGGCATCTGCCTTACCTTTTGGATCCTTGTGATCCCTGATTGCAGTAGCCACTGGAGCCCACAAACTTTGTCTTCGCAACATGGCTCTTATCTTGATCTGCCATAAACTGAAACTGTTCTTCCCATCAAACTTGTCGATTTTCTGGTCCATCCCGAAATCCATCTCTTTCTATCGCAGCGGAATGCCCTGATCTTCCTTGAATAACCAGGCTCTGGTGCCACTTGTTAGTAAATCAGACCCAAGAGATAGCAAATAATAATGAACACAAAATAACAACACAGAATTTACGTGGTTCACCAATCTCTATTGGCTACCTCCACAGGCAAAAGGAAACAGATATTATTATGGCGGAGAAACAATTACAAAGAAGATGATGATCACACTAATCTATGTTTGCATGAACTTTGATCACAAATGCAAATCCCTAGAACTAGAATTATTGATCTCTCTTACTTTCTGAGTAAAATAAGTTACTGAATTGAATTAATTTGTGACAGAGTAAGTATATTATACGTGTCCACAAATTACCTAAACGAATTCCATGAGGAGTCTTGCTGCCAATGAAAACTCCCAGGCCAATTCTAACTTCAATTCAATTAGGATTCATTAATCCTTGTTTGACTAAGATGGTTAAGACTTCCAAGAAACCCACTTGGTCAGGCCCACACCCGCATCAGCATGGTACTGCTTTTCTGGCCTTAGCTTGTGGATGTTGCCACAACTTTTACACATTCCGTCTCAGGAATTATGAACTTGTTAATTTAATCCATTTAAATTTATGTCCCAAAATTCAAAGGCATTAAACTTAACATTAGGAATGAGACTCTTACTCTGGGACGGACCAAAAAGGAAAATGAGACTCTTACTGTGGGACGGAGGGAGTAATAGTTAACTAACATAGTAACTATTATAGTTAACTAATACTATTAATAGTAACTAACATAGTAACTATTATAGTTAACTAATACTATTAATAGTAATAGTTAACTAATATTATTAATTGTAATATTTAACTTGTATAGTAACTACTATTGCTAACTAATACTATTAATAGTAATAAGTTAACCATTACTATTAATAGTATAAGTTAACTCTTATAATTACTAATATGATTAACTAATAGTATTAGCTAAGAATGAGAATATCAAAAGTCATTACATTTTAGGATGATGTTGATGTGACTTCTCCAAATTCAAGCTTTAACTAAAACTTGTACAACCCGGGCGCGAGAGAGAGCTTCTAGTCTACACAATCTTAATCCATACAAATGGTTAATTGTATTTAAACTAGCTCACATTTTTATTCTAAACCAATGTGGGACAAGTTCACTTGACTTTACCCACAAATGGTCTTAGAATATTATTTGTCTCATTATCCCATTTGGGATACCTTTCCATGTGGGATACTAACCCACTTCCCAACTTACCCATTCATTTTTTAGCATTCCAACTCCTACCTTCCCCTACATAAATTGGACACACCAATTTATTACTAACATGTAGAAGTCATTAATTAATCAACAAATGATTATTTTTTAGGAAACGCGCGCAATTTCCTAAATTTCCTTCACACATTTACACATTTTTCCAACAGGCTGGTCGTTTGGTTAGCTGCCCTTCCACCTGAGCAGAACCTCCATCTTTTGTGGAAGGTCTTCCCATTTCGAATTGTGAACGCATTTAATTCGTTTTTTGGTTTCAAAAAAAAAAAAAAAAAATCTTGATGGTGTACCAATTACAAGTTTTAGATTTTCATTAGCATAACTAAATCAACCTAAAATTATCGCTCAATGTAGCATTCGTAACAGCAAAAAAAAAAAAGAAGGTGAAATGATCAATTTGGCATAGAGAGAGTATAATATTACTCACTATTGTTTTCCTCATAACATTCTTAATTATAGTCTAATTAATCATCCAAATTGAAATTAAAATAATCTCAGACAAAAATACTTCATAGGCCAAAATACGTTTATCACCGCAAAATATCCAGGCAATCCCACTTTGCACCCCAAACAGAATTTTATTCCAAAGTAACACTTTAATTTTCCTTTAGTCCCACTTTGACCCATAACCCCTAACGACGTTAGAAAAATAACAAGAAATGGTCATGTGCATGTCACATGAGGGGTATTTTAGACATTTTCTTTTTTAACTTTCAATTAATCTTTATTTTATTATTCTCTTCAAATATTAGAATTGTATTTATATCAAATATAATTATATATTATTATCAAAATAATAAATTTATTTTATAAAAAAATACATTGACAACATAAATAAAAATATTCAGAGTTACTTAAAATTGTAAATAAAAAACATAAAACTAACCAAAGAAAAAGAAAAAGAAAAACCCACCCCGTTTCACCCAGGTTAATCGCCTCCTCCATTTGACCCCAACATTTCATCCCTCTTCATCTTCCCGTCACCTCCCATCTCCGACTTTCATCCTCTCTACACGCTCGTGTCCTCTCCGCTTTTGTCATGCTGCCATGTCCGATTCCCCTTGCTCCCCATCACCTAGCTACCCTCGAGCTCCTCCTCTTCATCTTCAATTTCCGCCATAACCACCATCTTCCTTCTTCATCTGATTCATTGCAAAAATCAGATCCATCTGATCTGTTGAAAATCTCCCCATATCTGAGATTCTGAGTTGTTAATTTTTCTTTCATTTTGGTATAGATTAACTGGATTTTTGAATTGTTGGTGATTTTGGGAGAATCTATTGTGATTTTGTGTTTCTAATTTGTTCTTTAATTTGTTAAAAATGGTGATTTTAAAGGAATATTTGTGGTGGCCGTTGATGGATTCTGGTGATTGTCGGAAATGGGTGGTGGTTGCTGTTGGAAATGGGTGGTGGTGGTTGCCGGATTCTGGGAGGAATGGTGGTGGTGGTGGTGGTGGTGGTTATTGACTGGTGGGGTTGGGTGGAGGAAGCAATTGCCACCATAATAACAAAATGACATTTTTGTCCTTCTCTTTTCAAATAAAATGATCAAAAAAACCCCTCATATGACATGCACATGTCGATTTCTCGTTAATTTTCTAACGTTGTTAGGGGCCATGTGTCAAAGTGGGACTAAAGGCAAATTAAAGTGTTACTCTGGGACAAAATCTGGTTTGGGGTACAAAGTGGGATTGCTTGAATACTTTGGGGGATAAACGTATTTTGGCATATTAATCACCGGAGTGGACTACTACTGCTCCTCCAGGTTTACCATTTAGCAAGTAGTCTCTCCTACATGAACTGAAAATAACAAATAGGAAGTTGATAATTCATAATTCCAGTCTAATAATGAATACTACATGAAAACATATTGCAACTTTCAGTTTTATACTTTTATTTGTCACATTAATTCACGTTTCGACTATACAGATAATACTACCTTTGTCTCTAAATGAGTGTTCAAAATTCATTTTAATTTTAAGGGACATAACTTTTTGTATAATTTGGTGGCAAAATTCATATATAATCTTGTAATCGTCTTTACAAACATTTAGGTTTTGCAAGTATAAATAGACCCGTGAAAAAAAAAACATTTAGGGACAAAGTTATGATCAAAATGGACACTCATTTTGGGACAAAAATTTCCAGAAAATGAACACTCATTCATTTAGGGACACTCATTTACGTAAGAGTGCAGTGGAGCAATCACACGGAAAGAGAAGCCACGTGGGAGCTCGAAAGTGAAATACGTGATATGTATCCCGCTTTGTTTGAAGATTAAGGTACGTTTAATTTGGAGGACCAAACTCTTTTAAGGGGTAAGAATGTAATAACCCGACTCTTGCAGTTTTATTAATTGGGTGGACTTCTTTAATTAAAATAAGTCCGTTGGGTTAAGTTAGTAGGCCCAAGTCTTTATTTAATAATAACTAGTTAAAATCCTAGCCCAATTAGGATTCATTAAATCTTAGGGGTATAAATTAAAAACTCTACCGTAACTTATTATTATTTCCACCGCAAAAGAAAGTGAAGAACGGGAGTTTGAGAGAGAGAGGCGACGGCGGGAGAAACAGCCGCTGGAAGGAGAAAGAAATCGGGAAAGAGAGAAGGAAATCGACCCAAGGTAAAAACCTAGTTACCTAACCTATCTTGTTCACTGGTATTGATCAAACCTTTAGTAATCATGTTTGAAGGGAAACCTAATGGTAGATTAATGAACTAGGGTTGCTAGAATGAAAGTCATAAAAGGGGAAGATGATGGATTGGGTGTGTGTGTGTGTGTGTGATTGTGCGCAGGAGTAATGTGAGTGGGCAGTGTGTGCGTGTGTTTGCTGTGTGCATGTGTGTGTGTGTGGCGGCAGTGGCTGCCGTGTGTATGGGTGTGTGTGTGCGTGTACTGTGTGTGTGTAGGTGTGTGTGTGCGTATACTGCGTTCATATGTGAGTGTTTAAGTGTGCTGTGAACAGAAATTGTAGGTGCTGTGAATAGTGTTTTGGTGTGAGTATTCGAATATTAAATAGAACTACGAAACCCTAAGGGTATGCTGGTAAACCTACAAAGGTGTTTTGGGTATAAGATTAATGGGTAGTATAACCCTAGAATGAATATTAATCTTAATGAGAGCTAAAAAGTATAACTCGTAGGTTAATAAAAGGAGAAGTAAAGTATTTTGGGGACGGAGGTAAAAGTATTACTTTTGTCTAAGATAGTTTTTCGTATGATTGTAGATACGTGCGCGTGGTAGTGCAAGAAGAGTTAACGCGAGCCAAGGTAAGGAATTACGTTCTTAGTAGTATATTTGGCTTCAATCGTTGTTTAGGATTCCCAATCTCTGATTTTTGTTAAAAGTAATCTACCTATGTGGCTAGGTAGTATTTTAAATAACTATTCCATTCAGCGAATGTTATCGTTCCTTGTTATCCGCCCTATTGATGTTAGTATGATTTGTATTGTGATTTTGGTGTCTAAAGTGAAATGTACACCTTCTTTTAAAAAGCGATCAAGTAAAGTTTTGTAAAGTTAAGCTTTGTGTTATAAAGCTCTTTAAAGTGAAGTTTGGTAATAAGTAAAGTGACTTACAGTTATCCATAATCCTGAAACGGATAAGTGGACCCCTTATAGTTATCCATAGTTCTAAGATGAAAATGTGGACCCCTTTGCGTTGCTTGATGAAGTAGCGTAGGTTATCATGATACACCGATATTGGGTGCGGTCAGTAGAAACCCGAGCCCTGGGTACAGCATGTGCTTAATCCCTAAATTAAGTAAAGTGAAGTAAAGTAAATTAAGTAAAGTAAAGTGAAGTAAAGTAAAGTAAAGTAAAGTAAAGTGTTTTGTGAAAGGTTATGTTTTGGAAACTGACTTCTGTAGCCACATGTTTTCAAAGTGATGAGTTGTTCTGGATATTGATAAATGTTTCTTTTCAAACTAAGTACTTATTTGATCCTTGAGTTACATCCTCTCATTGTTAATTCATTGTTACCGTTCATTTCAGTCATCTCCTCTTAGTACCCCGAGGGGATCCCGTATGAAATTACTGGGCATTGTTCGCTCATGCCTTCCATTCTTATTTTTCTCCAGGTTATAAATAAGTAGGTCAAAGGTCGCAGGGTTTTGGCGGCATAAGAGTTACCTTTTGATTAAAGTTAGTTAGTAGTTATGTTTTCCGCTGCGTTTAAGTTCTAGTCTTTAATTTCCGTTAGTTACCTTTTGAGCTAGTGACTTATACTAGCCGTTTGGGTTTGAATGTTGGTTAAAGTTTGAATTGTGGTTATTTGTAGCCGTTGGGGCATTCTGAATTTGGGATTTATTCAAATAAGTTATTATTTGTTAGTTTGTGAAAAGTTGGGGTGTTACAATTGGTATCAGAGCCCCGGTTTAAGATTACTTGGGAGACTCAGTCTTAGAAGTTAAGACTATGGGGAAAAGTAGTACTTAACGATTTTGGGCCTTAGAACCCTGATAAGAAAAAGTATTAGTGGGAAGTGATGATTTAGTAAACCTACTATTTAGGGAAACTTCCCGTTTTGGGAAACTTTCTAATTTTAGAAACTTTCCTTTTATGAAAACTTACTATTTTAGGAAATGACCTAAAGTGAGGCTCTAAATGAAGATGAGTATATACTTGGGTTGTGATTTGAATGAATGTCATTTTCGTTAAGAATGAATGCACTACGGGTTATATGTGGTTCTAATAGTGGTATGTTTTCATTGTAGATCATGGACGGACCTATGGGCTTAAAAAAGGTGAATTTGAAGACGAAGACCCCCAAAGAGATTACAATTATAAAAATTGCATGGGTAATTAGGAAGCTGAAGGGGCAATTAAAGAAAGAAAAGAAAAATACGGACTTTGCGTTGGACAAATGGATATAGACTAGGGAGTGGTGGCATGATGCTCGAGAGGAAGTAGAGAAACTGAAAGAAGCCGTGAACGAAAAGGACGAGTATATAGCCACAATAAGGGAAGACTATTATAGAAATTTCTACAAAGAGCCAGTAGAGGAAAATGTGGTAGCTGAAGAGGAAGCCGTCGAGATTGATATTATTGTAGAGGGCGGTGAAGCCGCCCCGATTGTAATTGAAAATAATAAAGAACTTGAAGAAGTACCGGTTCATAGGCCAAGAGGGAGGCCAAGAGGCTCAAGGAAAGCTTATGTGCCAACTGGAAGGCCTAGGGGTAGACCTAGAAAGAATGTAACCCTATGAGTTATGAGGGAAATAGTCAGTTATTAGTAAAAAAAATTTAGAAGTTTAGTATTCTTTTTAGTCCTTTTAGTAAAGAACTTAGTTATTATTTTAGTTTGATTTCAGTTAAAAGAATAAAAGTTAGTTTAAAGTTGAGTTATTTCAAATCATGTGTAATTTTCACTTTAGTCTTATTCGTATGAATTAATAAATGCTTTGACAACAACTTTAGTAGTTAGTCCGGTGGGGACGACCTGTTGAGGTGTAAATCCGTCTAAGTACAACGGCTAAGTAGAGTTAAAGGCCTAAAGTAAGGCCGATTCAGTAAAAGGTCTAAAGTAAGACTGATGTATGAAATATGTAAGTGAAGTTAGTAAGAGATCAAGTTAAGTTTAGGCTTGTGATAAGTCAATAAACTGTGAAGTCAAGTAATAGACTCTATTAAACCTAGTGGTGTGAGGAGGTAAACACCGTTTCCGTGAAAGGTTATTAATCAATTATATTTCGTTAACTTCTGGACAAGGAAGAGGAAACCGTGGCAACGCTCGCAACACTGGGAATGCGGGAAACGTGAGGAACCAAGACAGTGGATGAGTACAGTGAAAGATTCATGGATTTACTGGAATTCGCACCGACATTCTTTGACAGCAAGGAGCAAAAGGCTAGGAAGTTTGAAGCGGGGCTGAGTGATCGGATTCGGTATAGGATCATGCCTCTGCAGTTAGCCACCTATGGTTTGGTTCTGGATAGATCTAGAGGTGTAGAGAAGGAGTCGGACGAGTACCGCAGCAGGAAGGATGAGAAGAAGAAGTCTAGTGATAAGTCCGCTAATAAGGAATCGGCTGGTAATAAAGGGCAGTTCAGTGATCGAGACCGAGATAGTTATGGAAAAAGGAAAGCCGAAGGGAGCTACGATCGTGCAACGAACAAGTATCCGAACAAGAATTTTGGAAACCGAACCGCTTATGATAAGGGCAAGGCCAAGGAACATGTGACCGCTGATGTGTGCCCTGCATGCGATGGGAATCATAAAGCCGACGCGTGTAAGTACAAGGGCAGGAAATGCTACAACTGTGAGAAGATTGGGCATCCACAGTGGAAGTGCCCAGAACCGAAAAAGGGTACACCTACTCATGGAGAGAAGACTGATAACAAAAGTAAGGTTGGCGGGCAGGGACGTATGTTCACCATGACCGCTAGGGATGATAGGGCCACGAATGATTTGGTGGCAGGTACGCTTCAGTTCTATTCACGCAACGTATATGCTTTGATTGATTCTGGTGCCACTCATTCCGTGATTTGTTCCAAGTTGGCAAAACAGTTGAAACTGATTCCTAAAGCGTTAGAAGTACCCTTGATAATTGATACCCCGATAAAGGAGTCGATCCCAGTTACTTCAGTGTTTCAGAGTTGTCCTCTAATGATAGGCGATAGAGAACTTGAGGTTGACCTTATATGTCTAGATCTCAGTGACTTTGACATTATCCTAGGTATGGATTGGCTGGCTGCGTATCATGCCAAAGTAGACTGTTTTAGAAAAGAAGTAAATTTCGAACTACCCTCTGGAGAAAGATTCTGTTTTCAAGGGTCGAAACTGAGAGTCCGGACCGGTGTGATTTCTGTAATGAAGGCTCGTAAACTGTTAAGGAAGGGTTGTGAGGTTTTTCTAGCGTACGTTAGTGAGACAAGCAAGAAAGAAGTGACCATAGAATCTCTTCCATAGTAAAGGATTTTAAAGATGTTTTCCCTGAGGACTTACCGGGAGTACCGCCGGAGCGAGAAGTGGGGTTTTCAATAGATCTAGCACTAGAGACTGCACCGATTTCGAGAGCACCATATAGGATGGCTTCGTCGGAACATAAAGAGTTAAAGGAGCAGTTACAAGATTTATTGGACAAGGGTCTGATTAGGCCGAGTGAATCACCATGAGGTGTGCCGGTATTATTTGTAAACAAGAAGGATGGGTCGATGAGGTTATGTATTGATTACCGGGAGTTAAACCGTGCAACGATTAAGAATAAGTATCCTTTGCCTAGAATCGATGATTTGTTTGATCAACTCCAAGGTGCGTGTTATTTCTCTAAGATTGATCTACAATCTGGATACCATCAGTTGAGAGTGAAAAAGGAAGATGTCGCAAAGACGGCTTTTAGGACTAGGTATGGGCACTACGAGTTCCAGGTAATGCCGTTTGGGTTGACAAATGCGCCTGCTGTGTTTATGGAACTTATGAATATAGTATTTCAAGAGTATTTGGACAAGTGTGTAATAGTGTTCATCGACGACATCTTGGTGTACTCTAAGTCAAAAGAGGAGCATGAAGAACATTTGAAATTAGTATTGCAGATTCTGAGAGAGCAAAATTGTATGCCATGTTTAAGAAGTGTGAGTTCTGGCTTGAGGAAGTAGCATTCTTGGGACATGTGGTGTCTAAGAATGGGGTAGCTGTTGACCCTGTGAAAATCGAGGCTATAGTGAATTGGGAGAGACCAACTTCTGTTAGCGAAATAAGAAGCTTCTTGGGTTTAGCAGGTTATTACCGTAGGTTCGTGGAAGGATTTTCGAAATTATCTTTACCATTGACTAAGTTAACCACGAAAGGGACAAAGTTTGTATGGTCGGACGATTGTGAGAAGAATTTTTAAGAATTAAAAAGGCGATTGGTGTCTGCGCCTGTTCTTACGGTACCAACAAGCAAGGATGGTTTTGTGATTTATAGTGATGCCTCATTGAAAGGTTTGGGTTGTGTGTTGATGCAGAACGACAAGGTGATAGCTTATGCGTCTAGGCAACTCAAGAACCATGAGAAGAACTATCCTACCCATGATTTGGAGTTAGCGGCTGTGGTGTTTGCATTGAAGATTTGGAGACACTATTTGTATGGGGTACAATGTGAGATTTATACCGACCATAAGAGTCTTAAGTATATTTTCACTCAAAAAGAGTTGAATATGAGGCAGAGAAGATGGTTCAAATTACTTAAGGATTACTGCAAAATCCTGTTCCCGTTGAAGCCAATAAAGTGGCAGATGCGTGAAGTAGAAAGAACCATGGATCATCAGCGGCTATGATTTCTAAGGGGGTAAGTAAATGGGGAAATAGTGAAATGGTGAAACTAAAAGTTAGAGTTAAAGGTTATTTGGCTCAGATGAGTGTTCAACCAATATTGTTGGTGAGGATCAAGGAAGCTCAGAACGTGGATGAGGAGTTAGCAGCAATCCAAAAGATCATAAGTAAAAAGGGAATGAAAGACTTCCGTGTTAGTGATGACGGGATTATGAGGTATCAATCGAGGATTTGGGTGCCTAATAATGAAAGTATTAAGAGGGAAATTCTTGAAGATGCTCAATGTTCAAATTTTTCGGTTCATCCTGGGAGTACTAAGATGTACACAGATTTAAAGGAATCATTTTGGTGGAACAATATGAAGAGTGAGGTAGCAGATTCGTGTCCAAGTGTTTAGTATGTCAGCAAGTGAAAAGTGAACACCAGAAACCCGCGGGATTACTTCAATCGCTACCAATTCCAGAGTGGAAGTGGGAGCACATCACTATGGATTTGGTGATTGGACTTCCTAGGACATTGAAAGGTCATAATGCAATTTGGGTTATAGTGGATAGGCTCACTAAATCGGCTCACTTTATAGAAATCAAGGTGATTGATTCGTTGGAGAAGTTAGCTAAATTGTACGTGGAAGAGATCTTGAGGTTACATGGAATAACGGTCTCTATAGTGTCAGATCGAGATGAGAGATTGTTCAAATTTATGTTTAGTATATAGAATTGCTTAATCCCAATCATAGTTATCACTTAGGATCCCCCATTTTTTAATAGAACCTTTGTAAGGTACCCTTAGGATTCTTGGTGACCAGCACATGTGTATTCCAACTCTTCAATCTTGGCAAACCAGCAGAAGGAAGCACAATCAGCAGACCAGAATTCAACATGCCGATCAACTTACTACTCAAGTTGCCGATGACTCAAACAATCAGCAAGGACAATCTGAACCTTACTGACAGTCAGTTTTTGTTGTTCTATCTCAATGTCAACTTACTGATTGTCTCTGTCTTTTCTACTGTCTTATCAGAAAGTTGTTAAACTGCTCTGTCATGATTACTGCGCCGTCTGACACATAGCTAGTTTTAGCTATACTTTGTCCCTACTTGCATTTTGCAGGTAACCGGTTGAGACAAAGGGGTCTTTACCCATTAGACTTTTTCAAGCATGCGTGTACTCCATATCTTCGTCATTAATGCTAAAGATACCGCATTTAATGCTCCTCAACTACCCAGCTGGATATTCAAATTGCAAGCCTTCTTCTACAAGACTCAAGACATTCACTCCTCTTATAAATAGTGGACTTAGAGCATTGAAGAAGGTTGGTGAAAATAGAGCATTGAAGAGAGTTGAATGTTTTTGAGTAGTCATTAAAGACTCAAACATTTTGTCCAGATAATCATTAGACATTAATAGGACATACACTTGTGCACCAACTCAACAACAATGTTAGTATTCCCGAAGTAGATCATTTAAGGAATACGTTGTTTGAGTTATTCACACACCCACCTGAGTGAGATAAGTTCTCTTGGACTTGCCGCTCAAAAACACTTGGTCAGATTTGTATTACGATCCATTAGTGATCTCTAGAATTTAGTCTTTGTTTCCAGCAAAGTCGTGCTTGTAATAGACTAAAGATATCTAATAGTACTCTTAACCCAAATCCAAGTTCTGACCAAACTTGGTAGAGGACGTAGAAGTATTTACACTGTGAACCTCTCCAAATCTTTGTGTCTCTGTAGCTTACTTTATCTTTGCAAGTTGAAACTCTATCACCGGCAAATTGCATATGTTTGTACTGATTCATTGTAATTTCCATTGACCAATCTCTTGAAACTGCATTGAACTTTTAGCAATCACTTTGTGTTAAAACCAAGCTCTCAAAACCTTTTTCATACTGATTTTGTGTAAGTTAAAACCAAGTCATATCTTTTACGCTGCGCTTACTGATAATAGTTTGCAAACTGATAAGTGACTTTGCATTTATAAAAGTGTTTCTTTGTAAAAGTTTAAAAAGGCTATCCCCCCCCCCTCTAGCCTATTTTCCTACCAATTGGGCCTAACAATTGGTATCAGAGCTTGGAATTTTGAAAGAAATTTCCAAGCTTTGCAGCTTGTTTTCCGATACCATGGCAGGAAAAATCATGCAGTTATTTAACATCACTACCATATCGTTGTTGAATGTCAACGAGTTTGGTGTCTGGAAATCTCGTATGATAAAGTATATGAACTCAATCGATGATCGGTTCATGAAGGTCATAGAAGGTGGTCCAATCATTCCTTTAAAAGTCTTAACCGCCTATAGACCTATTCCCTCCACTCCGCTGACACAACATGCTGATCGTGACACTGAACAAGAAACCCATGTTCAGATTGAAGAAACTTTGGTCGAGAAACCAAGAGAGGAATGGACTGAGGACGACAAACTTTCAGCTGCCCTAGATGGAAAAGCATGCCACATTATTTCTTGTGGTTTGGACGACAAGCAATATAAACTCATTGACTTGTGCTCCACGGCTCAAGAATGCTGGAACAAGGTCCTTGCATACTTTGAAGGTGATGAGCAGGTAAAGGACAACAGACTCTACGATTGCATTGCTGAGTTTGAATCCTTCAAGAAACAAGATGGTGAATCACTAAGGAGTGCCTACGACAGATTCTGCGAGGTAAGTAATTTATGTGCTTCATTAGGAAAGGTTTATACTATGAAAGACCTGAATATTCGTCTTCTAAGTTCTTTGGGAAATGAGTATCATACCAAGGTCACCGCTGTTAGCGAAGTGAGAGACTTGAACAAGACTTCTATTTAGAATCTTGTGTCTAGTCTATTTCTGTATGAGAGAGAACTGCAAAAACTTAACGTTCTCGATAAAAATTTCAAAAACTTGTCTCTATCAGCTCAGTCACAGATATCCTTCCCTTCAAACAAATTCCCTCCTATAGATCCCCATCCAATACCCTGCTGTTCCAAAACCCCTAAAACTACCTCAGAACAGCCTATGGAAGAAGACGAATTTGCCGCCTTCGCTAGGAACTACAAAAGGTTTAAAGACTTTAAAAGGATGCAGAAAGGAAGCTACCAGCAACCAAAACCATTCACACCAACATTTCAAAAACCAGCAAGTTACAACAAACCCTCAACAAGTGCTACCGACGGAAAGAACAACAAAGGTGATCTTGTTTGCTTCAACTGCAGAAAACCTGGTCACTTTGCTTCTAAATGTCCTCAACCAAAATATGAGTATGTGAGGAAGTCATTCAACAAGAGACATCCCAAGTCTCGAAGCTTTGTTGCCGATGAAAGCACAGAAAAGGCCTTGCCGGTTTGGTGTGAACTGACTCAGACGAAGATGCCAATGAAGATGAAGATGCCAATGTAAGTTTTGTTGCCCTAGACATGGAAGATGCTGATACATCCACATTACCGACTCCAGTCTACCGAGATCCATCTCCTCCAAGAACTCCAGTCAGAGAAGAAGCTACTGGAAGACCTCATCCACACTTCAAAGAGATTAGTGTCAAAGCAGAGAACCCAAATGGATACAGAGTTCACCAAGTAGGAACCTCACTCTATGGTCAGTGTAACTCTATTCAATTCACTGCCATCAAACCTAAACCCTTACCAATGACCAGAAAATTCTCATTCACTGAGCATCCTAGCATTGCCAAAAGCTTATCTAAACCCATCTCTTCTCTACCTGACTTCTCTCCCAAACCTATTCCCTCTGCCACCAAAATTTTAGCTGATCCCTTTCCTGAAATATCCAAAGCTGAAATGGTAGAGACAATGGATGAACTTTTTATTGATCATGAGAAGCTGAGTAGCGTTCATAAAGTGATGACTATTGATTTCAATAGAATTTTTGCAGAGAATGACTTGCTTATGTCTGAACTTAAAGTTCTCAAAGGACATGAGCTTGAGTCTGTTCTTCTAAAGAAAGAAAACCTAGATCTCAAAAGTCAAGTGGCAGTATTGATAGCTCAGATCGAAGATCTTGTGAAAAGAAACAATCATCTCTCAAGGATTGTTGATTCTTACACAAAATATAGAGTTGCTGTTGAAACAATCCTACAGACCCAAATGTCATATAAGGACCAATCTGGGTTAGGATTTGATTCCAGCAGCAGTAGCTCTACTGAAACTTGTGCGACCGAGAAAAAGGATGAGAAAGTTGAATGTAGTTCTATTAACTCAGTGCATGTGAATGCTAAGCCTGCAGTATATAGTGTTGTTGCCATAAAGTATATCCTAAGAACCAGAACAAAAGAAATTATAAGCACAAACAAAGATATGTTAAGGTTGTTGATACTGAGTCTGCCGATAATGGTATTCTTGGTGAATACATCAGTAGAGCAAGTGCTGCCGGTCTAACCACCTCTGCTACCGATGGACAAGTACCTAAAAAGGTAACTGCCAACGGTAAACAGAATGGAAAGAAAGGCAACACTATCACCTTTAAACCTACTAAGTTTGTGCCTGCTCAATTCTCTAGTTCTGCCGATGCACTGACTAAACAGAATGATGTTCTACCGACTCCACAGCCTATCAGTCAAGTGAGATGTTCTAATTGTTCTGATTATGGTTACAAGGCTCATGAATGCCTTTTAAAGCACCTATCTGGACCCACTGAGGTTGCATCCTCTAGTGGTGGCCAGATGTGGTTGTCAAAGAGGAACTAACCCTCGGACCCAAGAATAAGGGGGACCATAAGCATACCGTTTTATTTCAGGAATGCTTCATGGCCTCAACTGGTGCAAGCAAGGATTTGTGGATTCTAGATAATGGCTGTTCAAGACACATGATAGGATTTGCAGATCTACTTGCCGATATCTCAGAAGCATCAGGTCCCCCAGTGGTTTTCGGTGATAATACCAAAGGAAAAATCATCGGTATTGGTACCATCAAGAGAGGTGCAGTTACTGTACAGAAGGTCTCTCTAGTAGATGGCTTGAAACACAACCTTCTATCTATTTCACAATTCTGTGATAAAGGGATGCAATGTGTATTTACTACTTCCAGTTGCTATGTGAAAGACATTGCTTCCAATAAAACCCTTCTCACTGCCAAAAGAAACGGTAACATTTATGCAGTAGACTTAAGTGCTATTACTGGTGTTGCTAATGTTTATTTTGTAGCTAAGAACATCAGTGAGAACTCATGGCTATGGCACAAGAGACTCAGGCACTTGAACTTCAAATATCTATCCAAGCTTGCCGGTTCAAATCTGGTTACCGGCTTACCTCAAGTGTCTGCTGATCAAGGAAAGAAATGCAAGGCCTGCCAGCTTGGAAAACAACATAAATCATCCTTTCGAAGCAAGCCCTGCATGTCAACATCTAAGTGCCTCTAAATGCTACATATGGATCTATTTGGCCCCACAACTACAGCAAGTATTGGGGGAAGTAGATATACCTTGTTGTAGTAGATGATTTCTCTAGATATACTTGGGTGGAAACTTTCAGTCACAAAGATGACACATATGCCGTTGCTACCAAGTTATTCAGACTACTACAAACACAGAAAGAAAGCGATATCATCAACATGAGATCAGACAACGGCACTGAATTCAAGAACAATGGTATTGCTCAGTACTGTGATGATCATGGCATAGACCACAACTTCTCAGCTGCCGGTACACCACAAGAAAATGGTGTCGTTGAGAGAAAGAACAGAACTCTCATTGAAGCTGGTAAGCCATGATTGCTGAAGCCAGGCTGCCGAAATACTTTTGGGCTGAAGCCATCAATAGCGCCTGCTTCACTCAGAACAAATCTCTTATCAACAAATTCCATAACAAGACTCCTTATGAACTCTGGAGAGGCAGAACTCCCAACATTGGATTCTTCAAAATATTCGGCTGCAAATGTTACGTGCTTTACAACGGTAAAGAGCACAGAGGTAAATTTGATGAGAAAGCTGATGAAGGAATCTTTTTTGGATACGCTAAACACAGTAAGGCCTTTCGAGTTTTTAACAAGAAACTTTTGAAAATTGTTGAATCTATTCATGTAACCGTTGATGAATTTGATTTGTTAGAGTCTGACAAGGCTCCAAATAGTACTAATGCTTCTAGTGCTCATGAGACAGGTGAATCCAGTAATTCTAACCCTGCAGGTCAAGTACCAGCTGCTGATCCAGTCATTTCAGTAGAAGAACCAGCAGATACTCATTATTTCCCATCATCGGCAGAACATGATCTTACCGATAACTTTCATAATCCATTTGCCGATGCAAATTCTGCTGATCATCCTGAACACAGATCAAGCCCTCAACCAATTTCTGTTACAAGATCTAATCTTCCAAGTTCTCACCCACCTTTCACTCAAAACTCTAACTCTTCCTCTCAGTCATCTGCTGACCTTGATCCTCCTCTAGAATCACTTCAACAAGAGTCAGTCAGACAAGATGTGCCGAGAGAAGTTAGACCAGTTCGTGATCATCCATTAGAAAATGTGATTGGTGATGTCTTTGGTCCAAGATTGACAAGAAACCTTAGTAGAGCATTTGCTGAAAGTCTCTTCTCATCTGCTATGGTTTCCAACATAGAACCAAAGAAGACTGAAGAAGCTCTTGCCGATCCTGGTTGGGTTGAAGCCATGCAAGAGGAACTGAATCAGTTTGAAAGATGCAATGTATGGGAACTTGTACCAAGACCAACTTCTCAGCAAGTTATTGGTACAAAATGGGTCTACATGAATAAATTAGATGAAGCTGGGAATATTATTAGAAACAAAGCAAGGTTAGTTGCTAAAGGCTACCGACAAGAAGAAGGAATTGACTACGATGAGACATTTGATCCGGTTGCAAGATTGGAAGCTATAAGACTTTTCTTAGCCTATGCTGCCTTCAAAGAATTCAAGTTATATCAAATGGACGTGAAAAGTGCATTCTTAAATGGAGAAATCCAAGAACTCGTTTATGTGGAACAACCACCTGGTTTCGAGGACTCTAAGAAGCCTAATCATGTCTACCGATTGAAGAAAGCTCTCTACGGCCTAAAGCAAGCTCCAAGGGCATGGTATGAAACCCTTTCTAAGTTCTTACTTAGTGGTGGCGTAGGTTTCACTCGAGGTAAAATCAATATTACTTTATTTGTTGCCAAGCATAAGGGTCATTCATTGTTTGTTTAAATATATGTCGATGATATTATTTTTGGTTCTACTAATGAATCAGTTTACAAGATATTTGAGAAGCTAATGCAGAGCAAGTTCGAGATGAGCATGATGGGTGAACTAACATATTTCCTTGGACTTCAAGTCAAGCAAACCAATGAGGGAATATTCATCAGTCAAGCCAAGTACGCAAAATAATTAATCAAGAAGTTTGGCTTTGAAAATGCTCACTCTCAAAGCACACCTATGGGCACTAACATTCATTTAGATAAGGATGAGTCCGGTAAGAGGGTAGATATGACACTCTACCGAGGTACGATCGGCTCACTCCTCTATCTTACTTCCAGTAGACCAGATATTATGTTTGTTGTTTGTGTTTGTGCCAGGTTTCAAGCTGACCCTAGGGAATCTCATCTGCAAGCTGTTAAACGTATCATTAAATATCTATGTGGCACTGCTAACCTTGGATTATGGTATGCTAGAGATTCATCTTTTAATCTAATAGGTTATTCAGATGCAAACTTTGCAGCTTGTAGGGTGACCAGAAAAAGTACTAGTAGAACTTGCCAATTTCTTGGTGATCGGTTGGTGTCTTGGTCATGTAAAAAGCAAGCATCAATTTCCACTTCTACTACTGAAGCTGAGTACATAGCTACCGGCAGTTGCTGTTCACAGATCCTTTGGATGAAGCAGCAGCTTGTTGACTATGAAGTTCCATCTCAAGTTTGTCCCATCTATTGTGACAATCAATCTGCCAACTCAGTTTCCAACAACCCGGTCATGCATTCCAAAACCAAGCACATAGACATCAAGTATCACTTTCTGAAGGAACATGTTGAAAAGGGAAACGTGGTGCTGCTCAAAGTTCATACCGATTACCAAAGAGAAGACATACTGACAAAACCCTTAGATCAGAAACGATTTGAATTCCTCAGAGGTGAACTAGGTATGATTGATTATTATGGTTAAAATTGTGCTGACTCTGCTACTTGTGTTAGTCTGCCGATCAAATCAGCAGATCAAAAATTATCTTGCCGACAAACATCATGCCGATAAATATCTTGCTGATCAACAACTTGCCGAATCATGTCTTGCCGATTTGTCAAAATTCAAAATTCAAAATTCATCGGTAGATCTCATCCAAACGGATAAGGATTCTCTGACACATGATGTAAGCTTAGTTAAATCAAAGGTACAATCGGTCACACCTCCTCTCTGACATGTGTGTGCACCGCCTTACCCAAATCGTGTCAAAGATTTATCCCAACTATTTGTGATAAATCAGAAAGGTAACCTTAACTTTAATGTTGCCGCTTCTACCCTTTCTCTCTCCTAAGTTTAACTGTCTAATTTAAACCGTCCGGTTCGTACATTTAATGCATTGTGTGCACACGTTCTCCTAGTTATTCGCTACAGTTAAACTCATCATTATTTCTCTTTCTCCCATCCAAACTCTTCCTATTCTCTATCTCTCTTCTATAACATATATAAGCATCTCTTAAACTCTTCTTATTCTTTTCGCTCTTCATTCTCTCTTAATATCACTATTGCTTGTTGTAGATACCCCGGGGAACCACGGCTTGGCTAGAGCGCGTGAATTACCTAGGATGTCTACTTGATTTTAAGAGTCGCCACCTATGTTTTAGAGAAACATAAGAAAAACCTAAAGAAAGCCAATTTTGTATGAAAACCATAGATTCGGGAGAGAAGGGTTCGGGGGTTAGGTGACGGAGTGGGAAGTACTTAAACACCCACTCCGTCCCTCTTACGTGGATCTTGCTACTTTTGGTGTTCTAATGCTAAATGTCCTTCAATTAATTAATATAAAAATGTGCTAACAATTATAATGTAAAGGAAAAGGGGAAATAAAAAGATGAATGATTTTATTAATTTAATGCTAAAAGATTACATGTTGAACTATTGCTAGATAATTACATTAAGAAATGAGAATGTAAATTAAAGTGGAATTAAAATGTTGGGATGTAACCTTGACCAAACTTCAATAGTGAAGTGGTCTTTTGGTTGTATCCCTTTTTATGGAGATTGCATACATTGACTAGACATGAATAAAATAAGAAAAAGAAAAAGGGAAGTTGTACCTTAAGAAGAAGGACTTTAAACCTTGACTTGAAGATGGTGTTGTTGTAGAGAAAATGTTGTGCAACACTTTGTGTAGTGTTTTGTAGAGAAATCTTGTTGAGAGGATTTGTGTATAGTGTATGTGTAGAGAAAATTCAAGTCCAAAAAGAAGGTCCCTTTCCAAGGTAGGAGATGATGGTTTTTATAGGTAAAATTAGGAGGGAAAGGTTGGAGGGAAATTGGACCAATCACAAATAAGATAAATAAAATAATAAATAAATAATAAAGAGAAAATCAAATAATAATAAAAAGAAATATTTTGTTTTTATGAAGAATGGCTAGAATAAAGGATTTGGGAGTTATGAAATAAGGGGGAATGAATGTGGATGTAAAAAAGAGGTGTTTGTGATCAAGAAGAGATTTTCTAAATAAGAAAAGGGAGGGAACAATGGTGCTATCCATTACTGCCAAAGTGGGAAGCGCGCGGGTCCGGCCTTTTGGACCAAACGCGCGCGCGCCCCATGACAATTACGGGAGGCGCCCGCGGGTGAGAATAACAGAATGACAGAATGACTCTAAAAGTTAACTCTGTTATGCAGTTTAGTCCAAAACTAATGGAATCAGTTAGGAACTTAACGGGGTGAGAGGTCCAAAGCGGGGTGTCTACAGAGCCCCTCGGCGACGTGGATTGCGAAGCAAAACGCGTCGACGAAAGAAAGACAACCGCCGAGGACATCGACAAGAGAAAACAAAGACTCGATAAAGCAGGAATTTGAAATTACAAAGGATAGGAGCGCGCTCCCTGTGTGAGCGGCTTTCGCGGATGGAAAAGGTGTGGTGGCTTGAGGCGGCCCACCACGGCCACAAAATTTTTAAAAAGGTGTGGTGGCTTGAGGCGGCCCACCACGGCCACAATTTGTTTTTAAAAAGGTGTGGTGGCTTGAGGCGGCCCACCACGGCCACAAAATTTTAAAAAAGTGTGGTGGCTTGAGGCGGCCCACCACGGCCATAAAATTTTAAAAAGGTGTGGTGGCTTGAGGCGGCCCACCACGGCCACAAAATTTAAAAAGGTGTGGTGGCTTGAGGCGGCCCACCACGGTCACAAAATTTTAAAAAGGTGTGGTGGCTTGAGGCGGCCCACCACGGCCACAAAATTTTAAAAAGGTGTGGTGGATTGAGGCGGCCCACCACGGCCACAAAATTTTAAAATGGTGTGGTGGCTTGAGGCGGCCCACCACGGCCACAAAAATTTAAAAAGGTGTGGTGGCTTGAGGTGGCCCACCACGGCCACAATTTAAATAAAGAGGGGAATTTTGAAATTGTGAAAGATGGGGGTGCGCTCCCTGTGTGAGCGGCTTTATTGATATAGAAAGGATATGGCGGGATCCGTCTTGCTGAAGCGGGATCCGTTTGCTGAATGCGGGATCCGTTTGCTGATGCGGGATCCGTTTGCTGATGCGGGATCCGTTTGCTGAATGCGGGATCCGTTTGCTAATGCGGGATCCGTTTGCTAAGGCGGGATCCGTTTCCTGAGGCGGGATCCGTTTGCTAAGGCGGGATCCGTTTGCTGATTGCGGGATCCGTTTTGGTGAAGCGGGATCCGTTTGCTGAAGCGGGATCCGTTTGCTGATGCGGGATCCGTTTGCTGAATGCGGGATCCGTTTGCTGATGCGGGATCCGTTTGCTAATTGCGGGATCCATTTGCTAGTTCAGGATTCGTTTGCTGGAATACGAGATCACCGTGGACCAAATTGCTGTTTCAGCTGGTGTTGACTTTATCGTGGGGATGCGGGCATGGTTGACTGTGGACCATTTTCTGCTGGGGATGAGGTGCTTTGAGTAGCGGATGCTGTTGACTTCGTGGTGGTACCTGCTATATGTGTGCTTGGCAGGTATATGTGTTTGTGCAAGATGATGCATGAAGTGTGAAATAGAGAGAGAAATTGTGCTCGTGGTGCAATGTGGTTTGAAAGCAGTTTTGCATGAGAGAGAGTTTTTGTAATAAGAATGGAGAAAGTGATTTTGTGTGTGAAGTGATTTTTGAAAGCAGAGATTTACTTGAGAGAGATGAATGATGTCCATACCTTCACTTACCATTGCCGTTGGATGGATTCGTGATGTTGTGGTAGATTCTTTAGCGGAGAGTGATGATGTTGATGGTGATGAATTGTTCTTGTCTTTGAAGGAGTGTCGGCGAGATGGTATTCTGGATGGTGGGTTGGTCGTGCCAAAAGGCTTCCTACGTATCCCTTTAAAGGAATCAGACCAGCGTAGTTCAAGGATGGTGGAGAATGCTGGAGGAGAAGCTAGGAGCAAAGCAAAGTAGAGCACATACTTTTGCACATAGATGGATAAAAAGAAAAAGAAAAATCTTTTTTTTTTTTTTTTTAAGATTAGAAGGGAAAGAATATGCACACATGTGAGAAAAAAAGATTCTTTTTTTTTAGTTCGTGGGTGAACCATTTTAACCATTGTGTGTCTGTAAAGCCAACCCAAGATCAAGTCATGTTCGGTCGAAGTCAGGATTGCCTCGCTTTGAATTCTGTCGTCGTTGCCGTGGTGTCCAACGAAATTGATGTCTAGCCCCAAGATATGTGTCGGTTATGGGGCTTCAAAAGGGACTATTGATGCCGAGATGCCAAGGGGTTGTTGACTGTAAAGCCCCTCGGATGCTGAACTTTGAGTGGCTTATGAAGCCCCAAGATGAATCAACTTTTAGCCCATTCAAATAAACTGTCTTTTGTTGTCGACGTGGGCAAGCCCCAAGAGAAGATCATTGATACCAAGCTTTGAGAGATTGCTAAGCCCCAAATGTCATGTGGGTTTCGAGATGGCGGGATGTGAAGACCTTTCGATGTGAAGCCCCAAATCGGCTTAGCTTTGTATTGAGAGCGGATGCCACATCGGGTAGGACTCTTGAAGGTGATCTCCTTCTTTCTCTTGCTTGGAGGTGGATGGCCCTTTTTGTGGTTGATACCCAAATGGCGGAAGGCCCATGTTGGAAGTGTAGTACGGTCTTCGGGAGACGTCTCGTGGGAGATGGTGATGTTGTTGCAGATGATAAGGTCTTGGTGTGATAAAGTCTCGAACGGTATGTTTGCTTGAGTCTTCTTGAGTTGAGCCGACGGCGGATCTTCGGATGCAGCCTGTGCTTTTGATCTTGGAGAAGGGGGTACTGTATTGCAGAAACATTGGGATTGGCCGTAACTCTGTCTCTAGAGTTAACATATTGGCATTGCCCGCCATAACTCAGCCGGGTGAGTATAGCATATTGAATCTTTTTCCTTTTCTCTAGGACTTCCTTCAGAATCTCGCTGTGAGTTCTAACAAGAATCATCAAATTCATTCATATCATCGGAGCCTTCATTTAAAACCAAGAGGCCTTTTGACTGGAAGTGTTGAGGGACCATTGGAGTTTGATCCCTTTCATGGAGCCATGAGACTACTCCCAAATTGCATTGCTCGGGTACCACTGCCCAAAATCTTGTTAATTACGAAGCCCCATTATTGCCCTTTGCTTGTATCACTGTAATGCTGTAGCCCAAAAGATTGTAGATTGCGAAGCCCCTTGAGACCTTTCGGTATAAAGCTTCAAATGTTGCTGGGGACATTGAAGTGAATTGCTTCTTGCCGAAGGAGCCTTTAAGACTTGACCGTAGCCCCTAGAGTGCCATCATTGATTGCGAGAAAGGTCTATCCTTGATTGGGGGAACGAGTACGGGCACACATGACAAGAGGGCTTTTTGACATCCCTTTTGAGAGACTTTGAGGATAGTCTCACACATCTTTCTCGAGCATAGCCCCTGGGGCTTATTGATTGTCAAATGAAGCAAAAGAAGCCCTTGTTCTTGAGTCACATAGCCCCTAGGGCTTCACCATTTGTTGAGCAAAGCAAGAGTGACTCATCCTCGTGCGGGGGAATATACATGAGAGGACATGGCAAGAGCTACTCCATTTTTCGGGAGCCTTTCGGCGTACTTTAGAAGCACATACTTGAAGAAACTTTGAAAACTGAGACACATGTTGTTTCTATTTGTTGCCCAAGCCAATTGACTAGCTAGGGATTATTTTGCAACCTCGTGCCCTTTTATGATAGGCACGTTCTCAGATGGGTCTTGGTTACCACGGGCCTTCTTTTTGTGAACCCAAAAATGCACACTGCTGGAGAATGATGCCGATAACCCAAGACAACCTTTGATGGTGCCATATCTTGTCGAGCCTTTTGCAATCCCAAAGTTGACTCGGTGGGGAATTGATTTGCTGAGGAGATCCAATGTAGAGCTTGTGCAGTTGTCTTCCTTAGAGGCCGGAGATCTCCATTTCTCTTTCCCTTCTCTCTCTCACTCTCTCATTTTTTTTATGACACACCCTGTTTTTTGCCTAGACCGCCCTTTCGGGTTTTCAATCTAGCGGGCATATCTTTTGCGCCTTCATTTTTTTACTCGATTAATGAGGAAGTGTGCATTGACTCTGGCTGAGGAGATAAGACATGTGATTTTGCGGTGGAGACCTTTTGTCACTAAAGGTGAGTGACATTGACTTGACTAGGGAAGTGGTCCCTAGTATTGACATGTATTTTTCTTGAATGACTCACGAAGGCAAGTAAGTCATTAAGAGAGAAGAGAAGGAAGGCCCCAATTTGATTGCAAGAAACTGGGAGTATCGCAAAAATAAGAGAAACCCCTAGACTCGACAAGGAACGGAAAGCGATTCCAAATCTAAGAAAGTTGTTCAATCTTTTGGTGATTAATTCATTGGCAAATGAATCGTACAAAGATATCATGACAAGTTCGAGAGGAAGGCCGATCACCATAACGCGCTAGGGCTAAACATATCTTATTTCTTGCATGAGACCGGACCCGAAGGTTGCCTACGTTCCTCCAGTGTAGAGGCTCAGGTCACCGTAGTTCTTGTGGATTCTCCATTCGTCGTGATGGAATTGTTGCTTCGTCGTGATGATTGTTGATGTCGCTACGTCCTTCGTTGGTGGAATGATGTTGATCCTTGATATGAACTTCTTTGAATGAGGGGGATTTTTTTTATTTTTTTTTTGCTCTAACTTTTGCCTAGGTTGATTTGAGGATTTCAACCTAGCGAGCCTTTTTTTTTTATCCCCTTTTGAAAACTTTGCTTCATGATCGTTGCTCCACCTTTCTTTGTCTTGATTTCGTCGTTGTTGATGTCTTCGTTGTTGATGCCGTCGTTGATGTTTAGCCCCTAGGCGTTCAAGCGATGGCCTTCATTCCAAAACTTGTTTAGACATTTTTTCATCATTTTGCCAAGAATTAATTGAACAACTTGGAAGAGTGTATGAGGACAGGAACGACTTTTATTTAATGATTGACTCAAAATTTAACATTGGACGAGAGAAAACATTAATGCACACTTAAGAGGACTTTTGACTCTTTTTTTTATCCTATTTCTAGGTAGAGAAATAGAAACGGAGATTGTTGTCATCATCCCCCATGTCGTTGTAGTCCTCATTGTCGTTGTAGTCTTCCATGTCACTACATTCTTCCATGTCATTGCTTGGGAACCCTTTGTCGTTGAAGCTTGTGTCATAGGAGGACTCGGCCACTTCTCGGAGCAAATTGTCAATTCTAACCCCCGCATCATACATGCTTGAAAATCGGAGTGAAAAGCCCCACGAAGATAAGTGCGGTAGTCCATTTTCAAACACTTCAAAAAGATGTCCATTTGTTCCTTCTTGGAAGGCCTATCAACCATCTCGGCTAGCTTGTCATTCCAACGGCGATAGAAGTCCCCAAATGATTCATCAACCATTTGCATGGTGCTCTCCAATTCCTTCTTGGTGGGGCGGAATATGGAGTTGCCTTGATATTGTGACTTGAAGGCAAGCATAGCGACATCCCAATTGAGGCGGGTGGAAACTGGAAGACCCATATACCAATCTTTTGCGACCCCCTCGAGAGTAAGTGGGAAGCATTGTGCCATTATTTGAGTAGACACTTTCTTTGGTAGCATGGCCCAAATGTAGGAGTCAACATGAGCGTCGGGGCAAGAGTTGCCGTTGAACTTGCCAATATCGGGCATCTTGAACTTTTCGGGAAGAGCCTCCATTGTGTTCATGAGGAGAGAAGATTGATGAAGATCGGTGCTTGGGCCCTTGTGCAAATTTAGCCCACTAAGATTTTGGTCAATGTAGGACATGAGAGTGTTGACCAAACCGGTATCAATGCTTTGGACCTTTCTTTCACTCGTGAGCCCTTTCAATTGGTTCTCGAGTTTGGATACTTCTCTTTTATGGGCCATTTCCACAAGCTCGTAACGGGCTCGCCATAAATCATCCTTGCGGCGAACATCCTCGGCTAGTGTATCAATTTGCCCTTTCAATACTTTCACCATGCGGAATAACCCTTCGTTGGACACGGGAATGCCGTTGTCGTTGCCGTTTGAAGCCATTAGACCTATGGAGAGAACACGGTTGATCTTAGGATGGCCCCACAAACACCTTTTGAGTAAAATGATTTCACCCACAAACAAGAAAAGACTCAACCACATAAAGAAAAATGACTCTTTTTTTTTATTTACAAAAGTCGGAAGGACGCGGTCCTTTTTGGAGTTTCTAGAAAAATAGTGGAATCGTCACACTAGTATATAGACCTTCTCGCGGTCCCATATACTCATCGGATTCCACCACGCTTGTGAATCCTACATGTGTCGGGATTAAACTAAATTAATGTAGTAAATCATACATGCGGGGACAGATTTTTTATTTGCGTCCATTATGACCACTTGGGGACGGAGTTTTATTTCGTCCATAACAACGAGTGGCATGTATGATTTGAAGACATTAGTTTAGGGAAATCTCGGCACATGGAAACTGACTTGAGTCACGGAGTGTTAGACCCTAACTAGAATTGTGTGGTTTGTGCTCGGCTAAAGAGAGGCTCAAAGGTCACCCCGGCATGTAGTCATGAACTACGCCACGGGCTGAGGTTTACCGCTTCGAAAGAGCCAAGGTCGAGTGGAGCTTGAAACTTTCTAGGACGGGCCTCGACGGGTTAGGGGTTGGACTTGTGCGACTCGATAGTGAGCAGTTGATAAGAATAATGTGCATGTAGTGTGAGGATTTTTTTTCAAAGGAAATAAAAAAAAAACAAATAAGCACGTAGTTTACAACTTTCGAATCACCCGTGTGACCGATAAAAATGAACAAAAAATAAAAATGGTTTTGTGCAAGCCCGGTGCCCACACACTGTCAAAACTGTCCATTCTGTTCACTGTTTCTGTTTCTGGGAAATGCCCAGAAGCGCGCGCATTCAGATGCCTATTCGGGAGGCGCGCGCGTTAGACTGATATAGGTGGAGGCGCCCGCTTCTGGGAAGTACCTGCAAATCAGCGGGTTCAAGGGATTGCCTTGACCCTAAATTATAGAACTTTTTCCCCTGTAGTAAACGTTAGCACAGAAACATGGAATTGAAAGACAAGATGGGAGGCGGGCGATTCTGGTAATTAGGGTCGGACGCGCGCGCTTTAGGCCAAGAAGGCCAGAGGCGCGCGCTTCCTACCCTTTTTAACCAGAATGCCCAGAAAATAAAATAAAAGAACACCAAAAATGAAAAACGCAAGTTTAACCCTCTATGTCCCCAGCGGAGTCGCCACTGTAGATACCCCGGGGAACCACGGCTTGGCTAGAGCGCGTGAATTACCTAGGATGTCTACTTGATTTTAAGAGTCGCCACCTATGTTTTAGAGGAACATAAGAAAAACCTAAAGAAAGCCAATTTTGTACGAAAACCAGAGATTCGGGAGAGAAGGGTTCGGGGGTTAGGTGACGGAGTGGGAAGTACTTAAACACCCACTCCGCCCCGCTTACGTGGATCTTGCTACTTTTGGTGTTCTAATGCTAAATGTCCTTCAATTAATTAATATAAAAATGTGCTAACAATTATAATGTAAAGGAAAAGGGGAAATAAAAAGATGAATGATTTTATTAATTTAATGCTAAAAGATTACATGTTGAACTATTGCTAGATAATTACATTAAGAAATGAGAATGTAAATTAAAGTGGAATTAAAATGTTGGGATGTAACCTTGACCAAACTTCAATAGTGAAGTGGTCTTTTGGTTGTATCCCTTTTTATGGAGATTGCATACATTGACTAGACATGAATAAAATAAGAAGAAGAAAAAGGGAAGTTGTACCTTAAGAAGAAGGACTTTAAACCTTGACTTGAAGATGGTGTTGTTGTAGAGAAAATGTTGTGCAACACTTTGTGTAGTGTTTTGTAGAGAAATCTTGTTGAGAGGATTTGTGTATAGTGTATGTGTAGAGAAAATTCAAGTCCAAAAAGAAGGTCCCTTTCCAAGGTAGGAGATGATGGTTTTTATAGGTAAAATTAGGAGGGAAAGGTTGGAGGGAAATTGGTCAATCCATGTGAAATGGAATTGACCAATCACAAATAAGATAAATAAAATAATAAATAAATAATAAAGAGAAAATCAAATAATAATAAAAAGAAATATTTTGTTTTTATGAAGAATGGCTAGAATAAAGGATTTGGGAGTTATGAAATAAGGGAGAATGAATGTGGATGTAAAAAGGAGGTGTTTGTGATCAAGAAGAGATTTTCTAAATAAGAAAAGGGAGGGAAAAATGGTGCTATCCGTTACTGCCAAAGTGGGAAGCGCGCGGGTCCGGCCTATTGAACCAAACGCGCGCGCGCCCCATGACAATTACGGGAGGCGCCCACGGGTGAGAATAACAGAATGACAGAATGACTCTAAAAGTTAACTCTGTTATGCAGTTTAGTCCAAAACTAACGGAATCAGTTAGAAACTTAACGCAAGTAACAGAAATTAACAAAAACAAGTTAAATAAAAATACTATGTATGCAATCGGGGTGAGAGGTCCAAAGCGGGGTGTCTACACTTGTGTTCTTCATCTACTTTCATATTCTCTTACGATTCTTCAAACCAGAGTTAACTCTATTTTCTGGTAACTACTTGATGATTTTACACTTGCATTTCAAATCTATTTTGAACTAATTTGTTCTAACTTGTGAGATCTTTTGAGTGATTTTGCAGAAAATGTCGAGCAACGAAAAGGATATCTATGGAGGTATGTTGACTCCACCTTCTTCGACGACGCTCTTGACGGTGATTTCTTGAAGAATCTTCTGATTGGCTCTCTGCTGGACTCCTTCATCACTCCAACTGGTGTTGAGTTTATCTTTTTGGGTCAAGTTCAAGAGTTCTTCTCAAATTCCTCCGTTATCACTGATCCCAATGACTCCTCTGTCTTCGTCTCCATCGCCTCAACCGTCGCCGGCGTGCCGATCTCTGTTACTCCTTCTTCTATTCATGAAACATTCCCTCTGCTTGGGAATGAGGGTGTTAACTCCATTACTGATGATAAGACCTTGGACAAGGCATGGACTCTAATGAGAGGAGCCGGTCCTAGGCTTAGTGGAGATAATCACCTGAAAGCTCATTAAAAAAGAAGATTCTTTGCCCTTGCAGAGATTGTTAACAGATGCTTGGTCTGCAGATCTGGCTCTCACAGCCATGTTACTAATATACAGTTTGAAGCAATGGCGGCCATCGTGTTGCAAGAAGAATTCAACTGGTGTGCCTATCTGTTTAGGGTCATTGCCATTGCTGCCGTTAAGTATAAGGAGGATAGAAGGAAGAACAAGGCTCACCCCGGTAAAGGATGCCATTATATGCTGATTAGCACTATCTTGAGGCGTAACTCAGCAATAGTTAGGGCTTCCCCTGCACCCCCTAGTCTTGATTTTGACAAGCTCAAATCCTTTAAGCTTACTGATTGGAATAGGATTTCCAAAAAGGCTCCTACCAGCACAATAGTTGTTCCTGCTGCTGGTACTCCTAAAAAGAAGAAGGCAAAGAAAGTTGTCAAGGTTGCTGATGTCGCCCCTGCCGACGTTTCTACTCCTGCTCCATCTACAGACAGGATTCTTGCCGATTCTACTCCAGCAGCTCCTAAGAAAAGAAGGCTAGTCAAGGCTGCCGATAAAGCTCAAGTCAAGAAGTCAAAGGTTGTATCTACTGATGATCTTCCTGCTGCTCCAAGGCCAAAGTCTTCAGTTGCACAAGTTCCTTCCTCTCAAATTCATTCTACTGATCCAAGATCTAAGCAGATCAGGTTTGCACCATCTCTTCTTGCCGGTGCAACACTTACTGCTCCCTCTGTGGTTATCAAGTCTGAACCCAATGCTACCGATGAAATGGCTGAGAGAAGGAGACTGATTGGATCTGACTTAAGGGTAAGAGTCCCTCTTCAAAAAGGAATTCTAGATCTTCCTTATTTACCTGAGCTCCATGCTGCTGCTGATGTAGCCTCTGGACCTTCTGTCAGAAAGTGTAAGCCAATCAGAAACCCAACATTTCACATCCTCTTTAGAAACCATTGGTCATTCACCAATAAAGTCTTATCAAAGAATTGGGTGTTCCCCATTGATCATCTCCATCCGTTTGTTCGCCGGTTGCTCCAGTTTCATGAGGAAAGAAAGGAGTCAGTTTCCCCTGGCAATCGTGCTGATTATGTTGATTTCACAAGCCTAAACAGGGTCACCGACATGTTTAAAGAGAAGTTTGTACCTCTTCAGAAATTCCAAAGGTTGTCTGAAAGTGAGTTAAGATTGGAAGGTATTTTGATTTGCTACCCCTTCCCTGGAATCAGGTCTATCTATTTCAAGATAGGATCAGACAGGATTTGATGGTGCAAGACGTATGGGTTGCTTATGCCTCAGTCTTCAACCAGCTGATGAACTTTGATGAACAAGATCCTTATCAGTTGGGAAGACCTGAAGATGAGGATGATTTGCTGAACTTCAATGACAATGAAAGGCTGGATAAGAGTGCTCAAGCCACTCAATTCGTATAGAATGTGCAGAGGATAACCCTGAATCTGCTGAACGATTCAGAGGCCTTTATCAAGGCTAGAGCTGCTTCTACACCAGCATCTACCTCTATTCCTGAACAAGTTCCTCCACCAGCAATCTCACCCATTCCAACTCCAGCCAGCTCTGTTGATACTGCTGATTTTGTTTGTACTCAGAAAGCTACTGGTGAAACAATCACCTCTTCTGATTTTATCGGTGAGTATGATAAGCTGCCGATAAGTGTTGTCTTCAAAAAGCCCTCTTCTGATCAAGATCATGCAGCTTCTGCCCCTACCTCTGTATCATCTGCTGAAGCATTTGTTGACTCGGTACTAGCCAGTGATGGCTCTGAGCGTGGCTCTGCTGATAAGTCTATTGAACAGATTGTTGAGTAAACTTCAGACACTCAACCTGCTGATGAGACCAGCACTGCTGATGAATCCTTAGTTAATCAAGTTGAGGAAACTATGGACACTCTACCTCTGATTGTTAAAGAAGACCAACTTGCATCAATTGAGGAAACTATAGAAACTCAATCTGCAGATGAAGTTGGTGACTTGCCGATATCAGGAGGAGCTTGTGCTGATGAAGAAGTTGTTGCTGATGTGTATGCTGATGAGCCAACTACCGACACTCATCCATCTGAGCCAACTGCTGACACTCAGATTATTAAGGTCCCTATCTCTTCTACTGATGTGATTCTGGTGGAACCTACTGGTGTTAGAGAGATTGTTGAATTGGGAGGAGGTTTCGATGCAGAGATTGCCAATCCAGATCATAATGCTGACCTTGGTGCTCTGATTGCTGCTGACTTACAGTTTGAGGAATTTCAGGATGCTTTATTTGCTCCTATTTCCTTTCCTTTGCTACCTGCTCCCGAGGCCCTTGTTGCTCCTGTTGTTGCTGCTGAAGCACAACCGGTTCCTGTTACTGCAGCTGCTAGTGGGAATGACAGCTCAGATGAAATTGATCCTGAGGACTATATAGAGCTGCCGTTAAATTCTCTGCAACAAATCCCTAATCCTTTTGGTCCAAATCATTCATTTCTTCCCAGCTCGACTAGTGAACAGCTTACATTCTTGCCCTGGATTAAACCTGAATTCAAAAGGAAGAAAGGGAAAGCTCCCCGGGTCTCCAAGCTTAAGGTGAAAGGACCAATTTTTGAACCTCTACATTGCTTGCCTGGTAAGCTCAAAGTTGGCGGCAAAATTCACTTACCTGGTCCATCTCCCAAGGAAGTCTGCATCACCGCAAATGGTTGGATGAAGAGGTGCATAATGATCAATGAAGAACTCTATGACATACTTGAATACCGAGCTACTGATCCTCGAGGTCTTCTGCACTTGGTTAAATCTGCTGCTCTTGCACTAACTCTGCCGATGTTCCATCCAAGACAGTGTGCCGATCATCTGGTCTATACCTCAAGGCTGATGAATGCCGGGTTGATGACCATGATTCTTGAAGGTCGTGCTTATTTGAACTTCATTCTGGCTATCTTTCTTTCACTAGAAGACAATGGTGTGTTCCATCTGCCGGCTAAACGTGCAGTTATTATTCATCCTCAATTTCCTTTGCCGATCGTCCGTGCCGATGTAGTTTCTGCCGATCTTGTTGCTTCCACCTCTGTTCCTGTTGAGTTCCTTCTTGCCGATAGATATGCTGCTGATGCTTCTCTCCTTCAACCAATTTTGCCTCTGCCATCTGCTCCCTTTCCTATGCCAGCTTCTCCATTACTGATTGTTCTATCTTCCGATGATGAGTTGTCTGTGCCTGCTCCTGATGGTCTTGTAGAAGATGCTGATCTGATCAATGAAGACTTCATTCCTTCCTTCCTGATGCATTCTTCTCTTGGTCTCTCAAAGCCCGTGGTACTGAATAGTATGTATGAATACTTCAGTCACCTTGAAGGGGATACTGAGGATTTACAAGTGCCTGTTACTCGTGCCGATCTGGGCGATACTGGTCTCTTCCTCCGCGACAAATTGAACCGTATTCATGAGGATCTTTCTGACAAAATCCTTAAGTCCAATCAGGAGGAGGAAAGCAAGAGAATCCAAGACCTGAAAGAACTTCCGGAGGACAGAGAATCAAGGCTGATTACCCTTTCAGAAAGTTTGGGAAGTATGCATTCCATTCAACAGCAGCTAGTTGTTGAGCAGAGATTGCAGATCAGAGACCTAGAAAGAACTGAAAAAGATCTATCTGCTGCCAAGTCTGCTCTTGCTGATGCTCAATTGAAGATAGCTGCTCTGGAAGCTAACAATGCCATGCGGACTGAAAGACTGGAGAGCACTCAAAGAAGGAAGAAGAGAGAAGCTGAAAAGAAAGAGAAAAGAGCAAAGAAGAAAGCCAAGCTTACCGACTCTACATCAAAGGCCACTGACCAGCAAGAGGATCCTCCTGTTTCCTAGTCAATGTAGCCAATGATATAGATATCCTGAAGACCTTCAACGCTTTATCCAAGACTTCTTTGCTAACCATTACTGTCTTATGTGTGCTTATTTTTATATGTTATATTTTCTTATAATATATGCTACTATTCATGCTAACTTTGTTTTGCAGTTTATTATTCTCTCTGCTGATCATAGCAATCAGCAACTCATTTTTTTCTTCTACCTTTTACTCTTACTTTTTATCAGTTTATATTTTTACCTTTTCTAAGACATCTAGTGTGTGACTTAGCTTAGGGAATGATAATAAATAGACATCCTTATACATTCTTTTACTAAGCTAAGATAGATGTTCTAGTATAGGGTGATTGGACTTAAGCAATTAGGAGGAGATTGTTGTTCAAATTTATGTTTAGGACATAGAATTGCTTAATCCCAATCATAGTTATCACTTAGGTGTTGGGTTTTGAGCAAACATGCACAGCGGAATAAACCCAAAAAGCCTAGATCCGATCACGATGATTAAATTAATATGGAGATGAATTTAGAACACTAACCGTGACGGAGCTTTAAAATTCTGAGATCTTCAATCTTTGTTCTTCGCGCTTCTTTGAATCACGAACGTAGGAACGACCGAAAAACTTGGATCACGAACTTTGAAGGAGTTGATGCCAACGCCCTCTATGTTTATCCACACGCGAACGAATTTCAAGAACGATTCTTGAACCGGATTGCTAGACCCAATAGAAACTCTTTCTACTTTGAAGGCTATATGGAAAATCAATGTTCTTGTTCTTGAGGAAGAAGAAGAACTTTGTTTTTCTCTCTCTCGGAGGCTATCTAATTGATATGGAATCAAATCATACTGATTAGGTCGTTGTTAGAGGTTTATATACTTATTAGTCCTAAACCGTTTAGGAGAAATAGGTTAAAACCCGTCACAACACGAAATCAGTTTTTGGGCCCGAACAGGGCCTGCTCGGCCGAGTCCTTTAAGGTGCTCGGCCGAGCACCTTTGCTCCAGAAAATCTGACCTTCTGATTTCCCATGCTCGGCCGAGTCATATGAGGTGCTCGGCCGAGCACCACCAGAATTCCGATTTTAGCCTTTTAAACAATTCGTCCTTTTGTGTGTGACCCCATAGGATTATATTAAGTTGGTAATGAGCCCAAACACATTTGTGCTCATAAATCATGAGCTGACTCTAGCAAGCCATCATGACTACCCAATTAATATAACTTGTATAAGTTCGTGAATCCTTTATAGAACATATTACAATCTCTTTGTTTCACGATGTCTATTGAACGTAAGCCATGGTCAATGGTCAACTTACAATGTTCAATGCTTTCTCGATCCAGAATGTATTGATAGTACAAATCTTATTTGAGCACGGCCATGCATTTCATCAACACCATTCTTCGAGTGGCCAAAGCTTGACATCTCTCTCTTACGAGGAACAAATCCCTTCTTGATTTATTACCTTTCCCTACATGAATCCGATTACGCCAATCACATTCTTTATAGCTACCCGATTAGGGGTAACGTTTGAATATGTCAAACGTAATGTTCATCGAGTGGAAGACTGTGATAATCTCAGGTCTAAAGATTCCAGTAATATAACTATATGAGACTTAATTATGACATTGTGACCATGACATAAATCTCATATGGGTCAGTCCAGTATTTGGTCTCCAACTAATACCCATAAGTTTAATTGTATCCCATACACCATAATCATCATATGATTATCCATTAAACTTATACTAACAATTAATCATAATTATCAGGGACGGGGATTATTATAATAAACATGCAAAGGATATAATAATCAAACATTCAATATCTTTAATATATAAATAACATTAATCGTTTTACAAAACGTGCCTAGAGCATACAACACCAACAATCTCCCACTTGCACTAGGCCTAATTAATGTATCGAATACCCATAGACCTAACATGACCATCATGCTTTGCTTGTGGAAGACCCTTTGTCAATGGGTCGGCAATGTTATCATCAGTTGGTACTCTGCATATATTCACGTCACCTCTGTTAATGATTTCTCGAATGACATGGTAACGCCTAAGTATGTGTTTGGACTTCTGATGGTTTCTTGGTTCCCTTGCTTGAGCAATAGCACCATTATTATCACAATAAAGGTCTATTGGATCAGCAATGCTAGGAACTACCTTTAGTTCAGTTATGAACTTCTTGATCCAAACAGCTTCTTTAGCAGCATCGGATGCAGCAATATACTCAGCTTCCGTTGTAGAATCAGCGACAGTACTTTGCTTAGAACTCTTCCAGCTAACAGCACCTCCATTAAGCACAAATACAAATCCAGATTGCAATCTAAAATCATCCTTGTCGGTTTGGAAGCTTGCATCTGTGTAACCACTTACAACAAGATCACCTTCCACACCTCCATACACCAAGAACGAATCTTTAGTCCTTCGCAAGTACTTAAGAATCGTCTTGACTGCAATCCAATGATTTTCACCAGGATTTGATTGATATCTACTCGTCATGCTCAAAGCATACGAGACATCGGGTCTAGTACATATCATGGCATACATGATTGATCCAATTGCGGAAGCATATGGAATCCCAATCATTCTCTTACGCTCATCAGTTGTCTTAGGACACTGATTCTTGCTTAGAGTTATGCCATGTCCCACTGGCAAATTTCCTTTCTTAGAGTTTTCCATGCAGAATCTCTTAAGAACTTTGTCAATATATGTATCTTGACTTAAACCAACCAATTTCTTGGATCTATCACGATAGATCCTAATGCCAAGGATATAAGCGGCTTCTCCCATATCTTTCATAGAGAAACACTTTCCTAACCAAGTCTTTACAGACTGTAGTGCGGGAATGTCGTTTCCTATGATCAATATGTCATCTACATATAGTACCAGAAATAATACTACGCTCCCACTAATCTTCTTGTAAACGCAAGGTTCATCTTCGTTCTTGATGAAGCCAAACTCTTTGACCGATTCATCAAATCGAAGATTCCAACTCCTAGAGGCTTGCTTCAATCCATAAATGGATCGTTGCAATTTGCATACTTTGTTAGAATTTTCTGGAATTACAAAACCTTCAGGTTGTGTCATGTAAACATCCTCAAGCAAGTTCCCGTTAAGGAACGCTGTTTTGACATCCATTTGCCATATCTCATAGTCAAAATATGCGGCTATGGCAAGTAAAATTCTTATAGACTTGATCATTGCTACGGGCGAAAAGGTTTCATCATAGTTGATACCATGAATCTGCCTATAGCCTTTCGCTACAAGTCTAGCTTTATAAGTATGCACCTTTCCATCCATGTCAGTTTTCTTTTTGAAAACCCATTTGCATCCTATGGTTTTTACACCTTCGGGCGCATCAATCAAGTTCCAAACTTGATTATCATACATGGATTTAATTTCAGATTCCATGGCTCCAAGCCATTTATCTGAATCAGGAGCGGACATCGCTTCTTGGTAGGAAGTAGGTTCGTCATCAACTATGACTTCTACTTCATTGCTATCCGTCATGAGAAATCCATATCTCTCAGGTTCAGATCGCACCCTACCAGTCCTGCGAGGAACTTGAGTATTCTGAGTAGGTTCCACAACTCTTTGTGAAACTTGTTCAGATCCAACATTTTGTTCCATGTAATTTTCGGGTTCTCGAATTTCTTCGAGATTAATTTTACTCCCACTAATTCCTTTGGAGAGAAACTCTTTCTCTAGAAAGGTACCATGACGGGCAACAAACACTTTGTTTTCCGTGCGGTTGTAAAAGTAATAACCCTTAGTTTCCTTAGGGTAACCAACGAAAATACATTTATCAGATTTAGGTGTGAGTTTGTCAGATATGAGCTTCTTAACAAATGCTTCACAACCCCAAATCTTCATGAAAGACAAACTAGGTTTTCTTCCAGTCCACATCTCATGTGGAGTCTTTGGAACAGATTTTGTTGGAACATTATTTAGTGTTAGTGCAGCAGTTTCTAGTGCATGTCCCCAAAAGGTTAAAGGAAGATCAACTTGACTCATCATGGAGCGGACCATATCCAATAAAGTCCTATTTCTCCGTTCGGACACACCATTCCATTGTGGTGTCCCAGGTGGAGTTAATTGTGAAACAATTCCACAATCTTTCAGATGATTGTCAAATTCTTGGCTTAAATATTCTCCACCACGATCTGATCGAAGTGCTTTAATAGTTTTGCCAAGTTGATTTTGTACTTCATTTTGAAATATTCTAAATATCTCAAAAGATTCACTTTTATGTTTCATTAAGTAGACATAGCCATATCTACTAAAATCATCAGTAAAAGTTATGAAGTATTGATATCCTCCCCTAGCATTGCAACTCATTGGTCCACACACATCAGTATGTATGAGGGCCAATAAGTCATTAGCCCTTTCACTACTCTTAGTAAAAGGTGCCTTAGTCATCTTTCCAAGTAAACATGACTCACAAGTTTCATATGATTCAAAATCATGTGAATCTAGAAGTCCGTCCCCATGGAGTTTTGAGATACGCTTCTCATTAATATGACCAAGACGGCAATGCCACAAATAAGTATGATTTACATCATTAGGTTTGGATTTCTTATTTATATTATAAACATTCTCATTATTCCCACTTTCAACATCAAGAACATAAAGGCCATTAAATGAACATGCAGTACAATAAAGCATATCATTTAAATAAATATAAAACTTCTTATTTTCAATAAGAAACTTAAAACCTTCATTATCCAAACAAGAAATTGAAATAATA
Source organism: Campanula takesimana (assembly GCA_026119855.1). Classification (NCBI taxonomy): domain Eukaryota; kingdom Viridiplantae; phylum Streptophyta; class Magnoliopsida; order Asterales; family Campanulaceae; genus Campanula; species Campanula takesimana. The sequence goes on along the minus strand of JAOWBW010000197.1, from coordinate 1,195,096 downwards.
TTTCTACTTAAATCCGGAACGTAATAACAATTGTTCAAAACAAGAATTAATCCGCTAGGTAAAATGACATCATATGTTCCTACGGCTAATGCAGCAACTCTTGCTCCATTTCCCACGCGTAGGTCCACTTCGCCATCTTTAAGTAGCCTTCTATTCCTTAGTCCCTGCACATTTAAACAAATGTGAGATCCACATCCAGTATCTAATACCCAGGAGCTAGAAGTAGAAAGTAGAATATCTATAACATAGATACCTGAAGTAGATGCAGTCCCACCGCTCTTCTTCTTCTTTAACTCTTCCTTGTAAACCTTGCAATTTCGTTTCCAATGTCCAATCTCATTGCAGTGGAAACAAATTGCATCCTTTTGGGAAGCAGGTTTAGCCACATTAGCTTTGGCAACAATTGCCTTGCTAATCTTGGGTTTGACAACTTTTGCCTTACCCTTTCCTTTGCCTTTTTGGCCCTTTCCTTCCTTAGACACAATGAGTACAGGAGCGGTCTCTTTACCAATTTTCTTTTCTGCCTGCTTAAGCATCCCATGCAATTCAGACATAGTCTTATCCATCCCTTGCATATTAAAGTTCATGACGAACTGATTATAGCTTTTGGGCAATGAATTAAGAATAAAATCGGTAGCCAACTCAATCTCAATTGGATGGCCAAGCCTCTCTAGTTTCTCAAAGTAAGCCTTCATTTTCAAAACATGAGGGCTCACAGACTGTCCTTCGCTCATCTTGCATGAGACTAGGGCAGCTATGGTGTCGAACCTCTCTTGCCTTGCTTGTTCTTGGAACATATCTTTCAATGTAGCAGCAAGGTCAAATGCTTCCAAGTGTTCAAGAATCTTCTGAAGTTCTGAACACATGGCCGCAAGCATAAGACAACCCACCTCACGAGAATCATTCACATGTTTCTTGTAGGCGTTTCTCTCATCCTTGGGTGCATTAGAAGCAGGTTCTTCTTCAGGAACGGGCTCATCAAGAATATAGAGCTTATCCTCATGCTTTAGAACAATTCTAAGGCTACAGATCCAATCCGTATAGTTAGCTCCATCTTCTTGAAGTTTCTCCTTCTCAAGGATAGATCGCAGTGATAAATTTGTATTCTGAGCCATTATCTACAATTATGCAAACATATAATTTAATATAAGTACCAACTTAATTAAAGATATTAAATTAATAGTATTTTACAAATACTCCCACTAAATTATATAACCTTCATATACATCCAATGTATGATATAATTTGAATGGGCTAAGATCCATATTTCACTTAACTTTGAGTCGGCTAGGGCACGACTGCTCAAAATAAGTTATTTAGGTAGACAACTCCTTGTCAATCATATCGTATATGACTCTTAGATCTTTTATGAGATTTTAGGTATCGTATATCTAACATGTTTTAATCTCATCTGTGCCTTAGGCCCAAAACTGTTTTGATAGCCTAATTAAGTTAAACCATTTTAAACGTATAGGAATCACTGTTTCCTCATCTTGCTCATAAATGGATAGAATCAATGCACCTACGCTAGGGCGTAACCCACACAAAACTACCCACGTACTCACAAGTGTTTTAATCATGGATTGGCACGGAACTTAAATTTTAAAGAAGGTTCATGACATATAGCATGGTCAATGTTTATAGTCACATAATATAAACACATAAAGCAATGGTTAATAATTTAACTAATCTCATTAATTAAATTAAGATTTTATGTGATTGATTTATGGGGATAAATTCTTTAACACATTATTGAGAGCACGATTGTACGGTCGAAACTAAGCCAGAAGGCATCCACAACCCCGTACCAAATTTAGAAACTAGAAGAAACAACTATGTAAGGTCGAAACTAAGCGAATAGGCATCCACAATCCCTTACATAAAGTAACTCGATTCTAAATTCTTTTGTCCCATCAATTTATTACTTTGACCTTGATATTTGTTTTCAGGAAACACGGTTTCTCAAACCAGCCATCTAACAAACAAATTCAATCCAAAGTGATTTTAAACAAGCTATTTAATTTCAGGAAACACGGTTTCTAAAACCAGCCATCTGAAAAACAAATTCTGTCCAAAATCAACCTGCTCGGCCGAGTCCTTTAAGGTGCTCGGCCGAGCGCCTCTGTGTTCCAGAAAACCCTTTGCTTCTGACGACTCTGCTCGGCCGAGTCTTATAGACTGCTCGGCCGAGCACCACGAACAGAACAGATTTTCTTGTCGAATTTTAATTCTAAGATTGCCTTCCCGATTCATTTAGGATTTGGTGTTCATAATGATCATATCATCATGTTCATCAAAACTTTGAATAAACGATTTATTCATGAATCAAAGATCATCAACAAATCAATCCAATTAATTTTTGATAATCTAAAGGAACATAATAATCAAATTATTATTGTAATCGTAGATCCCACATAACGTATTTAAACGGTGCGATTTTATGGTTTCAATATATCTCATATATAAACATAAAACTCAGATCACATAAATATCTTGAATCCAAATTCTCATAGCATGCCAAAACATATAATCCAATTATATCATTAACATGTTATTATTAAAATAATCATGATGAACGGGGCTCTGATACCACTGTTGGGTTTTGAGCAAACATGCACAGCGGAATAAACCCAAAAAGCCTAGATCCGATCACGATGATTAAATTAATATGGAGATGAATTTAGAACACTAACCGTGACGGAGCTTTAAAATTCTGAGATCTTCAATCTTTGTTCTTCACGCTTCTTCGAATCACGAACGTAGGAACGACCGCAAAACTTGGATCACGAACTTTGAAGGAGTTGATGCCAACGCCCTCTATGTTTATCCACACGCGAACGAATTTCAAGAACGATTCTTGAACCGGATTGCTAGACCCAATAGAAACTCTTTCTACTTTGAAGGCTATATGGAAAATCAATGTTCTTGTTCTTGAGGAAGAAGAAGAACTTTGTTTTTCTCTCTCTCGGAGGCTATCTAATTGATATGGAATCAAATCATACTGATTAGGTCGTTGTTAGAGGTTTATATACTTATTAGTCCTAAACCGTTTAGGAGAAATAGGTTAAAACCCGTCACAACACGAAATCAGTTTTTGGGCCCGAACAGGTCCTGCTCGGCCGAGTCCTTTAAGGTGCTCGGCCGAGCACCTTTGCTCCAGAAAATCTGACCTTCTGATTTCCCATGCTCGGCCGAGTCATATGAGGTGCTCGGCCGAGCACCACCAGAATTCCGATTTTAGCCTTTTAAACAATTCGTCCTTTTGTGTGTGACCCCATATGATTATATTAAGTTGGTAATGAGCCCAAACACATTTGTGCTCATAAATCATGAGCTGACTCTAGCAAGCCATCATGACTACCCAATTAATATAACTTGTATAAGTTCGTGAATCCTTTATAGAACATATTACAATCTCTTTGTTTCACGATGTCTATTGAACGTAAGCCATGGTCAATGGTCAACTTACAATGTTCAATGCTTTCTCGATCCAGAATGTATTGATAGTACAAATCTTATTTGAGCACGGCCATGCATTTCATCAACACCATTCTTCGAGTGGCCAAAGCTTGACATCTCTCTCTTACGAGGAACAAATCCCTTCTTGATTTATTACCTTTCCCTACATGAATCCGATTACGCCAATCACATTCTTTATAGCTACCCGATTAGGGGTAACGTTTGAATATGTCAAACGTAATGTTCATCGAGTGGAAGACTGTGATAATCTCAGGTCTAAAGATTCCAGTAATATAACTATATGAGACTTAATTATGACATTGTGACCATGACATAAATCTCATATGGGTCAGTCCAGTATTTGGTCTCCAACTAATACCCATAAGTTTAATTGTATCCCATACACCATAATCATCATATGATTATCCATTAAACTTATACTAACAATTAATCATAATTATCAGGGACGGGGATTATTATAATAAACATGCAAAGGATATAATAATCAAACATTCAATATCTTTAATATATAAATAACATTAATCGTTTTACAAAACGTGCCTAGAGCATACAACACCAACATTAGGATCCCCCATTTTTTAATAGAACCTTTGTAAGGTACCCTTAGGATTCTTGGTGACCAGCACATGTGTATTCCAACTCTTCAATCTTGGAAAACCAGCAGAAGGAAGCACAATCAGCAGACCAGAATTCAACATGCCGATCAACTTACTACTCAAGTTGCCGATGACTTAAACAATCAGCAAGGACAATCTGAACCTTACCGACATTCAGGTTTTGTTGTTCTATCTCAATGTCAACTTATTGATTGTATCTGTCTTTTCTACTGTCTTATCAGAAAGTTGTTAAACTGCTCTGTCATGATTACTGCGCCGTCTGACACATAGCTAGTTTTATCTATACTTTGTCCCTACTTGCTTTTTGCAGGTAACCGGTTGAGATAAAGGGGTCTTTACCCATCAGACTTTTGCAATCATGCGTGTACTCCATATCTTCGCCATTAATGCTAAAAATACCGCATTTAATGCTCCTCAACTACCCAGCTGGATATTCAAATTGCAAGCCTTCTTCTACAAGACTCAAGACATTCACTCCTCTTATAAATAGTGGACTTAGAGCATTGAAGAAGGTTGGTGAAAATAGAGCATTGAAGAGAGTTGAATGTTTTTTAGTATTCATTAAAGACTCAAACATTCTGTCCAGATAATCATTAGACATTAATAGGACATACACTTGTGCACCAACTCAACAACAATGTTAGTATTCCCGAACTAGATCATTTAAGGAATACGTTGTTTGAGTTATTCACACACCCACCTGAGTGAGATAAGTTCTCTTGGACTTGCCGCTCAAAAACACTTGGTCAGATTTGTATTACGATCTATTAGTGATCTCTAGAATTTAGTCTTTGTTTCCAGCAAAGCCGTGCTTGTAATAGACTAGAGATATCTAATAGTACTCTTAACCCAAATCTAAGTTCTGACCAAACTTGGTAGAGGACGTAGCAGTATTTACACTGTGAACCTCTCCAAATCTTTGTGTCTCTGTTGCTTACTTTATCTTTGCCGGTTGAAACTCTATCACCGGCAGATTGCATATGTTTGTATTGATTCATTGTAATTTTTATTGACCAAACTCTTGAAACTGCATTGAACTTTTAGCAATCACTTTGTGTTAAAACCAAGCTCTCAAAACCTTTTTCATACTGATTTTTGTGTGAGTTAAAACCAAGTCATATCTTCTCCGCTGCGCTTACTGATAATAGTTTGCAAACTGATAAGTGACTTTGCATTTATAAAAGTGTTTCTTTGTAAAAGTTTAAAAAGGCTATTCACCCCCCCCCCCTCTAGCCTATTTTCCTACCAATTGGGCCTAACAACATCAAATTTCTGGAAGAGTTTACAGAGAGCGTTGGGGACGGAGTTAACTATGAGTACATCGTTCCATCCTCAGATAGGCGGACAGTCAGAAAGGACGATTCAAACTCTTGAAGATTTACTGAGAGCAATGTCGTTGAATTGGCAAGGAGCGTGGGATGATCACTTACCACTAGTGGAGTTTGCCTACAACAACAGTTACCAATCTAGTATTAGAATGGCGCCGTATGAAGCTCTATATGGGCGGAAATGTAGATCGCCTGCGTGTTGGGATGAATTAGGTGAAAGGAAGCTAACTGGACCCGAAATTGTTCAAGTAACGGCGGATAAGGTACAACAGATTCGCAAGTGGTTGTTAACTGCGCAGAGTAGGCAGAAATCGTATGCGGATAATCGAAGACGCGATCTAGAGTTTCAAGTAGGGGATCACGTATTCTTGAAGATCTCACCGACAAAAGGAGTCATGCGATTTGGAATTTGTGGAAAGTTAAGTCCTAGATACGTGGGACCGTTTGAGATTCTAGAACGAATAGGAGCAGTGGCCTATAAGTTGGCTTTACCTCCTGTACTGGCTGGTGTGCACAATGTATTTCACGTATCGATGTTGAGGAAGTACGTAGCTGACCGAGCCACATCATAGAGTACAAACAATTACGTTTTCGAGAAGATTTGAGTTATGATGAAAAGCCAGTGAAAATTGTAGACCGTAAAGATCAAGTATTACGGAAGCGAGTGATTTCTTACGTAAGAGTGCAGTGGAGCAATCACACGGAAAGAGAAGCCACGTGGGAGCTCGAAAGTGAAATACGTGATATGTATCCCGCTTTGTTTGAAGATTAAGGTACGTTTAGTTTGGAGGACCAAACTCTTTTAAGGGGGTAAGAATGTAATAACCCGACTCTTGCAGTTTTATTAATTGGGTGGACTTCTTTAATTAAAATAAGTCCGTTGGGTTAAGTTAGTAGGCCCAAGTCTTTATTTAATACTAGTTAAAATCCTAGCCCAATTAGGATTCATTAAATCTTAGGGGTATAAATTAAAAACTCTACCGTAACTTATTATTATTTCCACCGCAAAAGAAAGTGAAGAACGGGAGTTTGAGAGAGAGAGGCGACGGCGGGAGAAACAGCCGCTGGAAGGAGAAAGAAATCGGGAAAGAGAGAAGGAAATCGACCCAAGGTAAAAACCTAGTTCCCTAACCTATCTTGTTCACTGGTATTGATCAAACCTTTAGTAATCATGTTTGAAAGGAAACCTAATGGTAGATTAATGAACTAGGGTTGCTAGAATGAAAGTCATAAAAGGGGAAGATGATGGATTGGGTGTGTGTGTGTATGTGTGATTGTGCGCAAGAGTAATGTGAGTGGGCAGTGTGTGCGTGTGTTTGCTATGTGCATGTGTGTGTGTGTGGCGGCAGTGGCTGCCGTGTGTGTGTGTGCGTGTACTGTGAGTGTGTGTGCGTATATTGCGTGCGTATGTGAGTGTTTAAGTGTGCTGTGAACAGAAATTGTAGGTGCTGTGAATAGTGTTTTGGTGTGGGTATTCAAATATTAAAACATGATGTTTTAGAATAGAACTACGAAACCCTAAGGGTATGCTGGTAAACCTACAAAGGTGTTTTGGGTATAAGATTTAATGGGTAGTATAACCCTAGAATGAATATTAATCTTAATGAGAGCTAAAAAGTATAACTCGTAGGTTAATAAAAGGAGAAGTAAAGTATTTTGGGGACGGAGGTAAAAGTATTACTTTTTTCTAAGATAGCTTTCGTATGATTGTAGATACGTGCGCGTGGTAGTGCAAGAAGAGTTAACGCGAGCAATGTAAGGAATTACGTTCTTAGTAGTATATTTGGCTTCAATCCTTGTTTAGGATTCCCAATCTCTGATTTTTGTTAAAATTAATCTACCTATGTGGCTAGGTAGTATTTTAAATAACTATTCCATTCAGCGAATGTTATCGTTCCTTGTTATCCGCCCTATTGATGTTATTGTTGTTCAATTGGGCTATCATGCGTATGATTTGTATTGTGATTTTGGTGTCTAAAGTGAAATGTACACCTTCTTTTAAAAAGTGATCAAGTACAGTTTTGTAAAGTTAAGCTTTGTGTTATAAAGCTCTTTAAAGTGAAGTTTGGTAATAAGTAAAGTGACTACAGTTATCCATAATCCCGAAACGGATAAGTGGACCTCTTATAGTTATCCATAGTTCTAAGATGAACATGTGGACCCCTTTGCGTTGCTTGATGAAGTAGCGTAGGTTATCATGATACACCGATATTGGGTGCGGTCAGTAGAAACCCGAGCCCTGGGTACAGCATGTGCTTAATCCCTAAATTAAGTAAAGTGAAGTAAAGTAAATTAAGTAAAGTGAAGTGAAGTAAAGTAAAGTAAAGTAAAGTGTTTTGTGAAAGGTTATGTTTTGGAAACTAATAAATGTTTCTTTTCAAACTAAGTACTTGTTTGATCCTTGAGTTACATCCTCTCATTGTTAATTCATTGTTACCGTTCGTTTCGGTCATCTCCTCTTAGTACCCGAGGGGATCTCGTATGAACTTACTGGGCATTGTTCGCTCATTTCTTCCATTCTTATTTCTCTCCAGGTTATAAATAAGCAGGTCAAAAGTCGCAGGGTTTTGGCGGCATAAGAGTTACCTTTTGATTAAAGTTAGTTAGTAGATATGTTTTCCGCTGCGTTTAAGTTCTAGTCTTTAATTTCCGTTAGTTACCTTTTGAGCTAGTGACTTGTACTAGCCATTTGGGTTTGAATGCTGGTTAAAGTTTGAATTGTGGTTATTTGTAGCCGTTGGGGCATTCTGAATTTGGGATTTATTCAAATAAGTTATTATTTGTTAGTTTGTGAAAAGTTGGGGTGTTACACATCCACTGTGGCATTACCCACAATTGATGCAATGATTACTCCCAGCATCTCAAAATTATTATAACTGGATCAAGATTCAACAAACAAGCAGATAAAATCACACACAAGAACACGAGATTTACGTGATTCACTATCGCGAGATAACTACGACCACAGGCAGGGGGAGAATGCTTTTATTACTATAAAGATCCAAGAAGAATGTTACAGATGATCTACGTATGAAACAATAAACACACTAGATCGATGATGAAACCCTAAAAACATGTAAATCTAGGTTTCACCAGTTGTAACAACATACAAGTCCTATGGGAAAAATATGGAGGGTCAAGAGTATTAGTACTCTTGACCTAAATCCTCCACGGCATTCAAGAATCTGAACGGGCTTGGACTTCAATTCTTGCCAGTAGCATGCGCCGGCATAGGTTGGCCCCATGACTTCCTATGCGGACAACTCATCTGCGCGCATGCCTAAACTTATCCAACCTGCACGACCTTCTGCCTTACCATGTGGGCAGATCACTTAGGCGCATGTCAACCTATGCAGCCGCATAGGTTGGGCGCAAAGCCCCTTCACTTTGGCGCATGTCAACCTATGCAGCCGCATAGGTTGGGCGCAAAGCCCCTACCAGTTTTCCCCAAACATGTTTCAAGGCACACGATTCTAACAAAAATGATTGTCCATTTCTTCAAAAATCTTGACCCAAAATGAATGTGCAAAATTTGGAGAAGTTACTAAATCATCCATCATCAAACAACCAAGTTCTAATTCAGACTAGCACAAATAAGAGGTGGTCTCCCATGAGAACAAGGGGATCCGTCTCATGCATGAGACGGGTCGCCCCATGACCCATGGGTCGAACCCGCCACGTGGCAACCCACCATTGGCCGGAATTTTTTTTTTTTTTTGTTTTTTTTGAGTTTTTATATATTTTTTTTTCGGCTTTTCAGTGGTTTAGCAAAAAATAATAGTTACCATCTCTTAAAGTAACATTGTTCATAAGTAAACGTAATACTTGTTTTAAAAAAACAAAAGCTCGTTTTTACCCATTTGAAAAGTAATAACTTATGTATATGAATGTAATAGTAAGTTTATACAAGTAAATGTAACACTTTGATTGACGAAATTGTAACAGATTTTTATAGATAATGTAATACTTTTACATGTATCATGATAAATTTGACCCCATTGTAACTTATTGTTTGAAAACAAATAGATATCTATACATATGTATTACAATTATTTACAAATACTATTACATATAAATAACACGTTTGTTACATTTTAGTTATAATAAGTATTACTTTTGGCAAACGAAGAAAACATAGGAATAACACTATTACTTTAAGAGATGGTAACTATTACTTTAAGAGATGGTAACTATTACTTTTCACAAACCGAAAAAAAACCAAAAATAAAAATATAAAAATTTTAAAAAAAAGCAAAAAAAAAAAAAAAAAAAAAAAAAATTGGGGCCAATGAGGGGCTGCCACGTGGCAGGGTCCCCCCATGGGTCCTGGAGCAGGGTTGTGGGTCGGGTAATGGGTCAAAAAAATGACCCGTCTCACCCATGAGACAGGTTGGAGTGTTCTCACACAAGTTTTTTTCCACAAATAATACATTATGGTGAGATCACTGATGGTTTTATGTACTTGTGCTACTAAAAGTACTTCAACCTCAACTTTCTCAAATTTCCCTCGAACTTCAAATTAAACATTCAGTTTGGGACGGAGAGAGTACTATCTAAAGCTTTTTTACATAAAAGGAGAACTAAAATCTTATGGTACACATCAATAGGCCCGTTTGTCACAGCTGATGGCTGATGACTTTTGGCTGAATGACTTATGTTTATTGTCAGAATAGTGTTTGTTTTGGCTGATTTTAAAATGCTTATGAGCTGTCTTAAGCAAATTGTGACTGTTTGTTGAAAAAGCTAAAAAATGGTTGAATATAATACAAATACCAAAATACCCCTCATATATAAATAAACACATAATAATTATAATATAATATAATTGTATAACTATTATTATCTAATTATAATTATTTAATTGTTATAATTATTAATGATTATATATTCATAATTATCATAATTATATAAAAATTAATATTATATATAATTTTATTAAGTATATATTAATAATGATAAAAATAATATTAATAATAGTAATATAGTTTTAATAATATGATGATTATATAATATTAATAATATAATTATAGTAATAATAATAATACTAATAATAATAAAATATAATAATAATTTTGTATTATTATTAATTTTATAATGATAATAATAACACAATTGTAATAATAATATATTTATGATTATATAATGATAATAATATAATTACAAAATAATAAAATTATTATTATTATTATTATTATTATTATTATTATTATTATTATTATTATTATTATGTAACTAACTTATATAAATCATACATAGAAAAGGAAGAGTATTATTGACTTACCAAAAGTGATGAAACTTCCATATTTTCAATAAGCCAAGAAAAGCATCATTTTTCTAGCTTTTTAGCTTTTACTTATTTATGCTTTGAGGGAGTTGTACTTGACTTATTGGCTTTTAGCTTATAAGTGAAAACAAACACTACTAAAATAGCTTATTTTAAGTCAAAAGCCATACACTACTAAAATAGCTTATTTTAAGTCAAAAGCCATAAGCTAACCCAAATAAGTGAAAACAAACCGGCACAATATCATTCCAACCTATCTCTGCATGCTAGAAGATCTGCCAAGCCCCCTCAGTTGCGATTTCTGTTGCCTAAAATACAACTGACCAACTAGCATTTTCAAACTTGTACCATATGCATTCCAAATTCTGGGATGTGTTCAGCAATTAGCCAACCATGCTACCAAACTTTTCTGGTATAAATACCAATCTGCATTTTTTCAAATTGTATCATCTAAATAGCGAGTAGGGTTGATAATTAAAAGTTTGCAAATTCAGAGCATCAAGCTAATCTTCCCACCGGTTAGAGGTCATTCTACTTCTAGGTTGATCTATGATCACAACCCCAAACCTGCAAAAGATCCCCACACTCCATCCCTCCCTTCGCTCCACCGCTAACAGGACAGAGGTGGCGACTGTTCATCTTTTTTCTTGGTTTTATTCTGCACCAGTCAAATACAATGGTCTCTCATCCACTCCAACTACTAGCCCAATATCAACACCCAAAAATGTTGAAGAAAAAAAAAACATTCCAACATATGTACAACAAGCCCATAAAGCAAACCTTGAACTTTCACTCTTGTTTTTAATTGGTATCACAGTTTTGAGCTTTTTTAAATGATCCCATACACAAACCATCAGATACAGTAGTCTCATTGTCCAAACCTTTTCTCAAGTAAAAATACACAAGCACTAACCACTTTCCCTAAAATACATAAGTTACAAAAATTCTAGCAGTCCAATCCAAGTATCCTCGCCCAAAATGTCTGCAATATCCAGAATGTTTGGGCAAAAATTAAAAGGGTTGCAAGCTGTAATAAAGCATACAAACTTAATCAGCATAGAATCAAGGTCTTTCTACATAAGAGATAAGTCTCTCGACAACCACAGAAACTACAACTCATAGTCTTCTATCATATCCAAATCATATGGTACGGCCTTCAAAAACAAAAAATTAATATAAATAAACTTCTAATCTGGGCTAAGACACAGTGCAATTTGTTGCACTCATCGTATTTAAGATGATAATCTCTCAAACCACAATAACTCCATCCCTGCCCTAAAGGAGAATCTTTAACATACTATTCACTACTCCCTCTATCCCAAAATGATAGTCTCATTTTGGTTGACCCAGAAAGTTAGTACCATTTCCAAACTTAAGGATTCAAAATCACTGAATTTCTAAAACTTATAATGTCACCTTAAAAAAAAAAATTAAAAGTCAAATGAGACTATCATTTTGAGACGAGGGGTATTTAACTTACCACTATGACCATCAAGTCAGATTCCCATTCAATATACATGTCAAGACAGTATTAACGTGCCTTGCCAAAGATGAATGCAGGACAAAAACAAGACATAACATTTAGCAACACCATAGTTTAGCAAGTAAAACTGCTCTTATAAATTAATGGGAAAAAGATGACTGAATATGGCAACAACAAATTAAGCTATAACAACAGATTGAGAAATATAACAAAGGAAACATAAGAAAATAACTGCAGGCAATCATAATTCCGAAGGCACTATCATACAAGGCCATGTACCTTCTAACTTCACCATCCAAAGCCACCTTCCCTTTGCTTTCTCTTTCTTTTTCTCTTCTTCCGCTCCCATTAACTAATGGGACAACACTAGCCATTGTCACTTATTCAACTCAATTCATTACAAGTCCACAACTTTCGTTCATTCCCCATTTTCTCGTTTACAGTTTATAAATAACCAGGTTTCAGTAACCAAAATGATCAGCCTGCGAGACCCCTTAATATAATATCAATAACATATCAAAATCCCCGTAAAATCGATCACCATCTTGGTGTTCCATTAGGCTGATTCCTGGGTCTCCTCGAGGATGAGCTAAAAACCGATGTTAATGATCTACTCCTGTTACTGGTTCTAGAATCAGAACTTGAACTGGAGCTCGAACCCAGTAATGTTCTCCCTCCTCCTCTTGTACCTCCAAAGCAAGAAAACATGTTGTTAAAAAAGCGCCTCAATCCACCACTTTGTCTACTATTGTTCCCTCTAGAAGTCCAAGAAATCCTCCTTGGTGCCCCATTGTTATTAAACCCACCATCCATTTCTGTAAACACAACCGGAAGTTCTCTCTCCCCACCTCTCCTACCACCGGAAAACCTCCCCACCGCAAAGCCACCACCAGGCAGCCTCCATATGGTTAATCCAACTGTTTCCTCTTCATTTCCGGTAGGTGTCACTTCATTTTGGGGTCTAATCGGTTCAATTGACTCTTGATTACTATTATTGTTATCTGTCGGCAACTCGTGACGGCAAACTGGGCATGAATTGCGTAAAGAAAGCCACGGAAGAATACAATCGGAATGGTATAAATGCTTACATGGCAATTCACGAGCCTCTGTTTTCAATTCGAATGGTTCTTTGCAGACTGCGCAATGCGATTCCGTTTCAATATGGTTTTCAAGAATTTCAACCGTTGGCATTGACTCAATTGCCGCCTTTGACGCCGGCGGGTTATCCATACGGCCGAGTCCATTGACTTCAATCTGAGCCAATTGATCTAGCAATCGGTCAAAGCCGGAGCCCAATAGAAACTCCGACATACTCGCCGGCAACGGTCTCAATCCCGACCCAGCTCCATCATCGTAATAAAGCTCAAACCCGGCGCCTTCCTCTCCTACCCCGCCGCCGCCGCGGCTACCACTAGCAGCTTCTGTACCGCCTCCGTCGGAGGGTCCGCGTAAAACAATAACCGGATTGAATGGAGACCGATCCCCACCGTTCCTTCGGGTCCTACGAATCCCTGGACTGGAACCCGGTTCCGGAGTCCTTCCATTTCCGACCATATACATAGCTGCCGCAGGAAACCGTCGGTGACGAGAATCGGCAAGGGCGGAATGGGCGGGGTTATCAATTTCCTCGATGAACCCACCGTTGCAATCGGGACAAGAGAGAGAATCGTGGTGGTTCCGAACCCTAACGAATCGGTTGCATCTGTAACACCAGTACGACGGAGAAGAATCAGCCGTTGACATCTATGATTTCACAACCCCAATACAAAACCCTTCAAAAATCGTCTTTTTTGCCGATCTGAACAAAAAATCGAAACTTGCTTCAAGTGCGTAGAAAATTGATCGAGCTGAATCCCAGAAATTTGAATCTTCAGATAGACTTTCGATTGTAAAATTCGAGAAATGGATGGCCGGAGAGGAGAAGGGGCCGGCGGGAGGATAGAAAAAGTTAGAGAGAGAAAATTTAAGGATTAGAAAAGTGAGGGGTGAGACTTGAGAGGTAAATAAGGGGACGGTGAGGGGGAGTGGACTGGGATTGGCGTGTCAATAACACTTTGATTTAAAGACACGTGGTGGGGAAATGAGACAAAACGTCTTTTAGAAATGGAATTACTTTGGTTCAAAAATAAAATGGCACTTACAAAAAGAAGTTTACAAAATAAAGGATACAAGATGTGGTGGCAAAATTTCATTGGATACATCGATAATGGACCCGACACACTCCAATTAAAAACATCAATACAATTATGATACCTCATTTTGTAAACCACATTTTGTAGCCATCTTTTGTAACTTTATTATTTCCCAAAATAAAATGGTACTAGTACGTTTTTTTTTTCTTTTACTAAAACAAAGGTTATTTTACATGCATAGTCATACACTGATACATACTAACTTCTCTATGAACATACCAACCTTGAGCATCATGATATAAACATGGATATAAACACAAAGGTGGACTTTCAAAAACTTCCATACGTGTAGGTTAGCCGGGTAGGGGCTATCCTAGCTTAGCCAGATTTCTGGGTACGCAACAGCGTTATGGAGGACGAGCTTTCCCGTTGCGATGGTCCGTTCCAAGCTCGAATCCGAAGTGAGGTGTTGTCTCACCCCTTTTAATCTTAAATCTTGTGTATGAGAAATTCCAATGATCTAATCCCATAGCTCTGATACCAACTGTAACGACCCAACCTTTTCAATAATAATAATTATTCATAAACTAAGATATCCCAAACGTCAAACATAATTCAAATCCAACGTTCAGTTATAACGGCTAGTATATCTAACCACAATTTAAAATAATGCGGAAGCATAACTATAATTCAAACTTTAACGGCTAATACAACCCACTAGCTCTAACATAAACAAAACGAAACAATGTCTTAAACTCTTCTTCATTAAATCACGGACCGACCTCCTCTACGATCTAACCTTTCCTCTATTGTCACCTGGGGAAAAGAATATAAAAAAGGGGTGAGCGAACAATGCTCAGTAAGTTCATACGGGATCTCTTCGGATACTAAGAAGAGATGATCGAAAGAACGGAGCCAAACAATTATTCTCAACGAAAGGCTAATCATCAATAACTTAACTGTACACTTTCAAAATATAGTTATAACACTTAAGAAGTTGTGGCACTATCACAATTCGTCAATTTCAGAGTTTCAAACACCTTTTCAGGGTTTTAAGAGAATAAGAGACCTTACACCTTTTCAGGGTGCTCCCTTATTATGATATATCATGATAATCAAACTACTTCATCAAGTAGCAATTTAAATGTCTAAGTTCTTTTCAATCAAACTAGACAAGTTCATTTAGTCTTTTTCAATCAGACTAATTCCTGCTAAGTCCTTTTCAATCAGACAAAGCTAACTGCACATGTTTCAATTAGATACAGTAACATTCCACATAGTGTTCAAGGTACAAGAATACATAAAGCAATTTCAATTCACTTTAGATACCCATTGAACAATACACATCAAGGGTAAGATCATTCAGAAGACGTTTCATGTCATAGAGTTCAAATACTACCGGCCACTGGGTAGCTAGACTTAGAAAGAATTATGAGGATCCTATTTCAAAGGATGATATCTCAAAAGATTTAGGAACGTAATCCCTTACCCTGTCTTGCGTTAATTCTTCTTGCAAACGCGCACGTATCTACAATCATGCGAAAAATAACATTCTTAGACAAAAGTAACACTATTTACTTCCGTTCCCAAAATACTTTACTTTCTCTAATTATTAACCTATGAGTTATTCTCTTTAACTCCTTTTAAGGTTTAATACTCATTCTAAGGTCTCTCATATTACCCAATTAGATTAATACCCAAAATACCCTTTTAGGTTTACCAAAAATACCTCTAGGGTTTTGATAGACAGAATTATAATACCTCGCAAGTGCACGAGCTATCATCATAGCAATATGCAAACACAAGGGTCGATCCACAGGGACTTGGATTAATTCAAAATTATTTAACCATTTTAAAAGCAATAAATAAAACAAAACATAAATAAAGATAGGTGATCAACATGAGCAAGCATATAAATGATAGGGTTCGCAGAATTAAAAGATATCTCCATCTTTAATTCAAATATCATTGGTAAATCTTTTCACTTTTCACCCTATTCACTTGATCACGAGATTTATTTCAATCTCTGTTTCTTCTTTCAGATTAGTTAATAGCAGTGGCACACTCACTAGAAACCCTAATCAATAATCAAATCTAACTGGCACAGTCTAGATCCAAAAATTAATTGCTTTAGTGATTTAAAGAAACAAAGATCAAGAACGGTTTCTACAATTATTTCATATAGATAATCGTCTAATTTTACCCACTTCACAATTTACCATGGCACATGCATAAATCGTAAAGTTGCTACTTGTGAACTTCTACACTGGCACAGTCATAGAAAAATCTAGAAAAGATTCATAAAAAGAACTAGTGAATTGGCCAAATCCAAAAACCCTAGTTATAAATCTAAAATAAACACAAGTAAAATTATGAACATGGATAAAAAGATGAAAATAAAAATACCTCAATTGAATAAAAAGATAAAAGTTACCTCCAACCTTGCAACCCTTACAAATATTTACTAGCTACATTGTTTGATAAAAAATTAAAAGAAAACTAATCTAGTATTTATAGGAGAAAAACTAACCTAAATCTAAAAGGAAAAATAATTTTAAAAGGAAAAGGAAACTAAAAAGAAATCATAAACTAAAAAGAACTAATCAAAAGATATCATAATGAATTAGGAAATTAAATTCCTTCTCCAACTTGGGGTAATTTTTTGGGCTGAATTCCGAAATTCCTCTAAGGTCCCTCATATTTTGATAATTTCCAGATTAGTCCTTCAGCTTTAAGAAATTCCAGAACAACCCCTGAACATTCAGAAATTGCAGTTTGATCCTTGGATTTCAGCAGATTTTTCACAGCAGCCCCTGGACTTTGCATCATTACTCAATTAAGCACTTTTCCCCCTCTTTCTTGTAGATTGAGCACATAATCACCCTAGACACAAACACAAAAATACACAAATCAATAACAAAAGCTTGAGAACAAAGCAATAATTAAGCTTAAAAGTATCTAATTAAATGAGTAAAAACTCACTCATCAAATACCCCCAAACTTAATCATTTACTTGTCCTCAAGTAAAACAAAAGTAAACTACCTACCAAAAAAAATCTAATAAAACAACTAATCTACTAAAACAAAACACATTTTTTTTTATTGTTGTTGTCAAGCATGATCTTCGGCCATAAAAGTCTCATAAATCAAATATACATACTCAATATGAAATCAATCAATACCATGCAAGTCTAAATACACAACTCAATCAATAAAATATCACCACGATTCTCCGTGTGTGTGTGCAATGCAATAACTAGATCACCGTCAAACCCGGAATACATTATAAAGTCAAGTACCCACTCATTCTCTAATAGATATGATATATGGAGTTGAAGATTCAATGAAACATGAAGTGTGAAGATCAAGAACCAAATAGCTTGCTTTTCATGGCTATCTCCACTAATGGGGACTACAATCAACCAAAGATCAGTTAGGACTTTATTAGCTTGTAATGTTAGGCTCGTTAAGGGCTACAAACGAAAGGTAAAGAATTCAAATTCAAGAGAGAATAACCAAAGAGTCTTCAAATAATAACACAATTTCGCACAACTCTTGGGCCTCTTTCGTTTCACCAATGCATCAACCCCCAAACTTGAACTTTAACATATATTACTTTTGACTTTGGGTTGAATGCATTCCTTTTTCTACCTCCCCTTTTCTTCAATACTTGCACATTAGTGAGGGCTCTTTGAGCCTTTTTTTTTTTTTTTTTTTCTCACTTTTTTTTTTTTTTCTTATCTCTTCTTTTTTTCCGTGAGGGCTCGCTTTTTTTTTTTTTTTTTACCTCACTTTTCTTTACGAAGTTACCTCATAACGGTTTCTCAAACTTTCAGTCACTTCTGCCCATCCCAAGTATTCTCATGATTACACTTTGCCTTTTCATTCTCTAATTATACTCTCTTGATGGGTAAGGACAAGTGTATAGGCTAACGGGTAGGTGAATGTGGGTTCAAGAAACGATGTCGAATGGGGGTCGTTGTGTGCTTTTGCACACTCCATTCTTTTACTTTAGGCTCAAATGAGGTAACTAGGGATTATTTTATAAGGGCGGTTTAAGGCTTTATATATGACTAACAAAGAATGCCTACGTCATCCCTTCAATCAATCATAATCCCAAAAATTTCGCCTCGAAAATCAATCAAGCAAGTTCTAAAGTTCCCGAGAATATAGTGAATAAGTCAACTAAATAATGGTCATCTAAGTGTTCCGGTGATCAAAGTAATTAACATAAAAGTGCTCGAAGTGTGGAGAAATCATAGATCAATCATATCAATCAAGCTACATATCCGGACAAATATAGTAATAAAGGAATTCAACTTAAGCATGCATAAATCATTTGTACTATCACGGACAAAGGCCAAGTCACACAACAAGACTCAAACAAAAACTTTTTTTTTCCTTTTCTTTTTTTGCAATAAACAAAAATTATGACCGCGCATAGCTGCCTACATTCCCCTTAGGACTATAAGGAGCTCAGGTCACCGTAGTTCGAACCCGACAAAGAAAATAAGAAAACATTTTATTTTTTTTAAGACTAACAATGCACCCCACCCCCAAACTTAAACAAAACAATGTCCACATTGTGAACACTAAGTAAGATGGCAGTGGCAAAGACACATAGCAGGGGTGATAACGGCTCATTACTATCAAACTACCACCTGAGAATTATAACAAGCACATGGTGGGCACCTATTCTGCAAAGGAATAGCACCAACAATGATTCCAACAACAATCCCCAAGACCATATATAAAATTGTATCACTTCAAACCTTTCATAACCACCACTTTTCAGACTTAAGGATTTCCAATTAAAAACATTCGTTTCACAATTTCATAATGCAATGCATTATTCGGCAATTTAATCAAAATTCTGCACAAGAACAAAATGTACCTCAAATTGTTGCCGGCGGTCATGGAGCGAATTGGTCAGCGGAGAAGAAGGAGCTGATGCGTAGGTAGAATGTATCAGACGTCCGTATCAGGTGGGTGCCGCAGCGATGATGACCGGAGAAGAGTAGGAAGGGGAGCCAACGACGATGTACGGCTGTTAGTGGGTTGGAGGCGCCGGATCTAGTTCAACTAGAGGAATCGGAGAAAATTGACCGGGAAACTGCAAGTTTGACCGGTGATTGAAGAGAACAGTAGGGATGCGTGCTCGAATAGTGGGGAGCCGGAGTTTGGTTCATGGCGACGGTGCGGACTACCGACGTCGGGGGGTGTGCATGGGTGACATGTAACCTGATTTGACGAGAGGGATGGGAAAAATCAGGCTAGGCTTGATTTGGGGTTTTGAAGTTTGAACGAAGCACACACCCCGTCTCTCTCTCTCTCTTTTTTTTTTTTTTTTTTTTTAACCAACTCCCCAGTGCCTTCTGTGTTATAGGTGTGCGCTATCAGTGCGCAATTGAAGCTTTTCTAGTTTAAGTTATTTGCAATTTGGCCCCTCACATTTTTCCTTCAATTTTGATCAGTCTGCTCCTCTTTAATACTTAGTCTGCAATAGAAACAAAAGCCACCCACAAGCATAATATCTTTCGAGAGAAAAAAAAAATAATAAATAAAACTAAAACTAAAAACTATCAAAAATTAATAATAAAAATAAATTGTAAGGTTTACAAAAATTGGAGGCACTTTACAAAATTAAAAAAAATGAAAATCTTTTTGGAGGGTGACACTATTTACATTCCTCTATAAACCCACAAACTCAAGGAGACTCTTTTGAGTGACACAAAACACTAACTAAGATAGATAATTAAATAACTAGAATTAAAGCGCAAGTCCCCGGCAACGGCGCCAAAAACTTGATAGACAGAATTATAATACCTCGCAAGTGCACGAGCTATCGTCATAGCAATATGCAAACACAAGGGTCGATCCACAGGGACTTTGATTAATTCAAAATTATTTAACCATTTTAAAAGCAATAAATAAAACAAAACATAAATAAAGATAGGTGATCAACATGAGCAAGCATATAAATGTTAGGGTTCCCAGAATTAAAAGATATCTCCATCTTTAATTCAAATATCATTGGTAAATCTTTTCACTTTTCACCCTATTCACTTGATCACGAGATTTATTTCAATCTCTGTTTCTTCTTTCAGATTAGTTAATAGCAGTGGCACACTCACTAGAAACCCTAATCAATAATCAAATCTAACTGGCACAGTCTAGATCCAAAAATTAATTGCTTTAGTGATTTAAAGAAACTAAGATCAAGAACGGTTTCTACAATTATTTCATATAGATAATCGTCTAATTTTACCCACTTCACAATTTACCATGGCACATGCATAAATCGTAAAGTTGCTACTTGTGAACTTCTACATTGGCACAGTCATAGAAAATTCTAGCAAAAATTCATAAAAAGAACTAGTGAATTGGCCAAATCCAAAAACACTAGTTATAAATCTAAAATAAACACAAGTAAAATTATGAACATGGATAAAAAGATGAAAATAAAAATACCTCAATTGAATAAAAAGATAAAAGTTACCTCCAACCTTGCAACCCTTACAAATATTTACTAGCTACATTGTTTGATAAAAAATTAAAAGAAAACTAATCTAGTATTTATAGGAGAAAAACTAACCTAAATCTAAAAGGAAAAATAATTCTAAAAGGAAAAGGAAACTAAAAAGAAATCATAAACTAAAAAGAACTAATCAAAAGATATCATAATGAATTAGGAAATTAAATTCCTTCTCCAACTTGGGGTAATTTTTTGGGCTGAATTCCGAAATTCCTCTAAGGTCCCTCATATTTTGATAATTTCCAGATTAGTCCTTCAGCTTTAAGAAATTCCAGAACAACCCCTGAACATTCAGAAATTGCAGTTTGATCCTTGGATTTCAGCAGATTTTTCACAGCAGCCCCTGGACTTTGCATCATTACTCAATTAAGCACTTTTCCCCCTCTTTCTTGTAGATTGAGCACATAATCACCCTAGACACAAAAACACAAAAATACACAAATCAAATAACAAAAGCTTGAGAACAAAGCAATAATTAAGCTTAAAAGTATCTAATTAAATGAGTAAAAACTCACTCATCAAATACCCCCAAACTTAATCATTTACTTGTCCTCAAGTAAAACAAAAGTAAACTACCTACCAAAAAAAATCTAATAAAACAACTAATCTACTAAAACAAAACACATTTTTTTTTATTGTTGTTGTCAAGCATGATCTTCGGCCATAAAAGTCTCATAAATCAAATATACATACTCAATATGAAATCAATCAATACCATGCAAGTCTAAATACACAACTCAATCAATAAAATATCACCACGATTCTCCGTGTGTGTGTGCAATGCAATAACTAGATCACCGTCAAACCCGGAATACATTATAAAGTCAAGTACCCACTCATTCTCTAATAGATATGATATATGGAGTTGAAGATTCAATGAAACATGAAGTGTGAAGATCAAGAACCAAATAGCTTGCTTTTCATGGCTATCTCCACTAATGGGGACTACAATCAACCAAAGATCAGTTAGGACTTTATTAGCTTGTAATGTTAGGCTCGTTAAGGGCTACAAACGAAAGGTAAAGAATTCAAATTCAAGAGAGAATAACCAAAGAGTCTTCAAATAATAACACAATTTCGCACAACTCTTGGGCCTCTTTCGTTTCACCAATGCATCAACCCCCAAACTTGAACTTTAACATATATTACTTTTGACTTTGGGTTGAATGCATTCCTTTTTCTACCTCCCCTTTTCTTCAATACTTGCACATTAGTGAGGGCTCTTTGAGCCTTTTTTTTTTTTTTTTTTTTTCTCACTTTTTTTTTTTTCTTATCTCTTCTTTTTTTCCGTGAGGGCTCGCTTTTTTTTTTTTTTTTTACCTCACTTTTCTTTACGAAGTTACCTCATAACGGTTTCTCAAACTTTCAGTCACTTCTGCCCATCCCAAGTATTCTCATGATTACACTTTGCCTTTTCATTCTCTAATTATACTCTCTTGATGGGTAAGGACAAGTGTATAGGCTAACGGGTAGGTGAATGTGGGTTCAAGAAACGATGTCGAATGGGGGTCGTTGTGTGCTTTTGCACACTCCATTCTTTTACTTTAGGCTCAAATGAGGTAACTAGGGATTATTTTATAAGGGCGGTTTAAGGCTTTATATATGACTAACAAAGAATGCCTACGTCATCCCTTCAATCAATCATAATCCCAAAAATTTCGCCTCGAAAATCAATCAAGCAAGTTCTAAAGTTCCCGAGAATATAGTGAATAAGTCAACTAAATAATGGTCATCTAAGTGTTCCGGTGATCAAAGTAATTAACATAAAAGTGCTCGAAGTGTGGAGAAATCATAGATCAATCATATCAATCAAGCTACATATCCGGACAAATATAGTAATAAAGGAATTCAACTTAAGCATGCATAAATCATTTGTACTATCACGGACAAAGGCCAAGTCACACAACAAGACTCAAACAAAAACTTTTTTTTTCCTTTTCTTTTTTTGCAATAAACAAAAATTATGACCGCGCATAGCTGCCTACATTCCCCTTAGGACTATAAGGAGCTCAGGTCACCGTAGTTCGAACCCGACAAAGAAAATAAGAAAACATTTTATTTTTTTAAGACTAACAATGCACCCCACCCCCAAACTTAAACAAAACAATGTCCACATTGTGAACACTAAGTAAGATGGCAGTGGCAAAGACACATAGCAGGGGTGATAACGGCTCATTACTATCAAACTACCACCTGAGAATTATAACAAGCACATGGTGGGCACCTATTCTGCAAAGGAATAGCACCAACAATGATTCCAACAACAATCCCCAAGACCATATATAAAATTGTATCACTTCAAACCTTTCATAACCACCACTTTTCAGACTTAAGGATTTCCAATTAAAAACATTCGTTTCACAATTTCATAATGCAATGCATTATTCGGCAATTTAATCAAAATTCTGCACAAGAACAAAATGTACCTCAAATTGTTGCCGGCGGTCATGGAGCGAATTGGTCAGCGGAGAAGAAGGAGCTGATGCGTAGGTAGAATGTATCAGACGTCCGTATCAGGTGGGTGCCGCAGCGATGATGACCGGAGAAGAGTAGGAAGGGGAGCCAACGACGATGTACGGCTGTTAGTGGGTTGGAGGCGCCGGATCTAGTTCAACTAGAGGAATCGGAGAAAATTGACCGGGAAACTGCAAGTTTGACCGGTGATTGAAGAGAACAGTAGGGATGCGTGCTCGAATAGTGGGGAGCCGGAGTTTGGTTCATGGCGACGGTGCGGACTACCGACGTCGGGGGGTGTGCATGGGTGACATGTAACCTGATTTGACGAGAGGGATGGGAAAAATCAGGCTAGGCTTGATTTGGGGTTTTGAAGTTTGAACGAAGCACACACCCCGTCTCTCTCTCTCTCTTTTTTTTTTTTTTTTTTTTTTAACCAACTCCCCAGTGCCTTCTGTGTTATAGGTGTGCGCTATCAGTGCGCAATTGAAGCTTTTCTAGTTTAAGTTATTTGCAATTTGGCCCCTCACATTTTTTCCTTCAATTTTGATCAGTCTGCTCCTCTTTAATACTTAGTCTGCAATAGAAACAAAAGCCACCCACAAGCATAATATCTTTCGAGAGAAAAAAAAAAATAATAAATAAAACTAAAACTAAAAACTATCAAAAATTAATAATAAAAATAAATTGTAAGGTTTACAAAAATTGGAGGCACTTTACAAAATTAAAAAAAATGAAAATCTTTTTGGAGGGTGACACTATTTACATTCCTCTATAAACCCACAAACTCAAGGAGACTCTTTTGAGTGACACAAAACACTAACTAAGATAGATAATTAAATAACTAGAATTAAAGCGCAAGTCCCCGGCAACGGCGCCAAAAACTTGATAGACAGAATTATAATACCTCGCAAGTGCACGAGCTATCGTCATAGCAATATGCAAACACAAGGGTCGATCCACAGGGACTTTGATTAATTCAAAATTATTTAACCATTTTAAAAGCAATAAATAAAACAAAACATAAATAAAGATAGGTGATCAACATGAGCAAGCATATAAATGTTAGGGTTCCCAGAATTAAAAGATATCTCCATCTTTAATTCAAATATCATTGGTAAATCTTTTCACTTTTCACCCTATTCACTTGATCACGAGATTTATTTCAATCTCTGTTTCTTCTTTCAGATTAGTTAATAGCAGTGGCACACTCACTAGAAACCCTAATCAATAATCAAATCTAACTGGCACAGTCTAGATCCAAAAATTAATTGCTTTAGTGATTTAAAGAAACTAAGATCAAGAACGGTTTCTACAATTATTTCATATAGATAATCGTCTAATTTTACCCACTTCACAATTTACCATGGCACATGCATAAATCGTAAAGTTGCTACTTGTGAACTTCTACATTGGCACAGTCATAGAAAATTCTAGCAAAAATTCATAAAAAGAACTAGTGAATTGGCCAAATCCAAAAACACTAGTTATAAATCTAAAATAAACACAAGTAAAATTATGAACATGGATAAAAAGATGAAAATAAAAATACCTCAATTGAATAAAAAGATAAAAGTTACCTCCAACCTTGCAACCCTTACAAATATTTACTAGCTACATTGTTTGATAAAAAATTAAAAGAAAACTAATCTAGTATTTATAGGAGAAAAACTAACCTAAATCTAAAAGGAAAAATAATTCTAAAAGGAAAAGGAAACTAAAAAGAAATCATAAACTAAAAAGAACTAATCAAAAGATATCATAATGAATTAGGAAATTAAATTCCTTCTCCAACTTGGGGTAATTTTTTGGGCTGAATTCCGAAATTCCTCTAAGGTCCCTCATATTTTGATAATTTCCAGATTAGTCCTTCAGCTTTAAGAAATTCCAGAACAACCCCTGAACATTCAGAAATTGCAGTTTGATCCTTGGATTTCAGCAGATTTTTCACAGCAGCCCCTGGACTTTGCATCATTACTCAATTAAGCACTTTTCCCCCTCTTTCTTGTAGATTGAGCACATAATCACCCTAGACACAAAAACACAAAAATACACAAATCAAATAACAAAAGCTTGAGAACAAAGCAATAATTAAGCTTAAAAGTATCTAATTAAATGAGTAAAAACTCACTCATCAAATACCCCAAACTTAATCATTTACTTGTCCTCAAGTAAAACAAAAGTAAACTACCTACCAAAAAAAATCTAATAAAACAACTAATCTACTAAAACAAAACACATTTTTTTTTATTGTTGTTGTCAAGCATGATCTTCGGCCATAAAAGTCTCATAAATCAAATATACATACTCAATATGAAATCAATCAATACCATGCAAGTCTAAATACACAACTCAATCAATAAAATATCACCACGATTCTCCGTGTGTGTGTGCAATGCAATAACTAGATCACCGTCAAACCCGGAATACATTATAAAGTCAAGTACCCACTCATTCTCTAATAGATATGATATATGGAGTTGAAGATTCAATGAAACATGAAGTGTGAAGATCAAGAACCAAATAGCTTGCTTTTCATGGCTATCTCCACTAATGGGGACTACAATCAACCAAAGATCAGTTAGGACTTTATTAGCTTGTAATGTTAGGCTCGTTAAGGGCTACAAACGAAAGGTAAAGAATTCAAATTCAAGAGAGAATAACCAAAGAGTCTTCAAATAATAACACAATTTCGCACAACTCTTGGGCCTCTTTCGTTTCACCAATGCATCAACCCCCAAACTTGAACTTTAACATATATTACTTTTGACTTTGGGTTGAATGCATTCCTTTTTCTACCTCCCCTTTTCTTCAATACTTGCACATTAGTGAGGGCTCTTTGAGCCTTTTTTTTTTTTTTTTCTCACTTTTTTTTTTTCTTATCTCTTCTTTTTTTCCGTGAGGGCTCGCTTTTTTTTTTTTTTTTTTACCTCACTTTTCTTTACGAAGTTACCTCATAACGGTTTCTCAAACTTTCAGTCACTTCTGCCCATCCCAAGTATTCTCATGATTACACTTTGCCTTTTCATTCTCTAATTATACTCTCTTGATGGGTAAGGACAAGTGTATAGGCTAACGGGTAGGTGAATGTGGGTTCAAGAAACGATGTCGAATGGGGGTCGTTGTGTGCTTTTGCACACTCCATTCTTTTACTTTAGGCTCAAATGAGGTAACTAGGGATTATTTTATAAGGGCGGTTTAAGGCTTTATATATGACTAACAAAGAATGCCTACGTCATCCCTTCAATCAATCATAATCCCAAAAATTTCGCCTCGAAAATCAATCAAGCAAGTTCTAAAGTTCCCGAGAATATAGTGAATAAGTCAACTAAATAATGGTCATCTAAGTGTTCCGGTGATCAAAGTAATTAACATAAAAGTGCTCGAAGTGTGGAGAAATCATAGATCAATCATATCAATCAAGCTACATATCCGGACAAATATAGTATTAAAGGAATTCAACTTAAGCATGCATAAATCATTGGTACTATCACGGACAAAGGCCAAGTCACACAACAAGACTCAAACAAAAACTTTTTTTTTTCTTTTCTTTTTTTGCAATAAACAAAAATTTTGACCGCGCATAGCTGCCTACGTTCCCCTTAGGACTATAAGGAGCTCATGTCACCGTAGTTCGAACCCGACAAAGAAAATAAGAAAACATTTTATTTTTTTTAAGACTAACAATGCACCCCACCCCCAAACTTAAACAAAACAATGTCCACATTGTGAACACTAAGTAAGATGGCAGTGGCAAAGACACATAGCAGGGGTGATAACGGATCATTACTATCAAACTACCACCTGAGAATTATAACAAGCACATGGTGGGCACCTATTCTGCAAAGGAATAGCACCAACAATGATTCCAACAACAATCCCCAAGACCATATATAAAATTGTATCACTTCAACCTTTCATAACCACCACTTTTCAGACTTAAGGATTTCCAATTAAAAACATTCGTTTCACAATTTCATAATGCAATGCATTATTCGGCAATTTAATCAAAATTCTGCACAAGAAAAAAATGTACCTCAAATTGTTGCCGGCGGTCATGGAGCGAATTGGTCAGCGGAGAAGAAGGAGCTGATGCGTAGGTAGAATGTATCAGACGTCCGTATCAGGTGGGTACCGCAGCGATGATGACCGGAGAAGAGTAGGAAGGGGAGCCAGCGACGATGTACGGCTGTTAGTGGGTTGGAGGCGCCGGATCTGGTTCAACTAGAGGAATCGGAGAAAATTGACCGGGAAACTGCAAGTTTGACCGGTGATTGAAGAGAACAGTAGGGATGCGTGCTCAAATAGTGGGGAGCCGGAGTTTGGTTCATGGCGACGGTGCGGACTACCGACGTCGGGGGGTGTGCATGGGTGACATGTAACCTGATTTGACTAGAGGGATGGGAAAAATCAGGCTAGGCTTGATTTGGGGTTTTGAAGTTTGAACGAAGCACACACCCCGTCTCTCTCTCTCTTTTTTTTTTTTTTTTTTTCAACCAACTCCCCAGTGCCTTCTGTGTTATAGGTGTGCGCTATCAGTGCGCAATTGAAGCTTTTCTAGTTTAAGTTATTTGCAATTTGGCCCCTCACATTTTTTCCTTCAATTTTGATCAGTCTGCTCCTCTATAATACTTAGTCTGCAATAGAAACAAAAGCCACCCACAAGCATAATATCTTTCGAGAGAAAAATAAAATAAAAAAAAATAAAACTAAAACTAAAAACTATCAAAAATTAATAATAAAAATAAATTGTAAGGTTTACAAAAATTGGAGGCACTTTACAAAATTAAAAAAAATGAAAATCTTTTTGGAGGGTGACACTACTTACACTCCTCTATAAACCCACAAACTCAAGGAGACTCTTTCGAGTGACACAAAACACTAACTAAGATAGATAATTAAATAACTAGAATTAAAGCGCAAGTCCTCGGCAACGGCGCCAAAAACTTGATAGACAGAATTATAATACCTCGCAAGTGCACGAGCTATCGTCATAGCAATATGCAAACACAAGGGTCGATCCACAGGGACTTGGATTAATTCAAAATTATTTAACCATTTTAAAAGCAATAAATAAAACAAAACATAAATAAAGATAGGTGATCAACATGAGCAAGCATATAAATGTTAGGGTTCGCAGAATTAAAAGATATCTCCATCTTTAATTCAAATATCATTGGTAAATCTTTTCACTTTTCACCCTATTCACTTGATCACGAGATTTATTTCAATCTCTGTTTCTTCTTTCAGATTAGTTAATAGCAGTGGCACACTCACTAGAAACCCTAATCAATAATCAAATCTAACTGGCACAGTCTAGATCCAAAAATTAATTGCTTTAGTGATTTAAAGAAACTAAGATCAAGAACGGTTTCTACAATTATTTCATATAGATAATCGTCTAATTTTACCCACTTTACAATTTACCATGGCACATGCATAAATCGTAAAGTTGCTACTTGTGAACTTCTACACTGGCACAGTCATAGAAAATTCTAGCAAAGATTCATAAAAAGAACTAGTGAATTGGCCAAATCCAAAAACCCTAGTTATAAATCTAAAATAAACACAAGTAAAATTATGAACATGGATAAAAAGAAGAAAATAAAAATACCTCAATTGAATAAAAAGATAAAAGTTACCTCCAACCTTGCAACCCTTACAAATATTTACTAGCTACATTGTTTGATAAAAAATTAAAAGAAAACTAATCTAGTATTTATAGGAGAAAAACTAACCTAAATCTAAAAGGAAAAATAATTCTAAAAGGAAAAGGAAACTAAAAAGAAATCATAAACTAAAAAGAACTAATCAAAAGATATCATAATGAATTAGGAAATTAAATTCCTTCTCCAACTTGGGGTAATTTTTTGGGCTGAATTCCGAAATTCCTCTAAGGTCCCTCATATTTTGATAATTTCCAGATTAGTCCTTCAGCTTTAAGAAATTCCAGAACAGCCCCTGAACATTCAGAAATTGCAGTTTGATCCTTGGATTTCAGGAGATTTTTCACAGCAGCCCCTGGACTTTGCATCATTACTCAATTAAGCACTTTTTACCCCTCTTTCTTGTAGATTGAGCACATAATCACCCTAGACACAAAAACACAAAAATACACAAATCAAATAACAAAAGCTTGAGAACAAAGCAATAATTAAGCTTAAAAGTATCTAATTAAATGAGTAAAAACTCACACATCAGGTTTCATAGTTTCTATTCTCAATTATCATGTTCTAGTATTCGATTGCACGCACCAAAACACTATTCACATCACGTATAATTACTATTCCCAGCACATCCAATATACACCCACACCTACTGTTCACACCCCACACGCACACACACACATACTGGTTACATTCTGCACACACACACACACATAATACTGCACACACGCACCCACCAAACTACGCTCACACACGCACAACACACACTGCATAAGGTACACACGCCAACTGCACAGTGCACACATACTACTGCCATCCTGGTTCTCCTTGAATACAATCATGAAACCTTAATTCCTGTTTTAAGAGTTTACCCAATCAAAACCATAATTCAACTTGGTTTACCTTTCAAAATCAAACCCCAATCATGAACTCAAACCCTAGTTCATTGTATTTATTCTTAGGGTTTCAAATCACATCCTTTACTGATTATTCTTAACAAGAAGATGGAGAAGGAAGGTTTATGGTTTCAAAATCTTACCTTTGAAGAAAACGTTCACCTCTCTCTTTCTCTTCTCCTTCTCCGGTTCTCCCTCTCTTGGCTTTCTGACTTTCAGCGCCGCTTCTCTCTCTATTTCCCGTTCTTTGATTTTCTTTCTTTTCTTTTTGCGGTGGAAATCAATAATAGGTTTAGGGAATTTAAAGAGTATTTATATTAAAAGGGTTTCCAATTCCCTAATTTAAAAAGGATTCTTTTTCCTCTTTAATAATGACTTGGGCTTTTCTATTTTGACCCAATAACTAAACCCAATCCTTTTTATTAATGGCTCGGCCCAAATAATTAAAGAGTTCAAAATAAAAATAATAGGGTAAATTTCGGGTTATTACATTCTTTCCTCCTTAATAGAGTTTGGTCCACCAAACTAAACATACCTTAATCAGAAAATAGGGTGGTGTTGGTCCCTAAGGGGCAACAAGGGTATGAAAAATGCTAGAGGGGGGGGGGTGAATAGCGTTTTAAAATTCTTTTCAAACCCTTTTGCAAATCAATGGCTTATACGCACAGTTCTCAAATAAGCTAAGTATAGCGCGCAGTGAGAGTGTGAAATGCACAGTGGAAGTTTAAGCAGCACCTGCGCAGTAAAAAGCTGCGCAAGGATAAAAACGCACGCGCTAAGTTTTGGCTTAAAGAGTTGGATAAAATGTTCTAAGGCAATAAGTAATAACAAGCACAGCAGCAAAGTATAGCAATCTGAAAGATCAAACAAAACAGTAATTCAGAAATGATTAAGCAGGAAGTAAATAGCGAGATTAAAGAACAAGCTATTTGGAGAGGTTCGATCAATGAAAGATCTACGTCCTCTACCAAGATGGTTAGTCTTGGATTTTCTAATGGAGATCTTATTATATGAGAGAGTTACAAGATACAACAATGTAGAACAAACTAACTCAAAGATCTATAATCTATGAAGAGCAAATCCTAGACTAAACCGGTGTATCTCTAGAAGTATGATCGAAATAATCAAAGCTTCAAGAGGTGTGTGTGTGTGTTCAGAAATTCTGGGCTCTATGAATCTATGAGATGAAGAGCACGAAGAATTCTGGTGATATAAGGCTTATAGGATCTGGGCTTGGAGTTTGAAGGTATGAAGGTTGAAGGTTGATCTTGAATCTGGGAATATAAGCAGCAATCTTCAGAACTTCAGTGATTCTTATGAAAGTACAAACTCTAGCAACTTGGAAATGAAGATGAGCAGGCTATTTATAGCAGAGAGCTTAAAACTAGCCATTGGTGCTCTGAGCAAGGACGATGAGCTGGCACAATAGGATTGGTGCGCAGGTGTCCTTTATAGCCGTTGGAGCTCTGATCAAAGTTGATGACCTGGCACAATATGATTGGTGCGCAGGTGATTTAGAGCCGTTGGAGACTGAGCATGAAGACCAAATTCAAAAGCTTCTTCTAGAAGGATGACAGCTGTCTTCATTTAAAAATATTTCTCTTGAGCGCGTCTCCACCGTTGGATCTGCTGAGTGTGCTTGCTTTGTCGTTTCTGCACACCTCAACATTTTTAATAAGCGTGCATCTTCTAAGCGCCTTCCAAGTTATGTAATCTGAATATATCGAAAACTGAGCAAGGATGCATGCTGCGCAGAGATGACCTGCGCAGTGATGTCCTGCGCAAGGAAGTCCTGCGCAGAGACCACAGTCTTGCTTAGATCATTCCTTTTCACTCCAAGCTTCAAGAATATGAGGTTGTTGAAAGATAAGCATAAGGACCAAGTTAATCTGCTCTGCTCATAGAAGTCATTCATATAGAGAATGAGCAAGTGATGTTATGCGCGCGGAGAATGAGCACGTAATGCTATGCGCGCGGAGAATGAGCAGGTAATGCTATGCGCGCGGAGAAGGAGCAGGTAATGCTATGCGCGCGGAGAATGAGCAGGTAATGCTATGCGTGCGGAGAATGAGCAGGTAATGCTCTGCGCATGAAATGTGCTGCGCACGAAATGTCCTGCGCATTATACTTGGTCTTCAGTAAATGAAACCTCAATTCCGAGCAAGCCCTAACCGCTAAGCCTATTTAATAAAATTGGACTTAGCTAAAAATAGAAGTTATAACACTTCTTACATAGGATCCTAAAGTCCACAAAATACTTAGGTGATGGTATCAATCAATTCTAACATAATTGGGAGGGTTAAGAAATAAGCATACCCAACAATCTCCCCCTAAATGATTGATGCCATTACCTACTATAACAAAGGCAATTCATTGTACTTGATAATAACATGTCCATAAAAATGTGAATGGTAAATCATGCCTCAAGTCAATGTACACACTAGCCAATGTCATAGATTTCTAGTCTATCCAAAAGATATAACTTACAATATGGGAAAGACATAAATATCATTCAGTGCATACAGATAATATGAGTTTAGGATTGGTATGCGTTTAGACTGAAAGTTAAATCATCATGCACAGGAGATATGAGCAGTTAAGTATATGCGCATGAAGTTTGAAATAATGCGTTCATTGTTCCACAAACAGGAAGTTTGAATTGAACAAGGTTTTGGGAAAAGCAATGATGCATTATAAGTTGAGTTCACCTTTGAGAGAGCTCTGCGCACTTCATCTTGTAGATTCCTAAATTGCTTTGCACAGAGCTTCAATTATTTGAAGTGGGAGCATCAAATCGGAATTTTTGCCTTTGATAGATTACTCTCCCCCTTAATCTCTCCCCTTAATGTCTTTGTTCTCTCCCTATTTGCCTTTGTTAGATAACTCTCCCCCTTAATGGCACAATCACAGGCCTATAGAATACTGGCATTGCTCTTGAATCTTTGTCTGCGCATTGACCACTTAAGGGATCTAAGGGAGAAGAAACTGGAAGAATGATATACTGAGGTCCACGGGGTATGCGCGTGAGGTTCATGCGCAGCAATATAATGTGCAGAGTTTCTTTGAAAACTCATAAATATTTTGCCTTGTGCGCAACATCTTGTGCGCTTCATATGCGCAGGCGCATGAGGCATTTCCTATCTTAGAGAATTTTCAAGTAAACACAAGATCATTAGTATTGACAAATCATATGGACAATTAGCTAAGTTCAAGCATACCCATTTCTCCTCTCAAGAAAGCAAATCTCTTTGCGTCAAGAGCCTTTGTGAGGATATCAGCAATTTGATTATCTGAGCCCACGTGCTCTAAATGAATGTTTCCTTTTTCCACGTGGTCCTTGAGAAAGTGATATTTGATGTCGATGTGCTTTGTCTTTGAATGCATGACAGGATTGTTGGAAACCGCTATGGTGGACATATTATCGCAGAAAATTGGGCAGTTTCCTTCATTAATTCCGTAGTCCACTAGTTGTTGCTTCATCCAAAGAATTTGGCAGCAGCAGCTTCCAGCAGCAATGTATTCAGCTTCAGTAGTGGAAATGGACACAGCAGCTTGTTTCTTGCTTGCCCACGCAACAAGTCGATTTCCAAGGAAATGACAAGTGCCACTTGTGCTCTTCCTGTCAATAGTGCATGCTGCGTAGTCTGCGTCTGAATAACCTAGCAAATCGAAATTCGAATCTTTGGTGTACCAAAGTCCAAGGTTAACAGTTCCAGAAAGATAACGAATAATGCGTTTAACAGCAGCTAAGTGCGCTTCTCTAGGGTCAGCGTGATAGCGCGCACAGACACAAACACTAAACATAATATCTGGCCTACTTGCAGTAAGATAAAGAAGAGAGCCAATCATACCTCGATATAAAGTTTGATCAACTTTCTTACCTTTTAAGTCTTTGTCAAGCTTATTGCTAGTGGCCATTGGAGTGTCGTATGCTTTAGCATTTTCAAGTCCAAATTTCTTGATTAAGTCCCTTGTGTACTTGGCTTGATTTATGAAGATGCCATCATTCAATTGTTTGATTTGAAGCCCGAGAAAGAAAGTGAGTTCTCCCATCATGCTCATTTCAAACTTGCTTTTCATGAGCTTCTCGAAGCGCTTACAAAGTAACTCATTAGTAGAACCAAATATAATATCATCGACATAAATTTGAACAAGTAAAGAATGATCATTATACTTAGCAATAAAAAGAGTTGTGTCGATTTTACCGCGCTTAAAGCCTTTCTCTAGCAGGAATTTTGATAGGGTATCGTACCATGCTCTTGGAGCTTGCTTAAGTCCATACAAAGCTTTTTGAAGCTTGAAGACATGATTTGGAAATCTGCTATCTTCAAAACCGGGAGGTTGTGCAACGTAGACCGTCTCTTGGAGTTCGCCGTTGAGAAATGCGCTTTTCACATCCATTTGATAAAGCTTGAATTTCTTGTGAGACGCATAAGCTAAGAAAATTCTTATAGCTTCAAGTCTTGCTACAGGCGCAAATGTTTCGTCGTAGTCGATTCCTTCCTCTTGCCTATAGCCTTGCGCAACCAGCCTTGCTTTGTTTCTGGTGATGCTTCCATTCTCATCCATTTTGTTTCTGAATACCCATTTTGTACCGATAACTCCTTGGTCATGAGGTCTGGGTACCAAAGTCCAAACCTTGCAGCGCTCAAATTGGTTAAGCTCTTCTTGCATAGCAGTAACCCAGCTTGAATCTTGGAGCGCTTCGTCAACCTTCTTTGGTTCGATTTGAGAGATAAATGAGTGATATTCATTATTGAAATTTGATGCTCTTCTAGTACGAACCCCTACATGGAGATCACCAATGATATTTGAAGTTGGATGATCTCTAACTTCACAAACCTCAGGAGGTAAGTTAGGTTGAGTGGTAGGAATACGAAGATCTTCAATGGGTACTTCATTTGCTCCAGCATCGAGATCATCAAAAGTGATTTGCTGAAGCGGAGAAACGTTATGCGCAGGAGGAGGAGTTTGCGCATCAGGAGTCGTCACTTCTGGCGCAGCATCTGGTGTATGCGCATGCGATGGACTTGCTTGATTCTGATTTTGATTAACTTGATTATCATTCTGCGCAGGTGCAGTTTGAGGCTGCGTACCTGTCTCAACATGCTCAGCAGAATCATCAGAATCATTTGGAGCCAAATGTGGCTCAAGGAGAGAATGCTCATCAAAAGTAACATGTACAGATTCTACAATTACTAGAGTAGTTCTATTAAAAACACGAAAAGCTTTAGAATGTTTGGCATACCCAACGAAAATACCTTCATTTGCTTTGGCGTAGAATTTACCTCTATGATCTTTGCCATTGTAGAGGATATAGCATTTGCAGCCAAAAATCTTGAAGAAAGCAATGTTGGGCGCTCTTCCTCTCCATAGCTCATATGGAGTTTTGTTGTAGGTTTTGTTGATGAGGGATCTATTCTGAGTGAAGCAAGCAGTGTTGACGGCTTCTCCCCAGAAATACTTTGGAAGCTTAGCTTCTGCGATCATTGTTTTCCCAGCCTCAATCAACGTGCGATTTTTCCTTTCCACAACCCCATTTTGTTGAGGAACTCCAGCAGCAGAGAAATTGTGATCAATTCCATGGTCATCGCAGTATTGAGCAACACCGTTATTCTTGAATTCAGTTCCATTGTCTGATCTAACACTCACGATGTCGTCTTCTTTTTGAGTTTGGAGCTTTCGAAATAGCGCAGTCAAGATATCATAGCAGTCATCTTTGGATATCATCATTTCAACCCATGTGTATCTTGAGTAGTCATCCACCACGACTAAGGTATATTTGTTTCCTCCAATGCTTGCGGTGGTGACCGGTCCAAACAAATCCATGTGAATCAGTTGTAAACATTTGGAAGTTGAGGAAGCAATCTTGCTGGAGAAAGACTGCTTAGGTTGTTTACCGAGCTGGCATGCTGCGCATTTTCTGTCATGATGGTCAGCTACTTTGGGAAGTCCTTTGACAAGATTTTCCCTTCCTAGCTTAGCCAAATACTTGAAGTTCAAATGACTTAAGCGCTTATGCCATAGCCAGCTGCTTTCACTTACATTCTTTGCTATAAAACAGAGATTAGTGATAGAATTTACAGCAGTAAGATCAATAATGTAAACATTAGTCTTACGAGTCCCTGTGAGCAAAGTTAGTCCGGATATTCCATCTTTGATGTAGCAGTGCGTAGCAGTGAAATGACATTCCAAACCTTTATCTCAGAATTGAGATATGGATAGCAGGTTGTGCTTGAGACCTTCAACGAGCGTAACTTTCTCAATGCACACTTTATCTTTTCTAATTCTTCAATATCCAACTATGTGCCCTTTGTTGTTATCTCTAAAAGTTACAGAGGGACCTCTTCCTTCATGCACATCTTCAAGAGCGGTGATATCTCCAGTCATGTGTCTAGAGTATCCACTGTCGAGGTACCATATATGCGCTTTAGCTTGTGAAGAGTGCGCAGTGAAGCAGGAGACCTGAAAGATAGACATTAAAAACGCAGGTCCCCTTTATTCTTGGGTCCTAGAGTTAGCAACTTTTGACAACCCACTCCTGTCTGACCTTAGGATTTTTACGTCCCTTGGCATTAGAAGCAAATCGCAAAAGGCATTCTGCAGCCTTGTGACCTAAACCATCACACACAACACAATGATGAAAGCCACTTATAGATTGGGTTTTTACAAACTCTTTACTTTTCTTTGGCGCAGCATTCTTTACTGGAGCAGATGAACTTGCTTTGACAAATATCATTTTCTGAGGTTTGGGTGCGCTTTTCTTAAGATTGCGCATCTGGCGTTGGGGCGCATGGCTTTCATGCGCATGACCCTTTTGCGCAGATTTGACATTTGAAGTTGAAGCGCAACCATAGTCAGAATATGAGTTGTCATGCGCAGGTTCAACTTTAGCCTTACCCTTGGCTTTTCCAGTTTGCTTCTTTGGGTAGACATAATGGAAATTTTGTCTCTGGACTTTCTCCTGTCCTTTACCCACTGAAGCAGAATGCTTTGCTTTAGAATTTCAATAGTTTGCTGTGGTGTAAATTCCTTTTCCTTTTCAGAGCAAACTGCGCATTTAAAGTTATCACTAGTTGAGAATCCCAAGCCTTCCTTGTCTCCACTAGCTTTTTGGGATTCTAGAATTTGGTCCATAGTGACACGAGATTTGGTCCACTCATTAGTGATGTTTGTGAGATCAGCTACTTGAGCAGCCAATTCTTCGTTTCTTACTTTAAACAGCTCATTTTGATCTGTGAGAAAACGGTTCTTTTCAGTAAGAGGAGTCATGCTCTTAATCTGCTCCTTAAGGAGGGTGATCTCAGATTTTAAAAGAGTTTTCTCCGTCTTAAGCTGTGAAATTTCTCCAATTGATAAGTCCACTGCTTCTTTCATAGAATTGAATCTTTTGATTACCTTTTCAACTTGCTGAAAAATAGACTCGCGCTCAGCAGCAGAGTCATCCTTTTCTATTACAATTTCAGCAGGAATTTCAAGAGATTCTTTGCGTATTGGCGCAGCAAAAAATTTCTTCGTTAGGTCTGCTCTGGGAAATAAGTACTTGCCATTCTGTCTGGTTGGAGTTAGATGTCCCATTTCTGCCAGTTCTATGATGGTGGGACCTTTCTTCTGAATAGTACTTGGCGCAGCCTTTGTGTCCATTTTGGGATCATTGTCTGAATCGCTATCAGCATCGGCATTGGCCACTAAGCAGAGCAGTCCATCCTCAGAGTCATCATCATCACTGTCTTCAGTGTCAGTCTCTATCCAGGTCTTGAGTTGCTTCTCAGCAGGGTCTTCTTCAGCAACCATTCCGCGCTGCTTTGAAAATCTCTGCGCAGTATTCTTCTTTATGTACTCAAATCTTGACGTAGGGCATTTTGATGCAAAATGACCAGGCTTTCTACAGTTGTAGCAATCTAAGTCATCTTCTTCCTTTGAGTCTCTGCCACGAGAGAATTTAGCTGGAGCTTTACTTGAGGATTCAGGTTTTGAGAATTTCCTGAATTTTTGGAATCGCTTAACAAACATAGCGAAATCATCATCATCCATTTCAAGCAGAGAAGAAGTGGAGACTTTGTCTGAGGTTTGAGCAGGCGCAGGTTCCTTTTGCGCAACATAGGAAACAAGTTTTCCTTTGCCTTCAGTTTCGTCGATTCGATCAAGCTTTAGCTCATACACTTTTAAGTTAGCGTATAAGCTGCGCAAAGGCCAAGTATCTAGAAATTCAGAATTTTCCAGATGACTTGCTTTGTGCACATATCTGGAACCTAGAGCATCTAAGAATTGAGAATTGACTTCTTTATTAGTGAAAGTAGTTCCAAGAGATTTACAAGAGTTTACAACAGTACAGAAGCGATCATATGTCTGTCTCAAGGTTTCACCATCTTTTCTCATGAAGCAGTTGAATTTTCTTTGCACCACAAATCTTTTGTTTTCCTTGCTT
The DNA here is from genome assembly GCA_026119855.1 of Campanula takesimana. NCBI lineage: Eukaryota > Viridiplantae > Streptophyta > Magnoliopsida > Asterales > Campanulaceae > Campanula > Campanula takesimana. Next base: position 1,156,793 of record JAOWBW010000197.1, on the reverse strand, counting down.
ACCTTGTCTCCATTCACATATCCTTCAATAGCATCCCATAGTTCCTTTGCAGTTCCACCGCTCACAATTTGATTGTGCGTGGAGAGGTCTAGAGTGCTAAGAATAATGTTCCTTGCTCTTCCATCATAGCCAACCCATTTCTTTTCTTCATCAGTCCATTCCTCCTTGTTTTTCTTGATGGTAGGATTCTCCTTATTTGTAGCAGCATCAGGATTAGCCTTCATTGGAATGTAGGGTCCTTCAAGAACGATGTCGTGGAGGATCTCGTCGATAGAAGAAAAATGAGTGAGCATGCAGTGCTTCCAGATTTCGAAGTGATCTTCATTCAGCACTGGGACATATGAATAGTTAGCCATTGCCCAAGATTTTGAAGCCATCTTGAATCGGCACCCAAGCTGTTAAGCTTGATAAACAACGCAAGTTTAATGAAGGTGTTTGCTCTGATACCACTTGTTGGTCCCTAAGGGGCAACAAGGGTATGAAAAATGCTAGAGGGGGGGGGGGTGAATAGCGTTTTAAAATTCTTTTCAAACCCTTTTGCAAATCAATGGCTTATGCGCACAGTTCTCAAATAAGCTAAGTATAGCGCGCAGTGAGAGTGTGAAATGCACAGCGGAAGTTTAAGCAGCACCTGCGCAGTAAAAAGCTGCGCAAGGATAAAAACGCACGCGCTAAGTTTTGGCTTAAAGAGTTGGATAAAATGTTCTAAGGCAATAAGCAATAACAAGCACAGCAGCAAAGTATAGCAATCTGAAAGATCAAACAAAACAGTAATTCAGAAATGATTAAGCAGGAAGTAAATAGCGAGATTAAAGAACAAGCTATTTGGAGAGGTTCGATTAATGAAAGATCTACGTCCTCTACCAAGATGGTTAGTCTTGGATTTTCTAATGGAGATCTTATTATATGAGAGAGTTACAAGATACAACAATGTAGAACAAACTAACTCAAAGATCTATAATCTATGAAGAGCAAATCCTAGACTAAACCGGTGTATCTCTAGAAGTATGATCGAAATAATCAAAGCTTCAAGAGGTGTGTGTGTGTGTGTTCAGAAATTCTGGGCTCTATGAATCTATGAGATGAAGAGCACGAAGAATTCTGGTGATATAAGGCTTATAGGATCTGGGCTTGGAGTTTGAAGGTATGAAGGTTGAAGGTTGATCTTGAATCTGGGAATATAAGCAACAATCTTCAGAACTTCAGTGATTCTTATGAAAGCACAAACTCTAGCAACTTAGAAATGAAGATGAGCAGGCTATTTATAGCAGAGAGCTTAAAACTAGCCGTTGGTGCTCTGAGCAAGGACGATGAGCTGGCACAATAGGATTGGTGCGCAGGTGTCCTTTATAGTCGTTGGAGCTCTGATCAAAGTTGATGACCTGGCACAATATGATTGGTGCGCAGGTGATTTAGAGCCGTTGGAGACTGAGCATGAAGACCAAATTCAAAAGCTTCTTCTAGAAGGATGACATCTGTCTTCATTTAAAAATATTTCTCTTGAGCGCGTCTCCACCGTTGGATCTGCTGAGTGTGCTTGCTTTGTCGTTTCTGCACACCTCAGCATTTTTAATAAGCGTGCATCTTCGAAGCGCTTTCCAAGTTATGTAATCTGAATATATCGAAAACTGAGCAAGGATGCATGCTGCGCAGAGATGACCTGCGCAGTGATGTCCTGCGCAAGGAAGTCCTGCGCATTGACCACAGTCTTGCTTAGATAATTCCTTTTCACTCCAAGCTTCAAGAATATGAGGTTGTTGAAAGATAAGCATAAGGACCAAGTTAATCTGCTCTGCTCATAGAAGTCATTCATATAGAGAATGAGCAAGTGATGCTATGCGCGCGGAGAATGAGCAGGTAATGCTATGCGCGCGGAGAATGAGCAGGTAATGCTATGCGCGCGGAGAAGGAGCAGGTAATGCTATGCGCGCGGAGAATGAGCAGGTAATGCTATGCGCGCGGAGAATGAGCAGGTAATGCTCTGCGCATGAAATGTGCTGCGCACGAAATGTCCTGCGCATTATACTTGGTCTTCAGTAAATGAAACCTCAATTCCGAGCAAGCCCTAACCGCTAAGCCTATTTAATAAAATTGGACTTAGCTAAAAATAGAAGTTATAACACTTCTTACATAGGATCCTAAAGTCCACAAAATACTTAGGTGATGGTATCAATCAATTCTAACATAATTGGGAGGGTTAAGAAATAAGCATACCCAACAGGTGGGATATGCCTCTCGCCTCTCGCTCTCGAGCTCCCACGTAGCTTCCCTTTCCGTGTGATTGCTCCATTGTACCTTCACATAAGGAATTACTTTTTTCCTCATGATTTGATCTTTCTGATCTACAATCTTCACAGGTTCCTCGTCGTAACTCAAATCGGCTCGAACTCTGAGTTGCTTGTACTCGATCACATGACTAGGATCGGAAATGTGCTTCCTCAACATTGATACGTGAAACACGTTGTGCACTCCAGCTAGCATAGGCGGTAAAGCTAACTTATAAGCTACCATCCACACACGTTCTAAAATCTCAAACGGTCTAACATACCTTGGGCTTAACTTCCCATGAATACCAAACCTCATGACTCCTTTCGTTGGCGAAATCTTTAAGAATACATGATCGCCCAATTGAAACTCTAAATCGCGCCTTCGGCGATCGGCATATGACTTTTGTCTACTTTGAGCGGTTAACAACCACTTTCGGATTTGTTGTACCTTATCTGCGGTCACTTGGACAAGTTCCGGTCCAGTCAACTTTCTCTCACCAACTTCATCCCAGCAAGTAGGAGATATACACTTCCTTCCATACAACGCCTCGTACGGTTCCATTTTGATACTAGCATGATAACTATTGTTATATGCAAATTCTACTAGCGTCAGAAGCTCGTCCCATGTTCCTTGCCAGTCCAACGACGTAGCTCTCATATATCTTATAGAGTCTGAATAGTCCTTTCCGACTGTCCATCCGTTTGTGGGTGAAAAGTTGTACTCATCATCAACTCCGTACCCAATGCTTGTTGTAAACTCTTCTAGAATTTCGATGTAAACCTCGCATCCCTATCAGACACTATCGAAACTGGTATTCCATTTAATCTCACAATTTCATCAATATACAACTTGGCCAATTTCTCTAACGAATCATTCACCTTAATCGCTAGAAAGTGAGCCGACTTCATAAGTCTATCCATAATAACCCAAATTGCGTTATGACCTTCAGCGTCTTTGGCAATCCTACTACCAAATCCATCGCTATATGCTCCCACTTCCATTCTGGAATAGGTAACGACTGCAATAGCCCTGTCGGTCTCTGATGTTCACTTTTCACTTGTTGACACACCAAACACTTTGATACAAACTCGGCTACATCTCCTTTCATATTGTTCCACTAAAATGACTCTAAGTTTCTATACATCTTTGTACTTCCTGGATGTACATAAAACCTCGAACAATGAGCCTCTTTCAGAATCTCCCTTTTAATATCCTCATTGTCTGGCACCCATATCCTTGATTGGTACCTCATGATTCCTTCTTCTCCCATACGAAAGTCCTTTGATTTCCCTTTAGCGATACTCTCATGAACTTTCATCACTTCTTCATCAATCCCTTGTGCTTCTTTAATTATAACCATAAGCATTGGTTGAGCACTCATTTGAGCCAAATAGCCTTTCACTTGCACTTCCATGCTTGAAATCTCAATGCGGTTCCACGCACATTCCTCCTTACAGATTAACGTTCCACGGTTCTTTCTACTCAATGCATCCGCCACCTTATTAGCTTTCCCAGGGTGGTACAAAATCGTACAATCATAATCTTTTAGAAATTCCAACCATCTTCTTTGCCTCATATTAAGTTCCTTCTGTGTGAATATGTACTTAAGACTCTTATGATCCGTATAAATCTGGCATGTCACCCCATATAAGTAATGTCTCTATATCTTCAAAGCAAATACCACAGCAGCTAACTCTAAATCATGGGTTGGATAGTTCTTCTCGTGATTCTTCAATTGTCTAGATGCATAAGCTATAACCTTATCATTCTGCATTAGCACGCAGCCTAGTCCATTAAGCGAAGCATCACTATATATTACAAATCCATCTAATTCTGATGGTAAAGCAAGAACTGGTGCAGACACCAATCATTGGTTCAATTCTTTAAAGCTCTTTTCACATTCTTCTGACCAAACAAACTTAGCTCCTTTCTGAGTCAATTTCATTAATGGTACTGACAACTTCGAGAAACCCTCTACGAATCTCCTATAGTAGCCAGCCAAACCTAAGAAACTTCTTATCTCACTTACCGAAGTCGGTCTTTCCCAATTCACAATAGCTCCTATCTTTGTCGGATCCACGGAAATCCCATCCTTTGGCACCACATGTCCTAAGAATGCCACATTCTCCAACCAAAACTCACACTTCTTGAATTTTGCATATAACTTTTGCTCTCTTAAAATCTGCAATATTGACTTTAAGTGCTCTACATGTTCTTCCTTAGTCCTCGAATACACCAAGATATCATCGATAAACACGATTACACACTTATCCAAAAACTTCTGAAATATCCTATTCATAAGTTCCATAAACGCTGCCGATGCGTTACTTAACCCAAACGGTATCACTACAAACTCATAATGCCCATACCTTGTTCTAAAGGCAGTCTTGGCTATATCATTCTTTTTCACTCTTAGTTGATGATAACCAGACCTCAAGTCTATCTTTGAGAAATAACACGTTCCACGAAGTTGATCAAATAAATCATCTATCATTGGCAATGGATATTGGTTCCTCACCGTCACACGGTTCAATTCATGATAGTCGATACATAACCTGATCGACCAATCCTTCTTCTTTACAAATAATACTGGTGCAACCCATGGTGACACACTCGGTCTAATCAAACCCTTATCCAACAACTCTTGCAGCTGTTCCTTCAATCCCTTCAATCCTGATGGAGCCATTCTGTACGGCGCCTTTGATATTGGTCTATTTTCCGCTACCAAATCGATAGAAAACTCTACTTATCTTTTAGGCGGTATGGCAAATCCTCTGGGAACACATCCTTGAAATCCCTTATCACAGAAAGTGATTCTATAGTTACTTCCTTCTGGTCCATAGTACTTACGTATGCCAGAAATCCTTCACACCCTTTCCTTAATAGCTTACGAGCTTTCATCACCAATATAAGGCTCGATCGGTTTCTAGGTTTCATTCCTCGAAAATAACACTCTCCTCCGGACAACATTCTGAAATGAACTTCCTTCTTAAAGCAATCTACATGGGCATGGTATGCAGCTAACCAATCCATTCCCAATATCACATCAAATTCTTTGATTTCTAAGCTAATGAGATCAACCTCAAGCTTTTTCCCGTCCAATTTTCAAAGGACACTTCCTATATATAGACATAATAGGGATCGATTCTCTAGTTTGAATATCTATAACTAAAGAATTCTCTAACGCCTCAGGAATTAAATTCATTTTCTTATCCAAGCAATCAGTTGGCACTTCTCATCAGAATCTTGCCCTTTGACGTCGTTCTTATTACCGTCCATTCAGTTTCCATGACCTTTACTATGGTACTTACTAGCAGTACTGTCCTTTTCATGATCCTCAGTAGCCTTCCGCTTATTGCTATTCCCATCGCGGTTCTAGCTTCCCTTAGATCCAGTCAACTCCTTCTCAGTTGACTTTTTCTTTTACTCTCGCTTACTGCGATAACTATCTGCTTCTTTCTCTACTATCCTTGCCCTATCCAACACTTGATCACAGGTTAGTAGCATTAATGGAGTGGTTCTATATCGTATTCGGTCGCTCAAACCAGCTTCAAATTTTTGAGCCTTTTGCGCTTCATTATCGAAGAATGTTAGGGCATTTTCTAGCAATTCGGTGAATCTAGCACCATAGTCGTCCATCGTCATACTTCCTTGAGTTAGCATCATAAACTCAGCCACTCTTGGCGTTTCAAACACTTGCTGGATAATATGATACTATCATTAGTATCATGAATACGAGACGTTTTCACACTCTCATACTATAGATCATCTCTACAAACTAGCATTCAATTTATAGGTCATTCACTAGACCACTGGTCGTTTCAATAGACCAAAACTATCTTCATTAGTCAACTTTTCTAGACTTATTGGTCATTTCAATAGACCATTATCACTTTCATTGGTCGTTTCAATAGACCATTCTTACTTATTACAGGTTAACTCACACATTTAACACTATTACTTACGCCAACACAATCATTGTACTATGCTTAATACTTTCACATAAATAGGCCGTCCCCAAAAGACGTAACTTTTATAAAGATCGGTTTACTAGATCTCTGGTCGTTTCAATAGACCAATTTTTTTTTCTTAGGAAAGTCATTTCACTAGACTTTACTTATTAATCATAGGTCAATTCACTAGACCTACTATCATTCACACTTGACCGTTTCAATAAGTCAATTACTTTTACTCTTGACCGTTTCAATAGGTCATTTTATTCTTGTTTCGATCATTTCACTAGACCAAAACTAATTTCACTTGGCCGTTTCAATAAGCCAAATACTCTTATACTTGACCGTTTCAATAGGTCACTTTATTCTTGTTTTGATCATTTCACTAGACCAAAACTAATTTCACTTGGTTGTTTCAATAAGCCAATTATACTCATGGTCTTTTCACTTGACCCATACTTTCTCGTTCCAGACTAGCTCACACGCTTTAACATTTAAGAACGAAACACTAAACAAAGCCATTTGCTTAGAATAAATCATAAACTTTTATTACGAGGATCTTCTTGGAATAAAAGTAAACAAAACAAAAATTCTAGTATTTTCTCTAACTAGAACTAACTATCAATGATATGAATGAAATAAATTCTATGTTCCACTTTTTAATCATGGAACAACACCTTCCTAGGCCTTCCCTTAGGTCTTCCACTTGGCACCTTTAGAGTCTTCTTAGAGCCTCTTGGTCTACCTCTGGACCTACGAACTGGTACCATTGGTGGTTCATCATCATCAATTACAATTGGGGTAGCTTCATTGTCCCAAGGTTAATTTCTACTTTCTCGATCTCTTCTTCAGCTACCAAATTATCTTCCTTTGGCGCTTCATTTCCTACGGGGGTTGTTGGTTCTGACTCCCTAGTGTAGATACCCCGGGAGAGCCCACTACTTGGCTAGAGCGGTGGAAGGATCCTAGGATGTCTAACTTGTTTTAATTTGTAGAGTCGCCACCTATGCTATTGAGGGAACATAAAAAAAACCTAAAGAAATAGCCTAAAGTATATACAAAAGTAGAGATTCGGGAGAGAAGGGTTCGGGGGTTAGGTGACGGAGTGGGAAGTACTTAAACACCTACTCCGCCCCGCTTACGCGGGTCTTGCTACTATTAGTGTTCTAATGCTAAAGAAGTCCTTGTATTAATATAAAAGTGCTAACAACTACAATGTAAAGAAAAGGGGAATTGCAAAGGGAAATAAAAGAGAATTATTTTATATATTAATTCATGCTAAAGATTACATTAAGAGAAGAATAGTAAATTGAAGTAAAGATTGAAATATAGGGAGATGACCTTAACCAACTTTAATGTAATAAAGTGGTCATTTAGTCATGTCCCATTGATGGGGATTGCATACATTAAAAAGACATATATAAAATAAGAAGAAGAAGAAGTAAAGTTGTACCTTAAGAAAGAGGACTTCAAACTTTGACTTGAAAAGAGTTTTGATGCTTGAGTTGTTGTTGGGAGAATTCTTGTAAAGAGAATTCTTGAGAGAATTGTGTATAGTGTCTTTGTGAAGAAATTTCATATCCATTTCTAAGGTAGAAATGAGAGGTTTTTATAGGTATAAAAGAGAGGAAAATATGGTCTTTCAACCAATAGGAAAATAAAGAAAATCAAATAATAATAAAAAGAAATATTTTGTTTTAAAGAAATGGCTAGAATAATGGGATTGGGAGTTACAAAATAAAATGGGTTTAATGTTAGAATAAAACATGTGATGAAAATGTTGTTTTTTACTCTAAAAATGGAGGGAAAAGGCTGCAATCCATAACAGTCAAAGTAAGCGCGCGAGTCCGGCCTATTGGACCAAACGCGCACGCGCCCCATGACCATTACGGGAGGCGCCCGCGGGTGAGAAAGGCAGGATGACAGAAATGACTCTAAAGTTAACCCTGTTATGCAGTTTAGTCCAAAACTAACGGAATCGGTTAGGAACTTAACTGAAGTAACAGAAATTTATGAAAATAAGTTAAATAAAAATAGTATGTATGCAATCGGGGTGAGAGGTCCAAGGCGGGGTGTCTATAGAGCCCCTCGACGACGTGGATTGCAAAGCAAAACCCGTCGATGAAAGAAAGACAACCGCCGAGGACATCGACATAAAAAAAGAAAGAAAAGAAAGCAAAGACTCAATGAAAGCAGGAATTTGAAATTGCGAGCGATAAGGGTGCGCTCCCTGTGTGAGCGGCTTTTGTTGATAGAGGAGGTGGAATGATCCGTTTGTAAATCTGCCGGCTGACTCCGTTAGTGAATCTGCTTGATGAATCCGTTAGTGAATCCTTTGAATGAGTCCGTTGGTGAACCCTGTTGATGAATCCGTTAGTGAATCCGCTTGATGAATCCGTCAATGAATCCATTGAATGAGTCCGTTGGTGAACCCTGTTGATGAATCCTTTAGTGAATCCGCTTGATTAATCCGTTAGTGAATCAATTGAATGAGTCCGTTAGTGAACCCTGTTGACGAATCCATTAGTGAAGCCGCTTGATGAATCCGTTAGTGAATCCCTTGAACGAGTCCGTTAGTGAACCCTGTTGACGAATCCGTTAGTGAATCTGCTTGATGAATCCGTTAGTGAATCCCTTGAACGAGTCCGTTAGTGAACCCTGTTGACGAATCCATTAGTGAATCCGCTTGATGAATCTGTTAGTGAATCCCTTGAAAGAGTCCGTTAGTGAACCCTGTTGACGAATCCGTTAGTGAATCCGCTTGATGAATCCGTTAGTGAATCCCTTGAACGAGTCCCTTAGTGAACCTTGTTGATGAATCCGTTAGTGAATCCGCTTGATGAATCCGTTAGTGAATCCATTGAACGAGTCCGTTAGTTAACCCTGTTGACGAATCCGTTAGTGAATCCGCTTGATGAATCCGTTAGTGAATCCCTTGAACGAGTCTGTTAGTGAACCCTGTTGATGAATCCGTTAGTGAATCCACTTGATGAATCCGTTAGTGAATCCATTGAACGAGTCCGTTAGTGAACCCTGTTGACGAATCCGTTAGTGAATCCGCTTTGATGAATCCGTTAGTGAATCCATTGGTCGAATGCTTGTACCTGTTTTATGTATGCTTTTGCAGATATATGTGCTTGTATGAGATGTGAAATAGAAATTGTGAAAGACAATTGTGATTGTGGTGTGATGTGATTTGGAAAGCAGAGATTGATTGAGAGAGAGATTTGCAAGAATGAAGAAGTTGCTTTTGTGTGCTGTGTGATTTTGAGGAAAGTATTAATGAATGATGTTCATACCTTCACTTACCATGGCCGCTTGATTTGGGATGGAGATGTTGTGTCTTTGATGAAGATGATGAATTGCTCTTGCTTTCGATGAAATGTTGGTGAGATGAGATTCTGAATGATGGGTTGGTCGTGCCAAAGACTACCTACGTATCCCTTGAAGGGAATCAGACCAGCGTAGTTCAAGGATGATGGACAACGCTTGGGGAAAAAGCTAGGAGCAAAGTGAAATGAAGCACATACTTTTTACACAAGTAAAAAAAAGAAGAAAAAAAAAAAAAGAAAAATCTTTTTGTCATTTTTTTTAGTTCGTGGGTGAACCATTTTAACCATTGTGTGTTTGTAAAGCCAACCCAAGATCAAGTCATGTTCGGTCGAAGTCCGGATTGGCTCGCTTGAATTCTGTTGTCGCTGTTGTGCCCAACGAAGATTGATGTCTAGCCCTAAGAGATTTTTCGATTATGGGGATTCAAAGGCTTTCGATGCCGAGTTAAGGGGTTGCTGATTGTAAAGCCCCTAGAACACCTTTGATGCCAAACTCTGAGTGACTTGCATAGCCCCAAGATAAATCAGCTCTTGGCTCACTCAAATAAATCGCCTTTTATTGTTGACGTGAGCAAGATCCAAGAGAAGATTATTGATACCAAGCTTCGAGAGATTTCTAAGCCCCAAATGTCATGTACTTTTTGTTTACGAGCTTAAAGATCATGGATTGTGAAGACCTTTCGATGTAAAGCCACAAATTATCTCGGAATCGGCTCGGCATTGAGAGCGGATGTACCGTCGGGTAGAATTCTTGATGGAGATCTCCTTCTTACTCTTTCTGGGGAGATGAATGGCCTCGTTGTGGTTAGTACCCAAATGGCGGAGAGTAATGTCTTGTGGTGTCGTCGAGGTTGTGGATGATAAGGTCTTGGTGTGATAAGGTCCCCAAATGGGTATGCTTGCTTGACTCTTCTTGAGTTGAACTAAAGACGGATCTTCGGATGCAACTAGTGCTTGAAGCTCGAAAGCCTCACCTTTTGCTTTTGATCTTGGAGAAAGGGGTCCTGAATTGCAGAAACATTGGGATTGGCCGAGGCATTTCCCGCTATAACCCTATTTTGATAGAGTTTAGCTTATTGAATATTTTTCTTTTTCTCTAAAACTTCCTTCGTAATCGCGTCGTAAGTCACAACATGAGAATCATCAAATTCATTCATAACATCGGAGCCCTCCTTTCAAACCAAAAGACCTTTGACGTGAAGTACCAAGAGACCCTTGAAGCTTGCTTGATTCCATGAAGCCATAAGACCATTCAAGTATCACTCCCCAAAATATAGTCAATTGCAAAGCCCCAATATTTCCCTTTGCTTGGGTTACTATAACGCCGTAGCCCAAAAGATTGTAGATTGTGAAGCCCCTTGAGACCTTTGGTGCCAAAATTGAGGAAGCTTCCAATGTTGCATATGACTTTGCTAGGGCCATTGTTGAGAGGTGACGTGAATTGCTTCTTGCTGAAGGAGCCTTTCAAACTTGAGTCTAGCCCCTAGAGTGCCATCATCGATCGTAAGTAGAGCAAGAAAGACCTATCCTTGATTGGGGGAACAGGCACGAGCACATATGACAAGAAGGCTTTTCGACATTCCTCTTGAGAGACTTTGAGGATAGTCTCACACATCTTTCTTGAGAGCGTAGCCCCTAGGGCTCATTAACTGTCAAATGAAGCAAAAGAAGCTCTCGTCCTTGAGTCACATAGCCCCTAGGGTGTCATCATTGTCGAGCAAGAGACTCGTCCTCGTGTGGGGGAACAAGCATAAGAGGACATGTCAAGAGCTACTCCATTCTTGGGAGTCTTTCGGCATACTTTAGAGCCACATACTTGTAGAAGCTTGAAAACTGAATTACATGTTGTTGCTACTCGCTGCTGAAACCAATTTAATTACTGGGGACTATTTTTGCAACCTCATACCCCATATCAATCATGAGATCATTCTCGGACGGGCCTTCTTTCACATGAGCCCAAAAAGTGGATATTTCAAGAACAACCTCTCTTATGCCAATAACCCAAAACGACCTTTGATTGTGCCATATCTTGTCGAGCGTTTTGCAATTCCAAAGTTTGACTCAGTGGGGAATTGAATTGCTGAGGAGATTCAATGTAGAACTTGTCTTCTTTAGAGGTCGGGGATCTCCATTTCTCTTTCCCTTCTCTCTCTCACTCTCTCATTTTTTTTATGACGCACCCTGTTTTTTTCCTAGACCGCCCTTCCGGGTTTTCAATCTAGCGGGCATCTCTTTTGTGTCTTCATTTTTCTTGACTCAATTAATGAGAAAGTGTGCATTGACTCTAGCTGAGGATGAGAGACATGTGATTTTGCGGTGGAGACCTTTTGTCACTAGTGATGAGTGACATTGATTTGACTAGGGAAGTGGTCCCTAGTATTGAATTCATGTATTTTTATTTATTGAATGACTTACGAAGGCAAGTAAGTCATTAAAAGACAAGAGAAGGAAAGCCCCAATTTGATTGCAAGAAACTGGGAGCGTCGCTGAAAGATAAGAAGCCCCTAGACTCGATAAGGAACGTGAAATGATTTTAAATCTAGGAAAGTTGTTCAATCTTGAGGTGATTAATTCATTGGCAAATGACTCGTACAAAGATGTCTTGACAAGTTCGAGATGAAGGCCAATCACCATAACGCACTAGGGCTAAACATATCTTCTTTCTTGCATGAGACCGGACCCGCAGGTTGCCAACGTTCCTCCAGTGTAGAGGCTCAGGTCACCGTAGTTCTTGTGGATGCTCCTTTCGCCGTGATGGAATTGTTGCTTCGTCCTTTGTTGGTGGAACGATGTTGATCTTGTACTTCTTTGATTGAGGGGGATTTTTTTTTTTTTTTTTTGTTGTGCTCTAACTTTTTCCTAGGTTGTTTTGAAGAGTCAACCTAGCGAGCTCTTTTTTTTTTTAATCTCCCTTTGAAAACTTTGCTTGATTTTTCTCCATGCTTGATGTCTTAAATTCATCGTTGATGTTGTTGTTGATGCCGTTGCCTTCGTTGCGATGTTTAGCCCCTAGGCATTCAAGTGATGGCCTTCGTTCTAAAACTTGTTTAGACATCTTTTCATCATTTTGCCAAGAATTAGATTGAACAACTTGGAAGAGTGTATGAGGACAAGAACGAATTTTATTTGATAAAGACCGACTCAAACTTTGACATTAACGAGAAGGAAGAAAACTTAATGCACATAAAAGAGGTTTTTTTTTTAAATCCTGTTTCTAGGTAGAGAAAGAGAAACGGAGATTGTTTTCGTCCTCCTTGTTGTTGTAGTTCTCCCCATTTCAAACCCAAATCATTCTTCTTTGATGATTTCTTGCATGTTGTCACTCTCTAACGGTTGCTTTTCACCCACAGTAAATTCGCCGTTGTCGATCAAATCTTGGATGATGTTTCGGAGAGTGAAGCATCCCTCGGTATGGTAGTTGCACCATTCACCAAATGCATGATTCTCCGGTATCTTCTTTGGCTTATACCCTTCCAAAGGCTTAACCTTTCCCCTTGCCACCAAAGTTTCAAATACTTCGGCTCGGGTCATTCCTAGGAGAGGAGTGAAAACTCGGTTGTTGGCGGTACTTTTGTGGATTTTGAGGGATGGGACACTTGAGAATGCTTTACCATTGACCCTTGCCTTATTGTTGGTGAACTCTTGCAGGCGGGCCTTAAGCTCGGAAATTTCTTTCTCGTGAATTCTCCTCTCGAGATCAAAACGGGCTTGCCACAAGTCGTCCTTGCGTTGGGCATCCTTGACAAGTCTATCCATTTGTTCCCCCATGGCTCTTATTACGTTGAAAAGCCCTTCATTGGACACGGAAATGTACTCACCGTTGATGTTGTTGCCGTTGGAAGCCATTGGACCTATTGAAAGAGCACGGTTGATCTTAGATTGGCCCATAAACACCTTTTGAATAAAATAATTTCACCCACAAACATGAGAAAAGACTCAACCACATAACGAAAAATGATTTTTTTTTTATTTATTTACAAAAAGTCGGAAGGACGTAGTCCTTTTTGGGTTTCTAGGAAAATAGTGGAATCGTCACACTAGTATATAGAACTTCTCGCGGTCCCATATACTCATCGGATTCCACCATGCTTGTGATACCTACATGTGTTGGGATTAAACTAAATTAATATCATAAAGCATAAATGCGGGGACGGAGTTTTATTTCATCCATAATAACCACTTAGGGACGGAGTTTTATTTCGTCCATAATAACCACTTGTTTCTTTTGGAAACAGCATGTATGATTTGATGAAATTAGTTTAGGGAAATCTCGACACATGAAAACCGACTTGGTCACGGAATGTTAGAACCTAACTAGAATTGTGTTGGCTTGTGCTCGGCTAAAGAGAGCCTTAAAGGTCACCCCCGGCATGTAGTCATGAACTACGCCACGGGTTGAGGTTTACCGCTTCGAAATAGTCAAGGTCGGGTGGAGCTTGAAACTCTCTAGGACGGGCCTCGACAGGTTTGGGGTTATGAACTTGTGCGACTCGATTGTGAGCAATTCATAAGAGTATGTGCAAGTAGTGTGAGGTCAAGCCAAGTGACAAATTTTTATTTTTATTTTCAAAAGAAAAGAAAAAACAAATAAGCACATATTTACAACTTTCGAATCACCCGTGTGACCGATAAAATAAACAGAAAATAAAAGAAGTTATGTGCAGGCCCGGTGCCCACACACTGTAACCATGTCCATTCTATTATGTTTCTGTGCACTATTCTGTTTCTGAAAAATGCCCAGAAGCGCACGCATTGGGCTGCCTACTCGGGAGGCGCGCGCGTTAGAGGAAGAGGGGCTGGGGCGCCCGCTTCTGGATGAAAACCTACTAATCAGTGGGTTCAAGAGACTGCCTTAACCCTAAATAATAAAACTTTCCCCTGCAGTAATTGTTAGCACAGAAACATGGAATTGAAAGAGGAGATGAGAGGCGGGCGATTCTGGTAATTGGGGTCGGACGCGCGCGCTTTAGGCCAAAAAGGTCAGAGGCGCGCGCTTCCAACCCTTTTTACCAGAATGCCCAGAAAACAGAATAAAAGAACACCAAAAGCAGAAACACAAGTTTAACCCTCTAAATTATCCCCAGCGGAGTCGCCACTGTAGATACCCCGGGAGAGCCCACTACTTGGCTAGAGCGGTGGAAGGATCCTAGGATGTCTAATTTGTTTTAATTTGTAGAGTCGCCACCTATGTTATTGAGGAAACATAAGAAAAACCTAAAGAAATAGCCTAAATTTATATACAAAACCAGAGATTCGGGAGAGAAGGGTTCGGGGGTTAGGTGACGGAGTGGGAACTACTTAAACATCCGCTCCGCCCCGCTTACGCGAGTCTTGTTACTATTGTTGTTCTAATGCTAAAGAAGTCCTTCTTGTATTAATATAAAAGTGCTAACAACTACAATGTAAAGAAAAAGGGAATTGCAAAGGGAAATAAAAGAGAATTATTTTAAATATTAATTCATGCTAAAGATTACATTAAGAGAAGAATAGTAAATTGAAGTAATGATTGAAATGTAGGGAGATGACCTTAACCAACTTTAATGTAATAAAGTGGTCATTTAGTCATGTCCCATTGATGGGGATTGCATGCATTAAAAAGACATATATAAAATAATAAGAAGAAGAAGTAAAGTTGTACCTTAAGAAAGAGGACTTCAAAGTTTGACTTGAAAAGAGTTTTGATGCTTGAGTTGTTGTTGGGAGAATTCTTGTAAAGAGAATTCTTGAGAGAATTGTGTATAGTGTCTTTGTGAAGAAATTTCAAGTCCCTTTCTAAGGTAGAAATAAGAAGTTTTTATAAGTAGAAAAGAGAGGAAAATATGGTCTTTCAACCAATAGGAAAATAAAGAAAATCAAATAATAAAGAGAAAATCAAATAATAATAAAAAGAAATATTTGGTTTTAAAAAAATGGCTAGAATAATGGTATTTGGAGTTACAAAATAAAATGTGTTTAATGTTAGAATAAAACATGTGATGAATATGTTGTGTTTTACTCTAAAAATGGAGGGAAAAGGCTGCAATCCGTAACAGTCAAAGTGGGAAGCGCGCGAGTCCGGCCTATTGGACCAAACGCGCACGCGTCCCATGACCATTACGGGAGGCGCCCGCCGGTGAGAAAGGCAGGATTACAGAAATGACTCTAAAGTTAACTCTGTTATGCAGTTTAGTCCAAAACTAACGGAATCAGTTAGGAACTTAACTGAAGTAACAGAAATTAACGAAAATAAGTTAAATAAAAATACTATGTATGCAATCGGAGTGAGAGGTCCAAGGCGGGGTGTCTACACCTAGCTCTGGCTTCCTTTAAGTCTTTCAATTCATAGAACCATTGATACGCTTGTTCTCGAGTCTCATGATAATACCTCTCATTCTGGTCCTTGGTCTCCTTGACATCTTCAAGTTCTTTGAGAGTGTCTAGTAATGCTTTTTTTATCTTGCATCCACTTTCCTAGTGTAACATTCACCTTGGTCTTTTCAGCTTCTAATGCCTCGGTTAGTTTCTTAATCTTGAGTGAATATCTTTGAATCACTCTTTTCTTAATTGTTCTTTGCTTCAAGTTCATCTTTATGTTTCTTCTAAGTCCATCCATGACTTATAATTAAGACATACCCGTTATTAGTGTCATATCACTTAAGAATATAAGACCATAATTATCATTTGCATAAGCAACTTAAAAAAAAAATCATTCCAGTGTAACTCTTCAAGATTTACTTCCAAAGTGTTCACTTATATTCCGCATATCCCTTGAGGAATTCTTATCTTAGGTTCTTTCCTAAAATAGTAGGTTTCCATAAATAACTAGTTTGACTTCAAGCAATCTTAGTCTTACTAAAACGCTCAAATCAAACCTATTCAATATCAGAGTTCCTATCCCTTTGAAGCTTTAATCCCATAGCTCTGATACCAACTATAACGACCCAAACTTTCCAATAATAATAATTATTCATAAACTAAGATATCCTAAACGTCAAACATAATTCAAATCTAACGTTCACTTATAACGGCTAGTATATCTAACCACAATTTAAAATAATGCGGAAGCATAACTATAATTCAAACTTTAACGGCTAATACAACCCACTAGCTCTAACATAAACAAAACGAAACAATGTCTTAAACTCTTCTTCATTAAATCACGGACCGACCTCCTCTGCGATCTAACCTTTTCCTCTACTATTACATGGGGAAAAGAATATAAGAAAGGGGTGAGCGAACAATGCTCAGTAAGTTCATACGGGATCTCTCCGGGTACTAAGAAGAGATGACCGAAAGAACGGAGCCAAACAATTATTCTCAACGAAATGCTAATCATCAATAACTTAACTGTACACTTTCAAAATATAGTTATAACACTTAAGAAGTTGTGGCACTATCACAATTCATCAATTCCAGAGTTTCAAACACCTTTTCAGGGTGTCACACCTTTTCAGGGTGTTAAGAGAATAAGAGACCTTACACCTTTTCAAGGTGCTCCCTTATTATGATATATCATGATAATCAAACTACTTCATCAAGTAGAAATTTAAATGTCTAAGTTCTTTTCAATCAAACTAGACAAGTTCATTTAGTCCTTTTCAATCAGACTAATTCCTGCTAGGTCCTTTTCAATCAGACAAAGCTAACTGCACCTGTTTCAATTAGATACAGTAACATTCCACATAGTGTTCAAGGTACAAGAACACATAAAGAAATTTCAATTCACTTTAGATACCCATTGAACAATACTCATCAAGGGTAAGATCATTCAAAAGACGTGTCATGTCATAGAGTTCAAATACTGCCGGCCACTAGGTAGCTAGACTTAGAAAGAATTATGAGGATCCTATTTCAAAGGATGATATCTCAAAAGACTTAGGAACGTAATCCCTTACCTTAGCTTGCGTTAATTCTTCTTGCAAAACCACGCGCACGTATCTACAATCATGCGAAAAATAACATTCTTAGACAAAAGTAACACTATTTACTTCCGTCCCCAAAATAATTTACTTTCTCTAATTATTAACCTACGGGTTATTCTCTTTAACTCCTTTAAAGGTTTAATACTCATTCTAGGGTCTCTCATACTACCCAATTGGATTTATACCCAAAATACCCTTTTAGGTTTACCAAAAATACCCCTAGGGTTTCATAGTTTCTATTCTCAATTATCATGTTCTAGTATTCGATTGCACGTACCAACACACTATTCACAGCACGTATAATTACTATTCCCAGCACATCCAATATACACCCACACCTACTGTTCACACCCCACACGCACACACACACATACTGGTTACATTCTGCACACACACACACACACACATACTGGTTACATTCTGCACACACACACACACAATATTGCACACACGCACCCACCAAACTGCGCTCACACACGCACAACACATACTGCACAAGGTACACACGCCAACTGCACAGTGCACACATACTACTGCCATCTTCTTCCTGGTTCTCCTTGAATACAATCATGAAACCTTAATTCCCGTTTTAAGAGTTTACCCAATCAAAACCATAATTCAACTTGGTTTACCTTTCAAAATCAAAACCCAATCATGAACTCAAACCCTAGTTCATTATATTTATTCTTAGGGTTTCAAATCACATCCTTTACTGATTATTCTTGACAAGAAGATGGAGAAGGAAGGTTTATGGTTTCAAAATCTTACCTTTGAAGAACACGTTCACCTCTCTCTTTCTCTTCTCCTTCTCTGGTTCTCCCTCTCTCGGCTTTCTGACTCTCTGCGCCCCTCTCTCTATTTCTCGTTCTTTGATTTTCTTCCTTTTCTTTTTGCGGTGGAAATCAATAATAGGTTTAGGGAATTTAAAGAGTATTTATATTAAAAGGGTTTTCAATTCCCTAATTTAAAAAGGATTCATTTTCCTCTTTAATAATGACTTGGGCTTTTCTATTTTGACCCAATAACTAAACCTAATCCTTTTTATTAATGGCTCGGCCCAAATAATTAAAGAGTTCAAAATAAAAAATAATAGGGTAAATTTCGGGTTATTACAGGCTTCCTCACCCCTTTTAATCTTAATCTTGTGTATGAGAAATTCCAATGATCAAATTTTGGGGGTTCCCTTTGTGCGTTAAGAATCAAGTGCTAAATGGTACTCATATCTTGCTTTCTAGGAATGCCTTATTCAATGGACAAAATTAATAAAATAAGTGATGACTGGTGTACTCGACTTCATAAACTAAACCATGTTTGAAAACAAAAGGAGATTTGGTATTCACACACACAGAGAGATTCACCTCTTGATCATGATGCGTACGCAAATTAACAAAATTAACGGCAATACAAATTACCACTTGCATAGATAGATCAAGGACTGAAGCACAGAATCCACAACCAAAATCTGAAGCCTTATCATCGAGGCACACTGGGGCTTCCATGACCGACAACTGGGGCTGATCCGGACGTTCAATCCCGAGAGACACCGTCGAGAAGACTTGATCAAATGGGTGTTGGGAATTGACCTTTCGAGTACTCGCGCTAGGCCTCCGACTTCGCTTTACTATATACCTCGTCATGACTCTCATTTCTTGCAAAATCTCTCAAAAGAAAAATACACAATTCCTTCCTTTCATGATTCTCCCTCTTTGCATGTTATACACTTTTTCTCATCTTCTCAAAGTGAAGTTTGAAATGAGAGCAACGCGCACGTGTAAAAAAAATGGAAAATGAGATTCGAAGTTTGTTCATCAAAATCAATTGCAAAAGAAATCATTATTCAAAGTTCATCAAAATCAAAGCTTTCCAAAGAAAAAGAATGCGTTCTTTATCTTTCGAACCTCAAAATCATAATGGACTTGTTGCACATGTATGACACTTCAAGGCACATAAATATCATGATATATCTGTATGCTTGTGAAAGTCTTATGCAGGTACTCAAATCCAACCTCCAAGGTCGTACCACATCCGAGACAGGTCCTCTTCAACATCACATCAAATCAGTTCCAATCAAAATGTGTTTTCCGAGTTTTTTCACAAAAACTCAAACTACAGAGGTTTGATTCCCGAAAGGGATATGTAGGCAGCTTGTCACCACAAGTCCAACCACACACGCATCAAAACATTGCAAAGGCATCTTGGCACCGCAAGTCCGACCATACACGCATCAAAATGTTGCAGAGGTAGCTTGTAACCACAAGTCTGACCACACACGCATCAAAACGTTGCAGAGGCAGGTTGTCATCAAAAGCCTGACCACAAATGCATCAAAATGTCCCCAAGGCAGCTTGGCACCGCAAGCGCGACCACGCACGGATCAAAACATTTTCAAGTACAATCGATGGCCTTGACACATCCAACCATGGTGACACAGCAACCAGCTTTCTATCTTCAAACAAGAATAAAAAATCTAATCACACAACAAAGCAAAATACAGACGCTGCCTCAATCTCAACTTTATCAACACTCAGGACAAAGTCCATATGCCAACCGCTCATCATCATTAGCAAGTCGCAGCGTATCCTTGAAATATACACATGCTATCTCTTTCTTACTTTTACTTGCAATTAAAATGCTAGGCTTGAGAAAAATTAGGTCTCGCCTTCCTTAAAATTTCAAACAAACCTTAGGTCTCGCTTTCCTCAAAATTTTAAACAAACCTTAGGCTCGAGAACTTAGGTCTCGCCCCTCAAAATTTCAAACAAACCTTAGGCTCGAGAACTTAGGTCTCGCCTTCCTCAAAATTTCAAAAAAAACTTAGGCTCGAGAACTTAGGTCTCGCCTTCCTCAAAATTTCAAACAAACCTTAGGCTTGAGAACTTAAGTTTCAAGTTTTGAATTCCAGAATCTGCATTCCCAGTCTCTGACATAAAAATGTTAGAGACCTTTTGAGACACTTAAGCTCATCTTCTGAACCTGAAATTTGGGGTACTTCATGTTTGGAATGTTGTATTCAACTTTTATTCTTTGTGTTTTTCCAGAATCAGGATTTATGGTGTAGTAAATTGGTGCTGAATGTGTGAATGTCTTGATTTTCCTGTGCTGAATTTTTTTGTTGTTATTGTTTTTGTTATCATTTGAGTCTAAAAAACTAATCCAAAATTCTACAAAAATTCACCAATGACCTCTAACATTCTGGGAGTAAATCCCAATTTTTTGTTTTGGATTTGGATAATTTAGGACATGTACATTGCCCTAGGAACAACAAGTGGTCCAGAATTGCTATACTAACCGACATTCATTTTATATGGGATTTGTCTCACATTTTTATTATATAATTTGTTCATAATCCACTCTTCCCTTTATGCGTTTTCCTTTTCTCAAATGTGTTCACAACCTTTTTCAAAACCAATCAGGAATCCACTCAAATCGGTTTCCGGCTGCGATCAAAATGAACATTACCTAGATTAGGAAACACTTTTGTACATATGCACATCTTTCCAAAGTTAAGGCATAACAAGGCATTTTCAAAAGGTACTTAAAATCAAAGCGTAGGCGGATGCATGCTAGAGACCGAAAGGGCGAGTGGAGTGCTGCTAATCACCTTCTCTACTCGTAACATAGCCCCCGAACCCATTTCTCTTTTCAAGCAAAAAAGGTTTTATCTCTATTGTCCTAAATAAAATGAGGTGACGACTCTCTGATTTTCAAAACCAAAGGAGGGTAACCATTATGAGCTAACGCGAGTGCAAATCTTTCGAGGGGTTCGATCTCGCGGGCTCTCACAATGAGTCGCTGCCACGTGGCAAATTTTGAGTGGAGCATGGGTTGGGATTTTATGCTTCGCGGAGAATGTTGTATACGAGTCATGGATCGACCCGTCCCTTCTATGAGACAGATTTAGATGTTCTCGTAAGAGACCACCTCAATTATTATTATTATTATTTAGGTACATCATTGGTATCAAATGATGGGCAGCGGGCACATGTGATGTGGCCAACAAAATGCTTGTTTTGATTCTACACATGCTTTTATTTGATTCTTCCCCCAACTTAATTATGGATTGGAATACACGGATGATACGATGCCATGTCTCCGTGTTAAATACTACCTCCGTCCCGCCGGAAACTTGAAAAAAAAATTATGGCACAAGAATTAAGGGAAAAAGTGAAAAAGGTGATGTGTTGTGAGTGTTGATAGTTGAGTGGGAGAGAGAAAGTGGGGTAGAGAATAGTTAGTGGTTTAGTGGATGTGAGTATGAGAAGTGGGACCCACTAATTAAAAAGTATTAAAAACTTTCCATTTATGGATTTTGCAATTTCTATGGGACGCCCAAAATGGTAAGTTTTGCAATTTCCGGCGGGACGGAGGGAGTATTACTACTAGTACAGTGAAAGTATTCAAATGATACTCCATCCATTTCAGAATAAAATTTTTACTTTATTTTTAGTTTGTTTAATATTAAAGTTTTTATTTGCTTTATTACTTAAAATAGACAATATGACCACTTGACATTTTTACAACAAAATTATCTACCCACTTTCTCTCTCATACTTTCTCTTATTTTACTTTTCATTCTCACAACATTTACTTGTTCTTAATTTCTATGTAAAGTCAAATTACTCGTCATTTTCACAATAAAAACTCTCAACCCACTTTCTCTCTCGTACTTTCTCATATTTTACTTTTCATACTCATAATATTTACTTTTTTATTAATCTCCGTGTAATGTCAAACTACTCACTTTTCATTTTCACAACAAAAACTCTATACCCACTTTCTCTCTCGTACTTTCTCATATTTTACTTTTCATACTCATAATATTTACTTTTTTATTAATCTCTGTGTAAAGTCAAACTAAGAACTTAGTTTAGGACGGAGAGAGTAGTTTTTTTAATTGTTTGTTTTAATAAAATAGTTTGTAAGGAGCTTTTTTAGTATCATGTAGTTTGTTTTTTTTAAAAAAAACTCTTTATTAATTATGAGCATCCACAATAATTTAGAAAAAAAAAAACTCTTTATTAACTATGAGCATCCACAATGTTAATAGTTTTTTTTTTTTTTTTTTGAGAACTCCGTTTTTGTCCATCGTACATTGGGTCGTGTTTCACTTTTACCATCAAACTTTATTTTTTTCATTTTTACCATCGTACTACAAACAATGGTGTCATTTTATACCAAATTCGATATTTTTATACCCAAATTTGTTTCATTTTTTTCATTTTTACCATTATTTGTAGTACAATGGACCAAAACGGAGTTTTCATTTTTTTATTTTTTTTTATAATATCAATATGAGTAATACCAAAATTAAAAATGTTTACAAAACAGTACTTACAAAATGATTTAGCAGTTGGAACATGTGGGACCCTAATTTATTTTTATTATTATTATTATTTTAAATCCTAAACCACCTAATACGGAGAGACTTAAACCTGCTTTAAGTTGCCGGCACAAACTGCAGTTGCAATTACAATAAGAAATGGCAATAAAGGAAAAAAAAAAAAAAAAAACATACAAATCCTATAATCAATGCGCAGAAGGATTTAAATTGTCATCTTTCTTCTAAGGAAAACGTTTTCCGGAAAACATTTTCCCCATTTTCCGGTGTTTAAACACCGGAAAATGGGGAAAATGTTTTCCGAGGAAGTGGTTTTCCTCCATTCCTAAGGAAAACGTTTTCCTTACCTCCACCTAAGGAAAACGTTTTCCGGAAAATGCTAACACTTCAATTGTTGTTTTAACTCCAATTTTTGTTTTACGAAAATTATTTTTTAAATATACACAGTTAATTAAAAAATGTTTAAAAATATTTTATTTTTATGAATATTTTGCAATATGTTAAATTATTAACTTTAGTCCATTTTAATTACAAAACTACATTTCCATTTTACTTTATAATTGAAATTTGAGATAATGACTAATTTATTGATTATTTCTTTTTAATATATACTCTAGGTGATCAAAATTAATGTATCTAAAAAGTTTTCCGGAAAGCATTTTCTTAAAATTCACCAAACAGTGAAAATTACATTTTCCGGAAAACATTTTCCAAGAAATCGTTTTCCGGAAAACATTTTCCAAGAAATCGTTTTCCGGAAATTATTTTCCGCGAAACAAACGGAGCCTAAATTTCAGCAACTTCGTTGTTCCTTGTGACGACTCCAAAGAAAACTGCAACACACCGTCGTTTCTTTCTCATTCTTCCTTTTCTTTTCGATTCCCTTCTCACTTCTCAAAATTGTGCAATTTGACGGAATTAGAATTCGTCGATTTCAAACTTGATACTCTCTCTTTTACCTGAAATTCATTGTTTTATTTTTGTGATAGGTTTTGTTAAATCTGATTTCGTCTCAAAGCAGCAGTAGACAGTGTTGTATCTATAATATAATGTAGATTTAGTTTTATAAAAACGGGTTTTTCGTAATTGACTTCTCTAATATTATCAACTTTTATACAAGTGTAAAATAAATAAATAGTATTTATAATAAAGAACCCAAAAAAATATTAAATTTTCATTAAGATTATCAAATTTTCTATAAGACTAATTCTTAGATGCGGCGGATGCACGGTGCGGCGAAGGCGTGGCAAGGGTGGTCTGCTCCGCTGCTTCTCGCGTCTTCTTGCTCCGCTACATCCGACGGCCAGATCTACCCCTCCCTCTTCCAGATCGCTGCCACGTGTCTTCCCTAAAAAAAAACCCAATAAATTTAAAATGCTATATCTTGAGATTTATAACTCAGATTTTTTTAAAAAAAATACCGTTTTGTTCGTCTCGACGAGAAGAATAAAAATACATAGGTCATGATATGGTTTGATTTTTTTTAAAAAAAAAACATATTTTTTTACACACAAAAAGTTTGAGTTACTCATCAGCTAACATGTAACACTCTGTTCTGATAAAAGTAACAATGTCATCTTCAAAAAGTAACACTTTCTATTGTTAAATGTAACAGCAGTTTTACAAAAAAAAAATGGGTTTGCATTTCAATTGTTACTTTCTCAATAAAAAATTGTTACATTTCATATATAATGTTACATTTAAGAATATAAACTGTTACAATTGAGAAAAAAAAATGTTACATTCATTTTTTATAAAATGTAACATTAGTTTAGTTGTCAATCCTATGTTAATTTTCGGACATTTGAAAAAAATTAGTGTTACATTCCTTTATAAAAAGTGTTACATTAGTTTAGTTGTCAATCTTTATGTTGTCTTTATCTATTGCAGCAAAATTGTGGTACTTTTTTTTTAAAAAAGTGTTTCATTTGAATAAAAAAAAAGTGTTACATTTTGTTATAATAAGTGTTACTTTTGTTGGGAGGAAAAAAAGTTGGGGGTGGCAAAAAAAAAGAATGGGAAAAGCCGTCTAGCCCGTCGCACAGCGTGCGACGGGTGTACAGGAGACCTTCTCTTTCAATAAGTCTTGGTCAAAGTGCAGTTAAGTTGACTATTTTGATTAAAATAGTGCAAATTATTATGAGACGGAAAGGATACTTGTTAATCTTAATACTTAACCAACACTAGTGTAAACGTGTTTTCAAATAACGGAGTAACATTTTTGTAAATAAGTGGAACATTGTTACAAGTCGCGGTCACATTGTTGTAAATAGCTGGAACTTATAAAAACTCTCCAGACCCTTTTTTTATACTGTAAGAGCCATTTTTCAATACTACAGCAGACACATTTTGACACTAGGCAGTCACTTTTTTTTTTTTAAAGCAAATGCAGGAACTTGTTTTGAAACTTATAAAAACTCACCTGGAACTCGTTGACATTGTAAGAAGCATTGTTCAACACACAACATGCACTTTTAAACACTAGAGAATGCAATTTTTAACACTACAACCGGCAACCTTAACACTACCACTGAAAGTGCATGTTTAGATGTATAAACGTGTGTCTGTTTGAATTTTTATAAGTGTTCTATTACAACAGACACTTTTTAATATTAGAACATGCACATGATAATATTAGTGGATGCAATTATTAAAAACACGTTTTTTCATCTCTTAATGTAAAACAAGTTTTACATAAAAATGACTCAAGTCAAATACTCCCTCCATCCGAAAATGTCTTCCCATATTCAATTTTCTTTAAGAGTATCGAACACTTACTTAACTAGTCATATTATTATTTATGCAGTTTTAAACCTAATTTATAATAATAGAACGATTTTTTTGAGACAATAAAAAATGACAAATAAAAAAAAAACATTGACATTGGGCCGGAGGGAATAATCTATATCTGAAATTGTAAAAAATTCTGGATAAGTTGGCTGACTTATTCAATCATTCATATTGAGGGTGAAGTTAGGTGATGAAGACATGGGCCATGACTGTTGCTTTTTGACTAAAATTAAATGACACATTCCCGAATAAGCTCAACATGTCACATGTTTACACAAAACCGAAGACATACAACTTTGGCTATACAGGATTAGCTAATTAATTAATGGTTCAGAAAGATAGATCAAAAGAGCTTCAACCTTCACTTTAATAATTTTTGAACAATTAACTTTCTTATTCCAAACGTGAGGTCAGTGCATATTGGATATTGGTAAAGATTACTCACTCCGTCTCAAAATAAATGTCGTTTTGGGAGTTAATATTTGTCTCAAAATACTTATCGTTTCACTATTTTCAAAGCTTTTTTATTGCTCTACACTAATTATACCCTTAATAATGATAGTGAACTACCTAACCCTTTAATTACCCATGTAGTTGAATTATTATAAGGGTATTTAGGACTTATTCACATGCATTACTGATATTTTTTAATATATGTGAAACACTTCAAAACGGCATCTATTTTGAGATTTTGAGACAGAGTAACTTACTACATATTCTATTTAGCTTATTCTTTCTATTTAGCTTATTCTTGAGTTTCAGCCATTTTAAAAGACTAGTCATTTATGGGCCTTATAAATTGTAAACGGACTTACTAGGCTATAATGCCCACTTTTCGTGGGCTCCAAGTTCAGTTGACGTTTTTTCTAGGGGAATTACGTTGGTTGCGTTGAAGAGTCCGCCTCTTGTGGTCAACAATCTAAGTTAGTTTACAGTTTCGGAAGTTTATGTATATACTCCCCCGTAAGACTTTTTTTCCTTTTAAGGCCGTCCCAAAATAATTGAGTCCGCTCAAAATGAAAATGTTTTAATATATTTATATATAACCAATCCCACCATTTAACCCTACTCATTCTCTCTCTCTTTATTTTTCACCACTCAATTTATTCTACCAACACTACTATTTACCCCACTCATTCGCTCTTTTCATTTTCTACCACACATACACTATTTTTCTCTTAATTATTGTGCCCACTCCTCTAATCCTACTTGTGCTGGGACGGAGGGAGTATACACGTATAAGTCATACCCATTGTGTGTTACAATAGAGATAAACCGGGAACTAGCGATCAAATTGGAAGAAATAAGCGAAACAGCGAAGCAGGCGTGGAACGGCTGATCCAAGTGAAGGACACGGCCGTGCGCATCGTGCATGTCAAGGTTGAAGAGCGGCCGTGCATAAGCGAGACTCTTCGGACGAACTTACTAACTTTGTGGAAAAATAGAGCACAACCGAGTTGGCATGCTACTCGGGCGAGCATGTAAGCGGGAGTGGCCGTGCAGTCGCTGTTCGGGAATTCTAAATTGTTTAGGGTTTGGTCTCATTCTAAATTGTTTAGGGTTTGGTCTCATTCTAGGTTGTGTATATAAGCAAGGTTCCACCCCAAAACTTATTGTAACTCCATATTAACATCTTATAGTGCAAGATCCTGGCTTAATAGTGCCCCCAGACGTAGGAAAAATATTGACGAATTGGGTAAACAATTATTTGTGTTCTCTTTACTGTTTTTGCTTCTTTATCGTTCTTGCTTGTTGGGTTTGCGCATTATATTCTTGCGACATGTTTGTGTTTGGAGGGTCTATACCACAACAACTGGCATCAAAGCTCTGGTTAGGTTTATTCAAGCAATCAAGAATGTGTAAAGATAAACAAGCGGTGGAGAAGTTCGATGGGTCTGACTACGCGTTTTGGAAGATGCAGATAGAAGATCTCTTGTACGGTAAAGATCTCTATAAACCTCTATTGGGAGTCAAACCGGAAGGCAAAAAATAGGAAGATTGGGATATCCTGGATAGGAAAACCCTAGGGGTAATTAGATCTAATTTGTCAAAGTGGATCGCTAAAACCACCAAGAAGGCTAAGACCACCAAAAAGCTATTTGATTATCTTGCTGAGAGATTTGAAACACCATCTGCAGTCAACAAGGTTGATTTTTTGATACGCAAGATGGGAATCTCAAGATGCAAGAGGGAGGATCATTAAACACATCGATGAGTATACGGATGTTGTAGACTTATTGGCTGCGATGGAGATTACTTTCGGTGATGAGGTTCATGCTTTGATTTTGCTAGCATCCTTACTTGGAAGTTGGAGCGGGACAGTGACAGCGTTAAGTGCTTAAGCGGGTAAGAATAAATTGAAGTTTGATTATGTCAATGATATATTTTTGAGTGAGAAAAATCGTATGAAGAAGTTGGGGACACCATCTACTTTGGGATCGCCTTTGACTACGGCTAGTAGGGGGAAGTCGGGTTCTAGCAACAAAGGGAGAATGGAATCAAGGGAAAGCGTAATCAGTGGTAAGGGTAAGCCTGTGGAGATCAAAGATTGACCAAGGGTCGCGAAGGCATCTATTGAATGTTATCAATGTAAAGAGTTATGACACTACAAGAGGGATTATCCCAGGCGAGGGGATAAATCGATGAATGTGACAACTGAAGGTGAAGATATACTGGTTTTGAGTGTTAGTAGTGCACTAGAATCATGGGTGCTGGATTCGAGGGCATCATTCCACTCATGCGGGCATGCAAAGGAGATGGAACATTATACTTCCAGTGATTTCAGAAATGTCTATCTGGCGGATGGCGAGCCTTTAGAAATCAAGGGGAAGGGGGATGTCAGAATAGGAGCATCGGACGGTAAGGTTCTACATCTACACGGGGTCAGAAACATTGCGGGTTTGAAAAAGAACATGTTATCAGGTGGGCAGTTGGATGAAGAAGGTTACACGGTAACTTTTGGCTGCAAGAAGTGGGTTATTATCAAGGAAGATTCTTAGATCGCTCAAGGTAATAAAAACTGTACACTGTATTTGGCGAACAACACCAAGGATAGTATCGCGGTAGCGTTAGCTAAGGGTGATACATATTTATGGCACTGTCGATTGCGTCACATGAGTGAGAAGGGGATGCGAGTACCTTACTCAAAGGGAAACCTACCGGGTTTGAAGAAATTCGATATGGGGATTTGCGAAGACTGTGTGTTTAGAAAACATGCAAGGAGTAATTTCTTAATGACAGGTAGGGCTTTGAGGGAGGCAAAGTTAGAATTGGTTCACACGGATTTGTGGGGACCGACTTCGATAACTTCTCTAGGTGGTGCGTCATATTACATGACCTTCATTGATGATTCTACAAGGAAGGTCTGGGTTTATTTCTTGAAATAAAGATGATTCATTCGAGGTGTTTAGAAAAGTGGAAGGCCTTAGTAGAGACACAGACGGGACTCAAGGTTAAAAGCATGAGGTCTGATAATGGTGGGGAGTATGAGCTCGGGGAGTTCAAGGAATATTGTGATGCGAATGGGATTCGTATGGTAAAAACCCCTAAGGGGAAACCTCAACATAACAGGGTTGCATAGAGGATGAACAGGACATTGAACGAGCGGTCTAGAAGTGTGAGGTTGAAGTGTGGAATTCTGAAGATGTTTTGGGCATATGTAGTTGACACGGCAGCTTTCTTGATTAATAGGGGACCTTCAGTACCATTAGGGAACGAGATTCCAGAGGAGGCATGGAGTGGCAAGCAGGTAAATTTGTCATTTCTTCGCATATTTGGCTCCATTTCATATGTTCATATTGATTCTGCTGATAGAACTAAATTAGATGTTAAGTCTGTAAAATGTACGTTCATTGGTTATGGCGGGGATGACTTTGGGTACAAATGGGATGACCAAAATCATAAGGTTATTTGTAGTAGAGATGTTGTATTATATGAACAACTTTTGTTCAAGGATAGAAAAGAGGCATATGATGGGATTAGTTCGGAACCAGAAATTGTTGAGAATGATATTCCACACTCGGGTGAAAGCAACACGATTCATGATGGCCAAAATCAGGGGGTCACTGAAGATGAACCATATAGTCAAGCATCGGATATTCTGTTGTGTACATCAACTAGATTGCGTTGGTTACCTGATAGGTATTCTCCTTCAAATAACTATCTGTTATTGACTGATAATGGTGAACTAGAATGTTATGGGGAGGCTGTTCGTATTACACTTGGTGATAAGTGGAAATGTCCGATGGATGATGAAATGGACTCATTAATGGCCAATAAAACATGGGAGTTGATTAAACTACATAAGAGGAAGAGGCATTGCATAACAAATGGGTTTACAGGATTAAGGAGGAAGCAAACGACAGTAAACGTTACAAGGCAAGGTTGGTTGTAAAGGGGTTTCAACAAAAATATGGTATTTACTACACCGAGGTCTTTACTCATGCTGTGGGAATAGATAGATGTAAAGACGGCATTTCTTCAAGGGGATTTGGAGGAAGAAATTGAAATGGTACAACCAGAGGATACTTGTCTAAAGGTTATGAGGAACTGGTTTGCAGATTGACTAAGATCTTGTATGGCCTTAAACAAGCTCCTAGGCAGTGGTACAAGAAGTTTGATGGGTTCATGCATGACATTAATTTTGTTAGATGTGAGGCGGATCATTGTTTCTACTTCAAGGACACTAACAACGGGCATATAATCTTGCTGTTATATGTGGATGACATGCTAATAGCGGGCTTTAGCAATAGAGAGGTAAACATATTGAAGACACAGTTGTCAGAATGGTTCGAGATGAAGAATTTGGGAGAGGCCAGGAAAATCTTGGGCATACGAATTGACCAGGATAGGGAGTCAGGTAAGTTGGATCTTTCACAAGTAGAATATGTTGAGAAGGTCTTGGCTAGATTTTGTATGGAAGAGGCAAAGCCAACTATTACACCGTTGGGTATGCACTTTAAGCTATCTAAAAATGACTCACCTAAGGGCAAAGAGGAGCGTGACAAGATGGGTAAGCCTTCATATGCTTCGGCGGTGGGGAGTCTAATGTATGCAATGGTGTGTACAAGGCCAGACATTGCACATGCGGTGGGAGTAGTCAGCCGATACATGGGCAATCCTGGGAAACAACATTGGGAAGCCGTTAAAT
Organism: Campanula takesimana; assembly: GCA_026119855.1. Taxonomy (NCBI): domain Eukaryota; kingdom Viridiplantae; phylum Streptophyta; class Magnoliopsida; order Asterales; family Campanulaceae; genus Campanula; species Campanula takesimana. The sequence goes on along the minus strand of JAOWBW010000197.1, from coordinate 1,126,062 downwards.
GGATCCTTATTACTTAAAGGGTACTCCTGGTAAGGCTCTATGTTTCTCAAGGAAGGATGTTGTGTTAGCGGGTTATGTTGATACGGATTTGGCATCAAGTGATCTTGATAAGATGAGAAGTACTACGGGTTATGTGTTTACATTAGGTGGTACGGAAATCTCCTGGTGTTGGTTATATATAAGTTATAACCAACCCCACCATTTAACCATACTGATTCTCTCTCTTCATTTTTCACCACTTAATTTATTCAACCAACACTACTATTGACCCCACTCATTCTCTCTTTTCATTTTCTACCACACATACACTATTTTTCCCTTAATTATTATGCACACTCCTCTAATCCTACTTGTGCTGGGATGGAGGGAGTATACACGTATAAGTCATGCCCACTGTGTGTTAGAATAGAGATAAATCGGGAACTAGCTGATAGATGAGTTTTATACTCATTTATTAGATATTTTCTAAACTTATTCTTAGTGAAATCCTTGAGTTTTGGTTATTTAATATAAGTTTTAGTGTTTAGTTAGAAAACAAGTAAAACAGGTGGAAAATGTATAAAACAAAGGAGATACGTTGAAATTTATAACTCTAGGGACTTGATGATGACTTCAAGAAGAGTGAGGACTGCTGTGAAATTCTGGAGTGTCCAGGGACCAAACTGGCTGTTCTGAAACTCGAGGATCAAACTGCAATTATCCAGTAATTAAGGGACTGTTCTGTAATTTCTAAAAAATGGAGGACTAAAATGGAATTTATGAAAATATTAGGGACCTTTGGGGAATTTTTGGAATCCAGCCTTGAAGAGCTTAAAAAGATGTCCAAACCTTGGAAGATGAGGAAGATGTTGACTTGTTTAATTAGGATTTTATTCTTGTTTCCTAATCATTTTATTTTCCTTATTATTTTACAACTCCTTTTTAGTTTATGTATGTTTTTCCTATAAATACTAGCCTAGATTAATTGTAATAAACATCCATAATTCTACCCTTCCTCCATAGTAATTCTAGAGATTATTTCTTTGTCTATGAAGACTTAATTTTGTCATCTATGGATTGGAGGTGACATGTATTGAATTTTTATGCTTTAGTTAATTTTATTATTGATCTTTTTGTTGGGGTCTTCAAAAGTGTTTTTATAAAGGTTTTCTAGCTACAATTTAATGCTAAGATTTGATTGGCTTTTTAACTAATGTGTGTATAAGGATTTCGAGTGATAGATTGATATATACAAAGTCCGACTTTTGAAAAATATAATCTAGGTTTGCAAAGTGGTTTTTTTTACCGAAATTGTAGATTCAATATTCCTAGGGTTTTAATGGGTTCTCCTAATATTACGCGAACTTTGCAGAAAGTGTAGTATTTGGAGAATACTAAATTGTAGGACGTGTGAACGCCCAATTTTACTTTCGTGAATGAATCCCCAACATTGATTGATAATAATATTAGCTTTGCATATTGATGATATACATATGAATCCAATCCATAGAAAATTTCATCCATATCTCTATCAATTTATTTATATTTGTTTTGTTTAATTACTTTATTTTTCTTTCTAGTTAAGTAGTTTAATAATTCAAATCAACAAATCTTTCATTTAATGTTATTTCAGTGTTATTTATATTACTATCTATCACAAGTCTCTGTGGGATCGACCATCGCTTTCGCCCATTATTACTATGGTAACTAGTGCGCTTTCTAGGTGTAGACACCCCGCCTTGGACCTCTCACGCCGATTGCATACATAGTGTTTTTATATAATTCATTTTCGTTAATTTCTGTTACTTCGGTTAAGTTCCTAACTGATTCCGTTAATTTTGGACTAAACTGAATAACAGAGTTAACTTTAGAGTCATTTCTGTCATTTTTACCCCCGGGCGCCTCCCGTAATGGTCATAGGGCGCGCGCGCGTTTAGGCCAATAGGCCGGACTCGCGCGCCTCCCATTTTGGCAATTACAGATTGTGCCATTCTTCCCTCCATTTCCTAGTTGCAAAAACTCTTTTTTTCATCCAAGTTCATCCCCCTTTTATCTTACAAATCCCAATCCCATTATTCAAGCCTTTTCTTTAAAACAAAATATATTTTTTTATTATTATTTGATTTTCTCTTTATTATTTAATTTCTTTCTATTTTCCTATTGGTTGAAAGACCATATTTTCCTCTCTTTTTCACCTATAAATACCTCATCTTTTTACCTTAGAAAGGGAGCTTGTACCACTTCTTACACACAAAAACTCTACAAAGTTTTCTCTACACCAATTTCTCCACAAAGAAGGCTTCTCTCTACAAAAACTCTACACAAATTGTTCCATAACAATTTCTTTACAACAACACTATTTTCTTCATCAAGATTGGAGTCTTCTTTCTTTTCCCAACAAGGTACAACTTCTCTTTATTTGATTTATGTGCTTTCTTTAGTGTATGCAATCCCCATCAAATGGGACATGACCAATATGACTACTTCACATATTGAAGTTAGTTAAGGTTATCTCCCTACATTCCAACTTTACTTTAATTTCCCCATTTCATATTAATGTAATTGCTAGCATAGTTGTTACATGTAATCTTTAGCATATATTAATACATAAAACAATTCTCTTTTATTTCTCTTTGCAATTCCCCTTTTCCTTTCCATGTAATTGTTAGCACAAATTGGTATAATTAAAAGAAGGACTTTTTAGCATTAGAACACCTTTAGTACCAAGACCGGCTTAAGCCGGGTGGAGTGGGTGTTTAAGTACTTCCCGCTCCGTAACCTAACCCCCGAACCCTTCTCTCCCGAATCTTTGGTTTTGTAACATAAATTAGGCTATTCTTAGGTTTTTCTTATGTTCCCTTAATAACATAGGTGGCGACTCTAACAATTAAAACCAATTAGACATCCTAAGACCATCCACCGCTCTAGCCAAGTAGTGGGGCTTTCCCTGGGTATCTACACTAGGTATCTTATTACAAGTGTTATTTTTCTCTATCACTAGTGATCAAATTGGAAGAAATCAGCAAAACAGCAAAACACGCGTGGAACGACCAATCCAGGTGAAGGACACGGCCGTGCACATCGGGCATGTCAAGGCTGAAGAGCGGCCGTGAATAAGCGATACTCTTCGGACGAACTTACTGACTTTGTGGAAAAATATAGCATAGCCGAGCTAGGCATGCTACTCGGGCGAGCATGTAAGCGGGAACGGCCGTGCAGCCGCTGTTCGGGAATAAGCTGAATTTCGAGAATTCTAATTTGTCTAGGGTTTGGTTTCATTCTAGGTTGTGTATATAAGCAGAGTTCCGTCCTAAAACTCATTGTAACTCCATATTAACATATTATAGTGCAAGATCATGGTTTGGTAGTGCCCCCACACGTAGTCAAAAATATTGATGAACTGGGTAAACAATTCTTTGTGTTCTCTTTACTGTTTTGTTTCTTTTATCTTATTACTTGTTGGGTTTGCGAAATATATTCTTGCGATCTATTTGTGTTTGGAGGGTATATACCACAACATTGTAAACCTACTATTGAATCAATTGAAGTGTTTAGGTTAGTGGTAAATTATCAAGCTCTTTTAATTTGGGTTTGTGAGTTCAACTCTTATAACATGCAATTTTTTCTGTTGGAAATATGGTGTTGATCTTATTTGCCTCATTTTGAAATTATTTCATTTTGGTTAAATGAAAACAAGTTGAAAAATTAAAATCTATGTGTGAGAATGTGAGATAATTCTTATTCAATTTATTTATTCGAGTTGTCATTATGTTATTACATGGAATATAAACCATTATAAGATTCAAGGGGTTCACGGATTAAGTTATGGAATTGGAAGGTCAAAGAGCGCCAATTCCACCCAACCTAGGATTAGTTTTGCTTCTAAATATCATCATCATCATATTACAAATAATCAAATAAAGTAAATAAAGCAAGCAAAACTAATAATTAATTACTACCTCTGTCCTGAAATAAATGTCCTACTTTCTATTTTATTTGTCTCAAAATAAAAATTTTACTAAAAAATAGGGTATGAAGTTGGTGATTTTCCTATACTACTCGTTCTAGTAGGCACAAGCATTGCAATATCATAGGAGGTGTTTCTCTGCCCATATGAATAGATTGGAGAAATCAAGGAAACATAATGAAAAGCTTAAACACATTGACGTGTAAACTATGGCATTTATTTAGGAACCGAGGGAGTACTTAATTATTGAGAACATTGGATTATGTGCTTTGAGATCACATTCATGATTTGAATTGACTCTAGGCTAATATTTTTTATGTGATTACACCACTCTAAAATCAATAGAATATGTGAGAAGAGAAGAGGTTTAAAAGTGTAGGGAAGATTACCCTTGAAGAAACTTTGAAGATTCCAATGGATGGCCTAGGCAAAGGCTTGAAGATCAAAGACACCAAGTGTGTGATTGAATTTGATGGGGGATTTATGGAGAGATAATATAATTTTAGAGAGCTTTCGCATGAGGAAATCGTAGGGAAACGTTTGTCCAAAACAAGGGAAGTAGAACCCCTTATTTATTGTTTTTGGTAACTTTCCAATCAAGAAAATGATTCACAAACTCAATAGGAATCAAGGTCTTGATTCTAAAAGAGTTTGTTTAGGCAACAAGTAATCCAAAATTTGGTCAAATCCTGGATTGCAAGAGTATTTGTGAAGAAAATAATTGAAATCACTAAAGAAAGTGAATCCAGCCCGTTTTCTGAGAAGAAAGTCTTGTAGGAGACAAGCATTACAGAATATATGTTTTGCCCCCTCTAGTTATTTTGTTGGTCAGTTAAGTCCAGAACTAACAAGGTTATTCAGAAACGTAACAAAACATGACGCTATTAGCGAGTTTTCATCAAATCATAAAGGCGAGGCATGAGAGTAGTGTAATCATAAATGTATGTTCAGAATGGGGTGTCTACATTATGTTGCGTGTAGAATAATAAAATGCATTTATTTATTAAAATTATTTTTGGGTAAACGAGGAACTAATGGCTAAAGTGAGCAACTTGATAATGGTAAATGAAAAGTTTAGTGAATATGGAGAGTTATATCTCACATCTCTAAAGATGAAAAATGAAAAATCTTTTTAAGTGGATCTATTTAAAAAGATGGGTCAATCATGTGGTTCCCACATGAAAATCCCTAGTGACCCATTGGGCTAGTATGGGCTAGCTAAAACCAAGATGCACGTATGGTGGGAAGCACCATCCGCACTCGAAACGCGTGAATAGCGTACTTGGTTCTTTAGTATGCATTTTCCACTATCAAAACGACACTAGGAGCTAAGAAGCCTCAAAGTTTGTCAATATCACCCATCTTGATGGCTCAGGGTCAAACTAGATGGGTTCGGTCAAGCAGTGTGGTGCACACATTTCAAATCGACCGGTTTAGTGTGGCTTAGAGCGTGACTATGTTGGAGAAGTCTGAACCACATATTGGACTCGGCACGGTGTACACCCTTTCATGAAAATATAATCAATTTTTTGCATATATTCTTTTTCAATTTCAGTTAATTAATTGCTCACATAATCGTGATGGAACTACTGTCAGTAATTGCTGACAAACATTTATTTAGGGATCAACTCCGCCAGTAAAATTTACTTAAGATCGTAACTAAAATTCGAGAAAATTTTTTTAGCAATGGATTATACACTTGAGGATCCTATCAGTAATAAAATTTAGTCATGGAAATATAATGATTACTGACGAAATTTTCCGTCTGTAATTGCCTAAATTCTTGTAGTTCATTCCAAACGTCCAAAGAATTATCATCAATAAGCAAGAGAGAACATATTGAATCATATATAATTCTTTCCAAGTCTTGAAGTTTTGAGCATCAAACTTTGTTCGCTGAAGTCGTTGGTTGAAGTGCTTCTACTAACGATTGTTAAAACTTATCATATCTTAGAGAAGATTGTCAAAAAAACACTAAGATGATTGTCAGAAAACCGTTAACACCAGTGCGGGGCAATATATTCTTGCGGAGATTGTGTTCGGCACAAGTTTCGACTTTTCCCGTCCCATGTTACGCCAATTTTTCTGTCATTTAAAAAAAATTATATTATTGATACTTTTCCTAACATTTTGATCACATTTTATATTTTATTCTTTTAGTATAATTCTTGTAATTACACAAATAATATTTTATAATATTTCAGATCCGTCAGTATGTAGTCTTTATATTTGGCCACTACTTATAACATGTATGGTATATAGTTTTAAAAAGACAATATTGTGAAAAGATATTTCCACAAGATATTTTCACATCTATCAAAGATATAAATATTGAACGGGCCAATATGATCCATAAATATGAAAATGTAAATGGTTGATTAGATGAAGAGGCTACACTACATGTGGCATGCCCTAGTTTGACTCGTTAATCTTGTTTATATACTAGCTACTTAGCTAGTAGCATTCAGTTGTGTTCAACAATTTTACTAATTTCAAGAGATAAACTCTAACAAAAAAAGTATTATTTTAAAAAAAAAACAATCAAAACACGTAAGCGCTTTATGTTTTTAAATGAGTAGTTCAGTGGTAAAAATTAAAACTCATGAATGGTATAAACCGAACATAGCTTTGGGCCGGGTAATATCAAGTCAAGGCCCAACAGAACAAAGGGAATGGGCCCACCAAACCTCAGACTTATATAAAAGATTCTGACGAATTGGGACATGGACCAAGCCCACCCAGCATATCCACTCCTCGGCATATCTAAAGGCCAACCAATCCATAATGATTACATGTGTTGGGTTTTGATGCATCAAGCGCAGCGGAAAAATAACATGTAATCAAACACCCATGAGCCCGGATCCGTGCATGTTGGTTAAATTAAATACAAAATGAAAGAAACTAACCCTTGAAGATCGCATTCATGAACACGGACTTTAGGGTTCTAAATAAAACACCCTCTATCGGTATTCACACGTCGAACGGACTCAAGAACACCTTCTTGATGCGACTGCTAGATCTAAAGGCTTGATGAAGAAACGCTTTCTTCGTAGAAATTATCTTGCTTCTTCAATTATTGAATTTGATGATCATAGATCTCAAATTAATAATCCTAGCTCTCTATATTTTAATGTTTCACAAATAATTGATATAGTTTCCAAAACCTAGTGTTGGGTATGCTCATTTATATCTCAGTTTTCAATGTATACGATTGATTAGATTTGATTGATCCATCACCTAAGTTTTATTTCATGGACTTTAGACCCATATGTAAGAAGTATTTATACTTCATTTTTTAGGTTGCCCATTTGATAATAATAGGCTTAGGAATAGGGCAAGGATATCAACATTCAAGAAAATCCCAAAGACTGAACATTGCTACGCGCCATGCGCCTACTGGCATTGCGCCTATGCGCATCATAGGCGCGCCCTATGCTACGCGTCCCCTTTATCTACTTTGAGACAAAATACTTAGAGTGTGTGTGCGCCCCCTTTATCTACTTTGCGCCTCTTTACTTAGCTAAATTCCGCTGTGCATTTCGGTCACTCACTTAGGCGCATTTCATAACGCTTATTTGATAAAGTGCGCATTTGAAATTGAGTTTTTTAAGGGTACGAAAAGAATTTAAAAACCACTATTCACCCCCCCTCTAGCTATTTTTATACCCTTGTTTCCCTTTTGGGACCAACAAGTGGTATCAGAGCAAACACCTTTATAAAACGTTTTTGTTTTTCAAGCTTAACAGCTTGGGTGCCGATTCGAAATGGCAAACTAAAAACCTATGGCAACTGCAAACTACACTCATGTTCCAGTCTTTGATGAAGATCATTTTGATGTATGGAAATTCAGCATCTTGACCCATCTCAGCTCTACCAATGAAAGGCTTCATGACACCATGGTTTATGGACCTTACATCCCAATGAAAGTGAATCCAAATCCGCGCACCAACGCTGCTCAACCAACAGTTCAGAAACCTAAGGAAGAATGGACTGAAGAAGAACTGAGAAGAGTTGTAAATAATGGGAAAGCTAGAAACATTCTCCTAAGCACGGCTATGAAACAACAAGTCATGCATTGTGCTACCGCCAATGAATTATGGGATGCTATTAAAGAGCATATTGAAGGAGACAATGTTTGCAAAGAAAACAAAAGATATGAAGTACAAAAGAGATTCAACAATTTCTCTCAACTCCCCGGTGAAACATTAAGACAGACTTATGAATGCTATTGTGAAATTATCAATCTGTGTATTTCACTTGGAAAGAAGTTTTCTAATAAGGAATTAAATGTTAATTTCCTTGCTGCTTTTGGATCTAGATACCTCCATAAATCTAGCGCACGTGAAGACGCTGGAACTTTGGATGATTGGACTTTAAGGAACCTTTATGCTAATCTAAAAGTTTATGAGCTCAAACTTCAACGTATAAGTGAAACTGAAGGAAAGTCAAAATTCATTGCTATGGTAGCGCATAGAGAGGAAGCGCCAGCGCTCGTTGAGAAAAGTTCTGATTCCAAAATTTCTACCTCTGAGTTATTGGATATAGATGACGAAGACTTCGCTTTATTTGTGAAGAAATTCCAAAAGTTCAGAAAGTTCTCAAAACCCGGCTCAACCAGCAAAGCTCAAGGATCTACAAGCAGAGCTCCTCCAAGATTCACAAGGAGCAGTGATTCAAAAAGAAAAGAAGATCTTGTTTATTTTAATTGCAGGAAACCAGAACATTTTGCATCTAGTTGCCCAATTCCTAAGTTCGAGTACATGCAGAAAAAGAGCAGCTACACTCCTAAATTTAACCGTCACAAAGGAATGGTTACTGAGGAAGAATCTCCATCAAATGATCGTAATACGTGGATTAAAACAAACTCGGAAGAGAGCGATAAAGATTCTGATGATGGACTCGTGTGCTTGGTGGAAAATGATGAAGATGATCATGATTCTGATGATGACTATTCAAAGGATGTTCCTGATATGAAGATCTTGAATAAACCTGTTAAGAAATCTGCAGATTGTCAAAATGTGAAAAATAAGAAAGGACCAACCATCAGCGAGCTCGTTGAACAAGGATGTCTTACTCCGGCTCAAAGCGATGGTGGATTGTTATTCTCCAGATGTGATCTGAGTGCAAGAAGCAAACTCAGAAATAATGATTATATCAGACCTCAAGTTACACCAATTCCTAAAATCAATCATGATGAGGACATTGTAAAGCAAGAAAAGTTATTCAAAGAGGCTGAAAAGGTAATCAGTCGATTTAGCAATATGAAGGAAGCTTTGGCACTATCATGTGATGAAATTTCCCAGCTTAAGACCGAGAAATCTCTATTAAAATCTGAACTCACCCTCCTTAAGAGCAGATAAAGAGCATGACTCCTCTTACTGTTAAAAACACCTATCTAATATAACAGAACTCACTACTTAAAGTTCAAAACGATGAATTGGTTACTCAAATTACTGATCTTAGAAAGATTACAAATGAGTGGTCCTATTCTCGTGTCACTATGAACAGTATCTTTGAGTCCCAAAAAGCCAGTGGTGATAAAAGAGGGTTGGGATTCACATCAACTAGTGACAACTTTAAGTGTGATGTATGTGCTGAAAGAGACAGTGAATTTATACCTCAACAAACTCGTGAAATTCTCAAGGAAAAACATTCTAATTCAATGGGTAAATGACAGGAAAAATTCAAGAGACAAACATTCCATTATGTCTACCCAATGAATCAATTTGGGAAAGCTAAAGGGAAGGAAAAAGCTACAGATGAATCATCCTCTAGCAAAATCATTCTTGAAATAATGCGCGCTCCTTCTACTTGTGCACATTATGCGCCTAGGAGCCACGTGCCTCATCGCCGTGCGCCTCCTAGCCCTATGCGCCCTCCTAGAAAAAGTGCTCCAAAATTTCAAAAGAAGGATTTTGTTAAAGCTAATTCATCTGACCCAAATAAGAATGCTATCCCAAAGAAAAGTAATGAGTTTGTGAAAACTCATGTGATTGGTGGCTTTCATCATTGTTCCATTTGTGATTGTTCTGGACATAAGGCCGTAGAATGCCTTTTGAGATTCACTCCCAATGCTAAAGGACGTAAAAATCCTAAGGTCAAGCAAGAGTGGGTCGTCAAAAGTTGCTAACTCTAGGACCCAAAAAGGAATAAAGGGGACCTGCTTTAATGTCTATATTTCAGGTTCTTTGCTTCATGGCTGGATCTTCAAAAACTACAATGTATGAATGGATTCTTGATAGTGGGTGTTCTCGACATATGACTGGAGATGAATCCTTACTTGAAGATGTTCTTGAAGAAAGAGGTCCCTCAGTAACATTTGGTGATAATAAGAAAGGACAGGTTGTAGCATATGGAAAGCTCAAGAAAGACAAAGTGTGCATTGAAAGAGTCTCTCTCGTCGAAGGACTCAAGCACAATTTATTGTCCATATCTTAATTCTGCGACAAAGGATTAGAATGACATTTTACTTCAAAGAAATGTCTCATCAAGGATGGCAAATCTGGAGCTATATTACTCACCAGTTATCGTAAGACAAATATTTATATTATTGATTTCTAAAATATGAACTCTAGTACTAATCTTTGTTTTGTAGCTAAAAGTGTGAGCGAAAATAGTTGGCTATGGCACAAGCGCTTAAGTCACTTAAACTTCAAGTATATATCAAAACTCAACCGGAATAATCTTGTTAAAGGACTTCCCAAGGTTGCTGATCATCATGATAAGAAGTGCGCCGCGTGTCAACTTGGCAAACAACCCAAAAAGTCTTTCTCCAGCAAGACAAATCCCTCAACTACTAGATGTTTGCAACTGCTGCACATTGATCTATTTGGACCAGTTACCACTGCAAGTATTAGAGAAAACAAATATACTCTAGTTGTGGTTGACGATTATTCAAGATATACGTGGGTGGAAATGATGATTACAAAGACAATTGTTATGACATTCTAACCACTCTATTCAGACTGCTCCAAACCCAGAAGGAAGATGATATCGTTAGTGTTCGATCCGACAATGGAACAGAATTCAAGAACAATGGTGTTGCTCGATACTGCGACGATCATGGGATAGATCATAACTTCTCAACAGCTGGAGTTCCTCAACAAAATGGTGTTGTGGAAAGGAAGAACATGACGTTGATTGAAGCGGGAAAGACGATGATAGCTGAAGCCAAACTACCTAAGTACTTTTGGGAAGAAGCTGTCAATACTGCATGTTTTACTCAGAATCGTTCCCTCATCAAAAAACTTCACTACAAGACTCCGTATGAACTTTGGCGTGGTAGAACTCCCAATATTGCGTTCTTCAAAATCTTTGGTTGCAAATGTTATATCCTCTACAATGGAAACGAACATAAAGGTAAATTCGATGCCAAAGCTGACGAAGGTATTTTTGTTGGGTATGCCAAACATTCTAAAGATTTTGTGTTTTCAATAGATCTACATTAGTGATAGTTGAATATGTACATGTTACATTTGATGAACATTCTCTCCTTGAGCCACATTTGGCTCCAAAATCAGAATGCATCTACTCAAGGAAATCCATCTACATCAGTTGCGCCAATTTTTTATGATAGCGCACCGAGTGAAGATTCAGTTACACCGTACAATGCGCTTGATGCTTTCACTTTTGCGCCTAATTCTAATGCTGCATCTGGTGTCACTCCCATTTTTAATATTGAACCAGTTCAACCCCCTATCTTTGATGATTTTGAAGCTGGTGAAGATGTACCAATTACAGACCTTCAAGTTACTACAACTCAACCTAACTTACCTCCTGAAATTTGTGAAGTTAGAGGTCACCCAATTACTAATGTCATTGGTGATCTACATGTTGGGGTTCATACAAGGAGAGCTACAAATTTTGATGCTTACACTGCATTTATCTCTCAAATTGAACCAAAGAAGGCAGATGAAGCGCTCCAAGATCCAAATTGGGTTCTTGCAATGCAAGAAGAACTCAATAAATTTGAACGATGTAAAGTTTGGACTCTTGTTCCAAGACCTCATGATCAAGGAGTGATTGGTACGAAGTGGGTATTTAGAAACAAGATGGACAAGAATGGAACCATCACGAGAAACAAAGCAAGGTTGGTTGCACAAGGCTACAGACAAGAGGAAGGAATAGACTACGATGAAACTTTTTAACCCGTAGCAAGACTTGAAGCTATAAGGATTTTCCCAGCTTACGCTGCTCACAATAACTTCAAGTTATATCAAATGGATGTGAAGAGCACGTTTCTAAATGGTGAACTCCAAGAACAAGTCTACGTAGCTCAACCACCTGGGTTTGAAGATTCACAATTTCCAAATCATGTATACAAACTCCAGAAAGCTTTGTATGGGCTCAAACAAGCACCAAGATCATAGTATGATACAATATCCAAGTTTCTCATTGAGAAAAGCTTCACTCGCGGTAAAATCGATACTACTCTTTTCATTGCCAAACATAATGGTCATAAATTACTTGTTCAAATTTACGTCGATGATATTATTTTTGGTTCTACTAATGAATTGTTGTGCAAGCGCTTTGAGAAACTAATGAAAAGCAAGTTTGAGATGAGCATGATGGGAGAACTCACATTCTTCTGTGGGCTTCAAATCAAGCAAATGAATGAAGGCATATTTATCAACCAAGCCAAGTATACAAGGGATCTAATCAAGAAGTTTGGACTAGAAAATGCAAAGGCATACGACACTCCAATGGCTACCAGCAACAAACTCGACAAAGATTTAAAAGGTAAAAAGGTTGATCAAACACTCTACCGAGGTATGATTGGCTCACTCCTTTATCTTACTGCTAGTAGGCTTGATATAATGTTTAGTGTTTGTGTATGCGCTCATTATCAATCTGACCCTAGAGAAGCGCATTTAATTGCTGTGAAACGTATTATAAGATATCTATCCGGCACTGTTAACCTTGGACTTTGGTACACCAAAGATTCTAATTTTAAACTTATAGGTTATTCATATGCGGATTATGAAGCGTGCACGATTGACAGGAAAAGTACCAGTGGCACTTGTCATTTCCTTGGATATCGACTTGTGTCATGGGCTAGCAAGAAACAAGCTTCAGTTTCTGTCTCAACTACCGAAGCAGAATATATTGCTGCTGGAAGTTGTTGCTGCCAGATTTTATGGATGAAGCAGCAATTGGTGGACTATGACATCATTGAAGAAAATTGTCTCATCTACTGCGACAATACATCAACAATTGCAGTTTCTAAAAATCCTGTCATGCACTCCAAGACCAAACACATAGACATCAATTATCACTTCCTCAAAGACCACGTGGAGAAAGGCAACATTCATTTGGAACATGTGGGAACCGACTATCAAATCACCGACATTCTTACAAAAGCACTAGATGCTAAAAGGTTCATCTTTTTGAGAGGTGAAATGGGTATGCTTGAACTTAACTAGTCCATACAGTTTTGTCACTACTAATGATTTCTTGTCTTGTTAAGTTGTACCTCTATTATAGATCAATTTCAAAATTTTAAGGAAATTTTTATGCGCCCTATTGCACGCCTCTCTCATAGCGCTCCAGTGCCTTACGCGCCTCATCCTAGTCTGTGCGCCTATGATCTAAATTGCGCCTGACCAAGTGCATATTCAATTAAAGCGGCTCAATTAATACTCCTCATTTATTATTCTAGGGCTGGCCAATTGTACCAAACCAAACCTACCAACCGAGTACCAGCCGAACCGATGACTTTGTTATACCGACTGTCGGTATACCGAACGTTTGGTACGGTAGTACCGTACCGAGTGTGCATTATTGGTTGGTACACGGTACACAAATGTGAGTTCGGTTGGTATATCGTGTACCGAGTTTATTTTTATAAAAATAATTTTTATTATATATTTAATAATTTAATAGAAAAGTATATAAAAAAACTAAAAAACATGTGTTATTTAAAATTCCAGTCAGTTTTTTGATTGTTTCAGTTAGTTTTTGACAGTTTCAGTTAGTTTTTAGACAGTTTCAGTAAGTTTTTGACAGTTTTAGTTAGTTGTTTGACAGTTTCAGTTAGTTTTGACAGTTTCAGTTAGTTTTTTTTTACTGTTTCAGTTAGGTTTTGACAGTTTCAGTTAATTTATCTTCCACTTTTCCTTCTTTGGTAGAGGTGTAGTACCAACCGTACCAACCAAGTACCAACCGTACCAAGAAGTTGGTATACCGAGTTTGTTGGTACGGTACTGGTACTCATTTTCATGTACCAACTTCATCTTGGTTGGTACTGGTACAAGGTAAAAAAAGTTGGTATACCTACCATGCCACCCATATATTATTCATTGATTGAAAGTAATTAATTTTCACAAGTACCAGGTATGTAAATTCTTATTTATTGCATATAGAATCTCTGTCTTTTGACATTCCATGATTGTTCAAGGGTACTTGTGCAATTAATTTTCCATCGTTTTCCGTTTTTCAAAATTTTTATTTTCTGGGGATATATTTCTTGCACCCTAAACTTACACCAAAACAGATGTTTTTGGGGTTTGTGCAAAAATTAGTCAAAATTATTCATACACTTATGAGGGAAGTGGGACCATTTTTCTGGTCACTAGGTGTCACATCGTTGTCCTTTCTATGATACCTTCATTAAATGAGTGTCCTTTCACCTTCCCATCTTTCAAAACCTATCCCTATATATAGTTGACCTAAACCTTTCATTTCCCCTTTCATACTAAAATATCCTCTCTCTCTCTCTCTCTCTCTCTCTCTGCATCTCTGCTTGCACTCTATCCCTTTCCCTCACAATTCTCTCTGTTTTCCAGACTCTCACCGTCACTCTCTCTCTCTCTACTCCATATTTTCTTCTTCTTCTTCATTTCTTCACATATTTGCATATAAATGGGTCCAAAACGAGCATCTAAAGCAACTCAAGACGAAATGGTATGAATTCTACACTCTAAACCTCTTTATTTTCTGTTTTTTTTTTGGGTTTGCGTGCTTTTTATACCGAATATGCTCCCTTTTGATTATTCTTGTTTCGGTTATCCATTTCTGAAATCGTTTGTTGGGTTTTGTTCGTATCGCAATTTCGAATCTTTAGAACCCACCATTTCAACGATCAATGTCTTATATGTTGCAAATCTGAGAATTTTGTTTTCTTGGGTTTTCGGATTTTCGGATCTTTGAATCCATTTTCTAGGTTCGTTGTTAATTTGTTCTTGTTTTGGTTAGAATATATAGAATCCTTGCGGTCATTTTGGTATATTATTTGTTTGATTTGGTGAAGTTTCATGATTTTTTGTGTTCTTGGTGTTCTTCGAGCACTCAAGGGCATGTTCTTCATTTTTCTTGCATGACTTGGGTTCTTTGTTTTTCAAAACTTGTTTTCGAAAATTTGCATGATTTGATCCATATTGCTTTCGTGTTTATGTTTTGCATGTGTTTGTTATATTTTGTCCTTTTATGCTAAGGTTAAACTTTAAATATTTAGAAATTCGCCTAAGTATAAATCTATGCGCCTAGTCTATTCATGCGCCTAATGTCATTTTGCGCCTCATTGATTCATGCTCCTAACATATGTATGCGCCTCCTGCTATTACAATTGTTATGCGCCTCTATCTTTCATGCGCCTCATGACATCTTGCCCCTAGTAATCTATGCTCCTAAATTCATACTTAGTTATTTTTCTCCATATTCAATGTTTCATTAGTGTCTTCATAGAATCATATTATGCGCCTCGTATACTTATGCGCCATCAAAATTTCATGCGCCTCTATGTGCTCTGCGCCCTGCGCCTTGTCACATGTTATGCGCCTTAAATTTTCTATGCGCCTAATTATATACTTTTCTCATGTTTATGTTTCTATATCCTACAACTATGCTAATTTCAATCATTTGTCATTGTAGGATACTGCCAATTTCAAGCCTGGTAAGACCTTTAATCTTGCTGAGCTTTCTTCAGTAGAAATAGGTTTAGACATCATTGACACCATCAACACCGCTGGACTCACCCCCATTATATACTATGGACGAGCCCTTCTACTCACCATTGCTTGTTGATGAGTTCTTCTCCACTGCCAAAATTATTGAGATTCCGACTGAAGTTGAAGGGCACGCGCGGTTCAGAATTCGCGCCATTGTGCACAACGTTGAAGTTACTATCTCCTCTGGCACTATCAAGAATGTGCTAAGTTTCAGCACAACTGGTCCTCAGAGTATAACTGGTCAAGCTAACACTTATTCCGTCGCAGCGCAGAACCTTGTGGCGCGCGCCTACTTGAATATCCCTACTCTTCAGAACAACATTAAATCTGTTGAGATTAGGGATGGTGGAGATTTGCTGGCGCACATCGTGCACTTGTTGGACACTTCAATTGTGTTCAAGACAAGAAATGTGAACAGATTTACGGTGAAACAGTGGGAGTACACCACGGCTATTATGGGAAAGGCGAAGCTCAATTGGCCTCAAGTCCTTCTAAAAACGTTGATGGAGCAGATCGATAAATACAACAAGAGAAAGAGTGAAGGAAAGACCAAGTTTAAAACTCATTGCCGTATTCTCACGAAAATCTTCCTCACCTACCCTGCTCTTGCAAAATTTCTTGATGAGAACGCCGACCATAAATTAGACGAAGTACCAATTTTTGGTAAAGATAACTTGGTGTTGAAAAGGCGTAGAAAGCACATTGCAAAGCGCGCGCCTAGGGTTAAAGAAGACCAGTTGGTTGATGAAGCCACTGAATCAGATGAGGCATAGGCTGATGGCGCAGAAGATGGCGCAAATACTGAGATTGCACCTGGCGCTGAAACTGGCGCACAACCTAGCGCAGTTCTAGGTGCAGGTCAGGATCGAGGTAAGGGAATTACTACTGTTGAGGCAGGGTTGAATGAAGTAGGTAAGGCTGAACGTCGAAGAGTTGAACGTGGTCATGCGCCCCGTGATCTATCTGGTGGAACCGTTGAGTTTATTGAGCGAGGGGGCAGACCACCGAAGCGCCCTAGAACAGACAAAGAAGACCAACAAGCTATCAAACGCGCGCATGAAGCCAGTCGTCTTGAGGCGCAGAAAAAGAGAGATGAAGAATACCAGTTAAAGCAGGCTGCTTTCTTGGCCTAGAAAGAGCGACAGAAAGGCGCAGGATCTAGTGCTGATGTACGCGCACCTGCTCCTACTGCTCCTCCTCCTCCTCGCGCGCCACTATCAAAGACAACAATAACAGTACCTGCAAAGAAGGTTACTCATAAGCCTGCGCCATTCCCCAAACCAACTCCTACTCCATCACTAGTTCCACTCACTGCTCACCAACAATAACTTAGAGACAGACTCTCCACTGAGATTTTTGGAGACCTAAGTGAGGAACCAGTTCAGGGGGAGCCAGAACCGTTCAAGAGGTGCAAACCTACTCCTGCGCCCCCGGCTCCTGCGCCTCCTCCCACTACGAAAAATCTTGATGATTCTAGTGATGAATATCTTCCATATCCTTGACGCACTTCTATTCCTTCACCAGTCAGGCGCCCTCATCCTCCTGTGCCTCAACCCAATCCTACGCTTACTCCTTCCAATCCTGATATGAGTATGGTTATCTCTCTGCTTCAACAACTCCAGCAGGGTCAAACGCGCATTAAATCTCAATTTGAGCTTCATACTTCTATGCTCGCGAGTCAGGCATATGAGATTACTGCCATTAAGGGGGAGATAACGCGCATTGGACGCGACATCAGAGACAAACATTTTTTCACTCCTCAGCAATGGAACGATGATATAGATCAGATGAATGAGCTCTTCAAAGCTACCCTCGCTTCTCTGCATGAAAGAATTGAAGGAGGCATCAAACTGACAGATGGTCAAGATTTCTTTGATGCTATAAAACAAATGGAGGCCAGTGTTGCATCTGATATAAAGAAGTTGCTTGAGTTAGTGTCTAGGGATAGTGATAAGTTGCTGAGTGTGTTGGAGAAACTCAAGGAGGTCAAGGATGATGCAGAGTCCTTAGGAACTACAGCTTATGGCGCAGCATCAACCAAGGCGCATATGACTCATGCGCCCACTACTAGCGCAGACTCTGGCGCGCCTATGAACGTTCGCTCCTTAATTTCAAAGTTAGATGTTTTGAAGGAGTTGATCATAAATCATTTCAATGCTTCCCATTCCAGCGCAGACAGGCGCACTGAGCGAGTTTCTGCAGATATTCTCTCGGCTCAAACTGCAGTTGAAGCTAACCTTCAAGTGATTGCTGAAAACTTTTTACCAACAGCAGGCCATCACTCAGCGCTCCATTGATGAGTATTATACTATCAATGATGGGCATTTGCGCTATATCAGAGATGGAGTTTCTGATACATTTTCAGCAGTCAACCGTTCTTATCAACTTACAAAGCAAATTCAGCGCTCTATGAGCGAAATTGAAGAAGGATTAAAGGAAGACGACGCGCCTCCTAACCCTTAGATTTCATTTGATTGTAAGTTGTTAGAAACTTTTTTGATGTTAGAATTTTTAGTGCTTAAATGTTTTAGCACCTCTTTTGATTTTGTTCTGTTGAATACTTGTAATCGTCAACTCTTATATTTCAAGTATTAATGAGAACAAAGCATCACGTTTATCTCAAACCTTGTTCACTTAAACTTCTTGTTTGTAGAACAATGAATGTTTTGTTTAAAATCATATGCATTATATTTTAACTGTTTCATACTTTCATGCATTGAGCTTAAACTTTGTTTAAATACATTTCAAAACTGAAACTCATACATTTTGAATGTGTTAACTGTCATTTCTATCTTTCCATTTGTAATGATTTATCCTTATTGGAATAGATTAGAAATATATATCTTGGACTAGTGTGTGCATTAACTTGAGACATGATTTACCAATTTCATTTAATTGGACATGTTATTATCAAGTATAATGTGTTTCCCTGATATAGTAGGTAATGGCATCAATCAAATAGGGGGAGATTGTTGGGTATGCCCACTTATATCTCAGTTTTCAATGTATAGGATTGATTAGATTTGATTGATCCATCACCTAAGTTTTATTTCATGGAATTTAGACTCATATGTAAGAAGTATTTATACATCATTTTTTAGGTTGTCCATTTGATAATAATAGGCTTAGGAATAGGGCAAGGATATCAACATTCAAGAAAATCACAAAGACTGAACATTGCTACGCGCCATGCTCCTACTGGCATTGCGCCTATGCGCCTCATAGGCGCGTGCTATGATACGCGCCCCAAATGGCTCAACGCGCCTCAATGATACATTTCAACACGTGGTGATTTATTGAAGACTTGAAGAAATTCAAACTACGCCAAAGATCCAACGGTGGATAAATTACACGTATGCACTCAGATTTGAGGACACCTGTCCACAACGGTCATATTTATGTTATGTGTCTAACGGCTATAAAAGTACACGTGCTCCACTCATTGAGCTCCAGCACATCTGTCCTTGATCTTACCCACAAGGGATTTCCAACGGCTAGTTTTTGGGCCTCTACTATAAATACCCCATAACTTCAACCATTTGAAGTTGCTAAGCTATTCTGAATTTCTCTCTCAAGCATTTGTTGAAGATTTGAAGATTGATCATTGATTTCCCATAATTCTCAAGAACACCTTCATACCTTCATACTTAGCCCAGACCCTCAAGCAAAAACACTATAGTCTTATTGTGCTCTCAATCTCATAGATCTAAAGAGCCTTGAAACTAAGAACACACACGCACCTCTTTATGTTTGATCACTTAGATATTTCTTTAAGAGATACACCGGTTTTGTCTAGGATTTGTTCTTTCATAGATAATAGATCTTGAGTTAGTATTGTGCTCAAAAGTTGTAATTTGTAATACTCTCTCATATTATAAGATCTCCATTAGAAATACAAGACTAACCATCATGGTAGAGGACGTAGATCATTTCCTGATCGAACCTCTCCAAATAGCCCGTATTTATTTCTTGTCATTTACTTTCAAGTTTATATCTCATCTCACTATTTGCTTGTTTAATCATTATAGATTGATTGGATTGAATTGTGTTGTGTTTGTTTCACATTTGCCTTAGTTTCATCTTTCACTCACTTTGAGCCAAAATACTTAGAGTGTGTGTGCGCCCCCTTTATCTACTTTGAGCCTCTTTACTTAACTAAATTCCGATGTGCATTTCACTCACTCACTTAGGCGCATTTCATAACGCTTATTTGATAAAGTGCGCATTTGAAATTGAGTTTTTCAAGGGTACGAAAAGAATTTCAAAACATCTATTCACCCCCCCCCCTTAGCTATTTTTATACCCTTGTTACCCCTTTGGGACCAACACCTAGGTTATGAATAGGGTAAGGGGCTGCAAAACCCGGCACTCCTTTTTATATGAAAGGTTTTACCTAATTCCTTTTGGACCCGGGATTCGTTCTCCAAGAAGAAAACTGCAGGATCTGTCAGACCCAGCATAGGTAGCCGTACTCCTCCTGTCCAGCCGTACGGTGACAGTGCAGAATCCCAGATTTTTCCAACCTATTCAATCCGTCCTATTGTGTGTGACCCAATAGGATCATACTAAGTTGGCAATGAGTCCGAACAAGTCAGAACCCGTAAGTCATAAGCGGACTCTAGCAAGCCATTTTGACTACCTAATTAGTATAAATTTGAAAGTCCAAAGTTACCTTATAGAACATGTTACAATCCCTTTGTCACGCGATATCATATTGGACATAAGTCATGGTCCAAGTCAACTTATGTTGTCCAATGCTTTCTCAATCTTGAGTAGATTGATATGAGCAAATGACATTGATCACATCAATTCATTTGGACATGGCCATGCACTATCATAAATCTCACTCATCGAGTGGCCAAAGCAGATATCTCTCCGAAGAGGGACAAATATCATCTTGAATTATCATTCTTTCCCTACAAGAATCCGATTATGCCAATCGTAGCCTTTATAACTACCCAGTTAAGGGTAGCATTTGAGTATGTCAAACATAATGTTCATTATGTGGAAAACCATGATAATCTCAGGTCTAAGGATTCAAATGGTATGACTATTATGAGATTTAAATACGACATTTGACCATGACATAAATCTCATAACGGGTCAGTCTAGTACCTTGTTCTCCAACAAGTACCCATAAGTTTAATTTCCATCCAATGCACATAATCATCATATGATCATCTATTAAACTTATACTAGTTATTCATAAGTACTAGGGACAATGATTATTATAATAAACATGCAAAAGATATAATAATCGGGTTTTTTCTCTCTATAACAATGAAGCTATGATGTAATGCATAGGCCTTTCTCAAGGGCCTAGGGCATAATATCCAACAACATGCCATGCCATATTCGTTCTTACCAAAACTGAACACGGACAAGCTTGTGCCCAGTCAAAGCCAAAGGGACCAAGTCCCAAGTACCATGACTACTCTCCTTGGCCTTACATAGGCTGATCACGAGGAGGCGTAGATCGGCCATGGCCACTTATGTGACTCGGTCATCACGCAATATCATATAGATGTTGGGAATTTAGTGGTACCCCATTGTAATTAAGATCAAGAACACAATAACCACAAACACAAATATGAGAGAATCACACACAAAGAACAAAAAAATTGTTTGCTCGATTCGTTCAACACATGAACTACATCCGGGGGCAATCGCCAAGCCAATATTTTATTAAATATTTTTTAATATAGTGCTACTATGTATTCTAGGTCGGAACTATGTTTATATAGGTATACAAGGAAGTCCTAAATCAATACATGTTAGAAATCTAGTCAAAATAGGAAACTGAGAAAAAATTGGCTGTTTGCCGACATGCACAGCCATGCAGCTTTTGCTACTCGGCCATACACTATAGCTGGAGCGGCCGTGCTCTATTTTTTCCACAAAACAGTAGCCTCCTTTAGACCCCTCCCCGTAGTTCACGGCCGTGTGCCTCCCCATGCACGGACGTGTAACCCCTATTCTGCACATTCTCGATTTCTTTCTCCCTTTTGACCTCTTCTTGATCTACACTAACCCCCCATGATTTAGACTCCTTTTCTCCCCTTGTCTCTTTATGATTTAGGACTCTAATCCCAACAATCTCCCACCTAAAGACTAAAACCATAAGCATAGAACAACCATCACTCCCACCACGAAATGAACCTCCTTAGAACACATTTTTACTCCCATATTGACTTGACATTGCCGAGCCTCCCCGCTTAAGTGCTAAGGCGAGTTGAAACCAGGCGACGTTTCAACCCCTCCGTGTTAGATTCTTCTTGCTTCCCCAAATCAGCTTCTACCTTGATTTCTCTCCACAAGTCTAACTTCTCCTTCTCCCTCCAGACCCACCTTCCTCGCAATGCTCCCTGTTGAAACATGGACACACCTTATTTCTTCCATTGTCTTCTTTTGGTCTAAACACGCTCTCTGTTAGGTCACTTTGACTTCCACACCGCGTTGATCAACTTTGTGTCACTCTCCTCCCTAAAACACTATTTTTTGATGTTTCTCCTTTCTACACCAATAGGCCGGTCCTTTAGCCTCTTGCTCCCACCCGAGCGAACATAAATATTGTAGGTAGAGTACAACATATTTTCCTTAACCCCATAAGAGACACCTTAGATCCTTTTGTGATTTCCCAAGACCCACCAATGAAGGTTACACAATACCTTTCATCATCAAGTTGTCCAACAGAAATCACCCTCCTCCTCAGTTTCGGAACATGCATTACATCATGTAAATGTAAAACATCCCCATTAGGTATCTTCATCATCACATCCCCTTTACCTTCGATCTTTAATGGTTGATCATCACCAAGATAAACAACCTCAAAATCACCCAGTGTATATTGCTCCATTGACTCTGCATCCCCACTAGCATGACAAGAAGCTCCAGAATCCAACACCCAATACCCGACTGCTCCTCTCCCAGGATTAATACATCCTCATCATCTACCATTTGTACATCACCATCTTCCTTATCCGGATAATCATAACTAATATGAACCTTCGCGCCATAATTGTAGCACTTGGCTTATTTATTTTTCCCCTTTTTTTGGTCCTCCCCTTCCCCTAACTTTCTCCACCTTAAGTGCAGCCCCATCTGTGGAAGTTTTTCCCCTTTTCTCTTTCCTTATCAACTCCTCTTGAAGGATGAGATCTCTAACCTCCACATATACTAAAGGTGCCTTTGACGTACTAATTGTCGTAACAGTTACCTCCCAACTACCAAACATCGATTTTAGTAGAAAACATGCAAGCACTTCATCTGAGAAAGTAATATCAACACTTTTCAATTGGTCCATCATACCTTTGAAATTGCCGATATGGCTTGCTGTTGTCTGCCCCTCCGACAACTTCGCATTCACAAACCTCTTTATCAAGTGCACCTTATTGATATTAGACGGCTTCTCATACATGTCTGACACCATCTGTAGCAACCCCCATTGTCTTGGCCTCCATTGCGTTTCGTGCAACATCGTCGGTATGAGCACTCCTCACCGCTCCCAACGCCTTACGATCCAATGTCTCCCAATACCCTTGTGACATGTCTGCAGGTTTCTCACCTAAGGGTTTATGAAGATCCTTACAATAAAGGTAATCTTCAACCCTTGTCCTCCAAAACGTGAAATTCATACCATTGAATTTCTCTATTGAGTTCTTCATCATGATTGCTTCACAAAGTCCCCAAGAACGTGATTCAAAATAATCAACGGATGAAACTTTGAATCCTCCTAACCAAAGCTCTTGATACCAGTTGTTGGGAATTTAGTGGTACCCCGTTGCAATTAAGATCAAGAACACAATAACCACAAACACAAATATGAGAGAATCACACACAAAGAACACAAGAATTGTTTGTCTGGTTCGTTCAACACATGAACTACGTCCGGGGGCAATCGTCAAGCCAATATTTTATTTAATATTCTTTAATATGGTGCTACAATGTGTTCTAGGTCGGAACTATGCCTATATAGGTGTAAAAGGAAGTCCTAAATCAATACATGTTAGAAATCTAGTCAAAATAGGAAACTGAGAAAAAACTGGGCTGTTTGCCGACGTGCACGGCCGTGCAGCTTTTGCTACTTGGCCATGCAGCTCGGACATGCACTATAGCTGGAGCGGCCGTGCTCTATTTTTTCCACAAAACAGTAGCCTCCTTTAGACCCCTCCCCGTAGTGCACGGCCGTGTGCCTCCCCATGCACGGCCATGCAACCCCTGTTCTGCACATTCTCGATTTCCTTCTCTCTTTTGACCTCTCCTTGATCTCCACCAACCCCCCATGATTTAGACTCATTTTCTCCCCTTGTCTCTTTATGATTTTAGGACTCTAATCCCAACAATAGACTCATAGTCAAAACAAGGAATTACACCCGAATTAGGAGGCCTCCTCCTATATGGAAACTACAGAATACAAGCCTAACTGGCATTCTACTTCCCTAATTCAGTCCATAATCCACTGGACTCCTTAACTTCCTTTCCAAACAAGGAGACGATCTCTACAACACCTATAAATACATGTCATAATTCACGCATAATGGGTAATGAATCTCTTGACTCTGAACTCTTGTCATTTTCTCTCACAAAGCGAATACTTATTCTCACGCAGGAGGGCCTTCGCCGGTGAACCCCCGGCTAGTTTACGTTTGTTCAATCTATTTCAGGCCATTCAATAATTTGTTGGATTTATCCAAACCGCTAAATTAGGACTGATCCGAACATTTTTGGAATCATCAGTTCACAATGTGTAAGGTTTAGAGTTTGATCTCGCTTCTCGCCTCCTGCCTAAATGTCATCCAAAGAAAAAAGTTCTTTTCTGAATTCACATTTCCTATTTTAAACAATTTTAAAAAGTAAATAACCTGAGTTTTCGATTAGTTCTAGAGACTTCTTTATTATATTTTTTTGTGAATTTCTCACAAATATTTCCCAACTTATAGGGAGTGTTAGTATTACATCAATTTTACCTTCCAGTAGTATTAAAGTGCCGTTAGTGTTGTGAGATTAACATATTTACGAACTTACTGAAATTAGAGTGATTTTAATTTACCCGTTTCAATTTCATCACGTCTTTAACACTCTATGTAAGGCTGGTCTTTGAAATGCAACAAAGGCAATATAGTAATTATGATTTTGTAACCTTTTGGGCAATAAATGTCGGTCATACGGAATTAAACCACACAATTTTTTATATGCTCAATTGCTCATCAAATTTTTATTTAGAATTATAACCACAGGTTGGGAACTATTTAATTACAGTTTACTCCATGGAATATCCAAAATAGATATATGTGGGTGCCAATGTTTTTTCGATAAAGTCCGAGGTTCTATCCCAAAACCAATTAGCAATTGGAGTGACCTTGAATTTTTATATAGTCAGGCATTGGCTAGCTAATTTCCGATAAGGAATAATTGCTCGAACATTTATGTCACTTTTGTCCACTTCATTGCATCATAATATTGTTAACGCCGATTTGTGACATTTTCATTGCATCGTGGATTTGATAATGCAAACAATGATAATTAATCAGTAACAACATAAGAAAGCTGAATGATTAGTTAATTACGAATTATATATAAGTAATAATAGTAATATCCGAAAGAATAATTCATCATATCGTACAGTAATTATTGAATTCTCATGAAAAAAATAACAGAAAAAAGCCCCAAAAAAACAAAGGAAAAAATAAAAATACAACCCTTTTACAGGTTATCAATTTACCCACAACTTTCAAAACCGACCCCTTAATTTTAGTTTCAGTGAATAAAAGGCTTAAAAGTTCCCACCACTTGTTTGACAGTACTCCCCATCTTCTTGATGCTATCCATAATAGATATATACGACACCGTTCCATCATTTCCAGCAAGAACCCTATACTTGTCCTTCCTTGTAAAATTTGTACACTCAAACCCTAGGGTTGCACCCAAGATCCTCTGTACATAATTCGCGACGTCATGCGGACTTTTCCCGGATGAACACGTGGCTTCAACTGGCAACTGGTTCAAGAACGTAACCTCGTAAACCGGTCTAGGGTTCATGAAAAAGAAGATAGGGTCCAAACCCTTCCAACCCCTAGCTGTGGTTGCATGAAAAAGACCAACCCTATAGTTCATTGCAACCGGCACAATTCTATCGGTTAACTCGGCGAAAAGGGCACTGAACCTTAGTAGAAAGGGTTCTCTACATGTTGTCCCTTCTGGACATACCACTAAGTCACCTTTGGCTAGCTCTCTCTTGATCCTCTCAGCATCCACATGGCGGATTCGGGTTAATCGGACGGTTGGGATAGGTGATAGGATCTCGGTTAATCGGGATATGGAATAAGTGACGGCTGGGATGCTACGTTGGAGGACGGATGAGAGGACAACGGGGTCCATTAGGGTTCTGTGGGTGCATACAAAGAGTACGCCGGAGTTTGACCTTGAGGGTGGTGGTGGTGGTTTCCCTTTGACAATGACTTTGCCGCCAAATAATCGAGTCACATAGGGGATGGCCCACATAGGCAAAACTACTCCAATGAGAATGCGAATAATTGCAAGTACAATGCCGAAGGGAATCCATAAGAGAATTAGGAGGGCGGTTGCGGGTGTGGGACGCTTCACGAGACGTCCGTCGTGGAAGATCACCGGTAATGGCCGGATGAGCGGTCGATTGTGCTTCTTGTTGCTAGTGAACGGTGGATGGGATTGTTTCTGTGGAAATTCAAATATTAAATGATTTAAACATCAATCAGTGAATAACTATCAACCAAAACTTCATTACTAAACGTGATAACTTTGCGTGCATCACACGAATGCAAATCTGGTATCAAATAAATCTCAAAAAGTCCTTAATTTGTGATGCGACTTACCTTGCATAAAGACAAGAATGAAGAACCATCCGCATCCGGACTTCCCAACCCTAAGCAAGGTTGTTCATCACCAAACAACGCCTCGACACGATCTTTGACCAAGCCAATTCCAACATGAACGAAACCGGTCGCGAACCCGAACCGGTTCACAACCAACTCACTCCCAATAACTTCATCAGCACGCAAATGTTCTTTACCAAACATCTCCACCATAACTCTAGGTGTCTTAGTCACCACAACTCTCTTTTCAAATGAACTAAACACCCTCCAAGCTTCCATATCAATATCATCATAATAAAATCTGGGCAACACAGCTCTAGCCACCGATTCAATCTCCGATACACGTAGCCCCGCCGTGGCAACAAATATTGCCAATTTTAGCCCTATATCTCCCTTCCCACACACATCAAGTAACCGGATAATCGGCCACAAAAGTAACAATAATGCGAAACGAATAATCCCAGACGATTCAAATGCTACTAACATGAAGTAGGAGAAGGGATCTCTCTCCTTCAATAGGGTTCCTTCGAGCTCCGAAACAACAGACTCCATTAGGGTTATAATTTCCTCTCTCTCTCTCTCTCTCTCTCTCTCTCTCTCTTTTCGATTAATATTTTTTGTGGCCTGTATTTTTTTTTCTTTCTATCAAGATTAATTGTTCTTGGTTGAGAATGAGGATGGTTGTGAAGGATATAGAAGAAGGAAGGTGAAGGTAGATTGACTGTACTCTAATGCAAGAATGAGGCAGCTTATCAGTTTTACAACTACCTTGTTGTGCATAAGGGTATATTTATATTGAAGATTATCTTTCTTTATAGTATTTTAATTTGTGTGTTTTTTTTTTTTTGTTTTTTATTCTTAGAGGTGGATATGCTATGTTATAATTATATACTTTATACATGAGAATTGAAAGGATTATACGCCACGTTTAATATAGGAAAATTGATTACTTAACCCCAACAAACTTTGTCATATTGATAAATATAAACTGAAAATATGGGGTCCACGTGTATATAGTTGACCATTTTTAGGTCACTTAACTAAAGTTTTTTTGCAGCGTTTATATGAAAATTGTGATTGCGGCTGCCTCCACGTTTGCTCATCAAGATCTTTCTCAGAATTTTCAGCTGCTGACTACTTTTTTGTTCTTCCTCTCTATAACTAATATAGAATATAAATAATATTGCAAATAATGCTAAAATAAATAATCAAAAAAACAAATCAAAAACCGGCTTGACGATTGTACAAGACTATCATATGTAGAATACTAGGATGTTCATAAAATCTGGAAATCATTTTTACGTAAATGGGAAATATAAGTTTCTTAATAATTAGTGGTCTGTTCTTACCTTAATTTCTTGAAACACAATCAAAATCTTACCTTGTAAATGGGTTGATATATATATATGCAGATTAAGTCGTTTTCTTTAAGACAAGTCGCCTCCTTTTTTAGGAATCTCTAAGATGCAGCAGTTAGGGTTTGCAAGCTGTTTTAGGATGTAACAAGAAATATAGCTTCATATTTTAGGGTTACAAATTTGATCACAGGTAAATATGGTTAAAGTTTTGAAGGTAGAAGAAAAGAGAGCAAGATCAACAGTTTATTCTTACTCCTTCTAAGGTAACTACCATCTGTATATAAATGGTACAACAAATAGTAAATGGTATTTAAAATATTCAAATTGGGAGCTTAAATACCAAATTTTCAGTTATAAGAACATATTATCAGTAACGGTCGAGAGAATTTAAACCTGAAATTAGTACAATTATTATGATTATCAATTAAGTTTAACCGTTACACAAGTAACACAACTACTTGTACCAATTAGAAAACTACTTCTAATTGATGAAAAAAAAAAAAAAAACTACTTCAACTAATATTTCTTTCGAAAGAAATATTTTTTGGTTTCAAAAAATATTTCTTTCGAAAGAAAAAAAAACTAATACTCCCTCCGTCCCGACTAAGGTTCGTAGTTTGACTTTACACGGAGATTAAGAAAAAGTAAATGTTGTGAGTATGAAAAGTAAAGTAGGAGAAAATAGGAGAGAGAAAGTGGGTGGAGAGTTTTTGTTGTGAGAATGACAAGTGGGTCCCATAGTCCATTTTAGATAATAAAGCAACTAAGAACCTTGTGACAAACCAAAAAAAAAATTAAGAACCTTAGTCTGGGGCAGAGGGAGTACTAATATTAGAGTTGTCTGAATTATATACACCAATGAGTATGTTATGTTTAACTAACCTCACCCCTTAGTTCTTTAAAAAAAAAAAAAAAAAAAAAAAAAAACACTCACCCCTTAGTACAACTACTAATATTTGTACATTTTCCATGACTATCGATAAAGTCTGATGTTTATCTTAAAATTAATTGGCAATAAAAGAAGAGAAAATTTTGGGGGAAACTAGTTTCTCCATAAGTTATAAAAAGTCATGTTTTTAAAGGGTTTAAGGTTTATGTTTGGGGTTTAGGTTTGGGATTTGGGGTTTAAGGGTTAAAAACATGATTTTTTATAACTTATGGGAGGAACTAGGTTCCTCCAAAACACACTCATAAAAGAAATATAAGCTATATATTGAAGACAGCGCTAGTTTAATTTTTGATGTGGTACAATTGTTTCAACAACAATGACATCCACCAAAAAGAATATAACTAATATTTCATAAATCTCATAATAATACTTTTCTTT
The DNA here is from genome assembly GCA_026119855.1 of Campanula takesimana. NCBI lineage: Eukaryota > Viridiplantae > Streptophyta > Magnoliopsida > Asterales > Campanulaceae > Campanula > Campanula takesimana. The sequence goes on along the minus strand of JAOWBW010000197.1, from coordinate 1,096,636 downwards.
TATATTCGTGACAAAATAAGTACCGCCTTTTGGGTACTAAAATAGTTTGATTTCAATTTCACCATGTTATTAGCAATGACAAAAAAGTGCATGCAACACAATTGTTAATTTCTTTTTTAAGCAAATAAAATGTTTTTTCAGTTTGACAAGTCAATTACGACATTTATTACCAGGTGAAAGATAAAATAGTCCCAACTTAAACTTGTCGGCTGACCGTAATGGTGAAATCACAGTTCACGTATAAATATATGCAAGTAATAAGGAACTGTGGACTAACTTGTTGATGCCTATTGCACAAAGATAAAGTAACAATTCAAAAGTCATGGGTAGTTAAGAATAAAATGAAAAGGGCAACTTAATTATGAGTAGAAATGGACAAACAAATGGATATAAGCTATAGATGGTAATATGGATTACTTGTGGGTGTAGTCGAAAATGGGTAAGAAATTAGCCCTCCTTTTCATGGGAAACTTGTTAAGGTGTGATTATATAAATGTAGGTTAGAAACTTGTTCAACAGCAAAGGTAGCTCAACCTCTTTTTCGTGATTAATTACTAATTTGTCTATTCACAAAATTCTTTATTTTGCTTTTGAGAAATTTGTTTATTTGCTTAGAATTAGAATTGTACTACTCTTTCTGTCCCAAATTCAATTTTTTAATTTAATTTTGCACGTTTATAAAGAACTAATATAAAATGGTAAACAGTTATATATAATAGATTGAGATTACAGCTGTCCAAAACCTATTCACAAGGAGAAAAGAAAAATCGTAAAATCTTAAACTTAAACGGGGAACTAATTCTAGTTATTGATTATATTTAATCATGAAGAATAAAAGTTCACTGTCAACCAAAAGTCTTTAATGTTAGTCCCCTTTAATTTATCAAACATATTAACTAATACAATTTCATTTTCATCGCTCTCATCTTTTCTTCTTTTGTTTTTCATTCTCCCCGCACTCTTTTTCTATCCCACTTCTCATCCTTTGTTATCATTCTTATAAAAGTTTAATAATACTAACCCTCATTCAAAATAAATAAAGCTATTTTTATGAGACAAAAAATATATATTAAGTGGAACTATTTTCTCGAAACGGAGTATATACTTGGGGAAAATGAATATCATGGTAGTCATTGATCTTACTATTGAGCTAAAACTAGTTTGTAACCCGTCGATATTCGACGGGGCATAATAAATTAATTAATTTACAAAATACAATTGGGGATAAGCATTTAAATGCGTATTTAATGTTGGAGAAAAAAAAAAAAAAAAAAAAAAAAAAAGTACCTCACCTATTGAGGGATGTATTTGGCACCTAAAGTCAATTTATTTTTCATTCAAGGTTTCTAAACTTTTTTTTTTTTTTTGTATCCCAAGTACCTGAGGCTAACAATATCTAAAAAAAAAAAAAAAAAAAAGTTAAAATGAGCATGTGATGTGCAAGTGACCTAATTTGCAAAGGTAAAATAGAAAAATCATTCAAATTAAAATCATGAAAAGTAAAAAGTTCTAAGTATAAATTACAAAATATAAGGTTGAATTAACCCCCATTAACACACACACGCCCCACCCCCACCCAACACTTTCTTCCTCCCAACTGCCCACCACACCTCCACCGCCTCTATCTCCACCAACCTCAACCCAACTCCATTTATTTCTTAAACTAATTAAAATCATAAAATCTAGAGAGAGAGAGAGAGAGAGAGAGAGAGAGAGAGAGAGAGAGTAAAATCAATATTTTTATTGTCATTTCTTCTCATTCTTCTAGGTTTGTGGAGAGGAAAATGTAAATTCAGACTCATTCTTCTAAGCTTGGTTGTTAATTCTAAACCTCAAATCTAGTTTATTATTAAGAATATCCGGAAACAACAAAATCAATCCAAGGAAGGAATGCAGTATTAAGAACACCTAGTTCAAAATTTTATAGATCTACTTTACTTTTTTACTTTACTGTTTTGCAAATAGAACATTTAATGTTTAATGCAGTTTATTTATGGTTGAATTTTCTATATTACCCTTAGAATTTATGTACATGCATGTAACTTGTTCATTTAACTGAAAAATAGATGTAGTTAGCCTCAAGTACCTTGGATATAACAGAAAAATAGTACATGTACTTTCAATGCAAAAAGAATGACTTTTGGTATCACATGCCTACTTAAGTGGGAAAAATGGATGACATTAGCCTCGGGTACCTTGATGCAACAAAAAATTAGTACATGCACCTTCAATGCAAAAACAATTGTTTTAAGTATCAAATCCACAGAACCTCAATAGTTGGGATATTTCTTTTGCAATGTTTCCTTAATAATTCAATAAATTGTCAAAATAGAAAGAGTAGATCATCATGTTATAATAAATAAATTAATTAAAACAATCTTACAGCGTGTGAATGAATATGTTTGTTTGGATTATATGTAAAGAATGACTTACACGCATTAGAATCGCCAAGTAGTCACTCATAGTAAATTTAATCAATTAAAGAGTATGAAAAAAAATATGATCATTGCGAGGAAGCAATTGGATATGGTCTCGAGCACGGTTTAGGCTACTAAGCTTGTTCGATAATCACAAAAAGTAGGAAAAATTGCATCCAAATGACTCAAGCATTCAAGACGTATGATTTTGATAGCTCAACTCATTTTATTGAACTGAGTAGCCTAAGTTAATTTTTAGGTGCCCCATAATCACTATGACTAACGAAATCCAATTTTTTTTTTATGTCAAATTCTCAATTTTTTTAATGTCAAATTCTCATGGACAACACACATAACAAAAATTTTAAGGATAAAATTAGAAAATCATGATATTTTGAATTCATCTGCAATTTTTAATCCTTCTTCATCCATTCAAGATAACACCCACCTTACCCCATACCCAACACAAAATTGTCTCTTCCCTCACCACCGCTCCTACTTCTCTCCCATTCCATCTTCCCAGAACCTCAAACCCACAAGCACAATCTCAATTATGAGTAGTCTCAGCCAGTGTCATCCCTGTATTCAATGTTTTAACAGACCCACCTCAAATAACATATGCGTCAGCAATGCAATCGGGGGTGGCTAATTTTTTATGGCAGTGAAATGTTAATGCTCACAATGTCACTATCGATTAGCCCTAATGAGGGGAAGGATGTAAGAGGGTCGACCATGGCACCAAGTTCAAACTATAGTGGATTTTGGTTAAAGGGGTATTATTTATTATAAAAAGTATTGTGTCTATGAAAAGTAGATGAGGTAATTGTGATAAACAAAGGTCAATTTATTACATTTGAATCAAGTATTTATAGTAAATTTGATAATTTTAATTAAAATTTTAAATTTTTATTAATGTACAAATAAGGTCATCTCTCCCCTAATCAATTTCTTGAAACTTCCCGGGTTGCGGAGACAAAAATATAGAACTGATAGTTTGACTTGCTATTCGGATGAAAGGGCACATTAGAATTTTGAAAACTCATTATCTTAAGTTTTTAATTGAGGTTAATGGTATACTATCCCCACCAAGAAAATAAATACTTAAAAATGTAACTTATGAAAATGTGATAGGTCTTCTGCATAACAAAGTTAATTAATTAAGAAAAACTGATGAAATGCATTTTCAAACTGAGATAATGGTACGAAATCAAATTAAGTGATCTATATAATACCATATAATTTGAAAGGATATTAAGTGATGAGAGATATTTTCAAACTCAGAATATAAGTTCATCATCTCATTTGCAAGGATATAAAGAAGCCCGTTTAAGGCCTTAAATAACGTTTTTTTGTTGTTTTAGACCCCGCCTCAAGGGCTTTGCCCTATGACTTTTGTCCGTCTCGCTCCGGCGTTCGATTTGATATGCGGTGCGTTCCGCGGTTCATCCGGAGTCAAAAGTTATGACGGTTTCGGCGCACTCGCTGAAATTACTCCAAAAACTTCAACGCCTTAGTGTCCGCATCAATTAGTAATTTAAAACATCAAACATACTTTATTTATAGAATCCTTCATTTTTTATTTTTATTTTTATTTTTGCAAAATATGTGGCTCGATTTTCTTCACCGAGATATACTGCTACATCACATTTCTTATCTTTAGCCCATATCTTAAAATTCAACTAACTGAATGATTATAATTTCTAATATTTTAATTTAAGATATCCATTATCTTTAGCCTACTAAAATTAAGTAATCATGTTTTCGTAATTTAAGCTCAGAAAATATTTGATTTAAAAAAAAAAAAATCAGTTTTAAAAAACTAAATCATTTCCTGAAATAAGTATTATATACATTTGCCTATAGAATAATGCCACGTGGATTTCCACGTCATAATTCCACGTGGCTTAATGAGAAGGCTTGAAATGTTTTTGCTTTTGTATATTATATAGATGTGTAGATTTTTACCATTAATTATTAGCTTTAATTTTTTTTCACTAAATAACAAAAAATACAAATTCTCATATAAAAATGAATATGCATGCAAAGTTGACAACATCTACGTCCAAATTAAAGATAACGACTTTTGTCCGTCTCGCTCCGGCGTTCGATTTGATATGCGGTGTGTTCCGCGGTTCATCCGGAGTCAAAAGTTATGACGGTTTCGGCGCACTCGCTGAAATTACTCCAAAAACTTCAACGCCTTAGTGTCCGCATCAATTAGTAATTTAAACCATCAAACATACTTTATTTATAGAATCCTTCATTTTTTATTTTTATTTTTATTTTTGCAAAATATGTGGCTCGATTTTCTTCACCGAGATATACTGCTACATCACATTTCTTATCTTTAGCCCATATCTTAAAATTCAACTAACTGAATGATTATAATTTCTAATATTTTAATTTAAGATATCCATTATCTTTAGCCTACTAAAATTAAGTAATCATGTTTTCGTAATTTAAGCTCAGAAAATATTTGATTTAAAAAAAAAAATCAGTTTTAAAAAACTAAATCATTTCCTGAAATAAGTATTATATACATTTGCCTATAGAATAATGCCACGTGGATTTCCACGTCATAATTCCACGTGGCTTAATGAGAAGGCTTGAAATGTTTTTGCTTTTATATATTATATAGATTATTGCTCAAAATTCCTTCGCAATAACAGCTAAAAAATATGTAGACCATTTTGGGGCGGAGGAAGTAGTAACCAATTAGCCACTAAATGATCCTGATGTACTGAGGGAAAAAATTTGCGTGAAATTATTTCATCCGTTCTTAATAAATATCATTATTTTTTTCATATGTCCTTAAATATGTGTTATATTATAAATAAGAAATATATTTTAATAAAAATTTATTATAATACAAGCAAATTGAAACTACGTTGTGCCTAGATTTTTTTTTTTTTTTAAGTATACTAACTCATAGAGACATACAGTATATATTTAATATTTCCATAGAAATCTTATATATATATATATATATATATATGTATATATATATACACACATATATATATATATATATATATATATATATTAAAGTTGGTGAAAAAGGTCATGGTGTTGCAATGTAGACAAGTCATGGGGAAATGAAGCATTTGGTGATACCACATCAATTCCACCCTAATAAATAAGTGACTTTTCATATTATTTTTTTTCTATTAGCTAATAGTATTAGTTACTATATAGGGTAATTATTATAGTTAACTATTATAATAAATAATATTTATAATAGTAATAGTTACTATAATAGTTAACTACTCCCTTCGTCCCAGAGTAAGAATCCTACTTTCCATTTTGGTACGTCCCAGAGTAAGAGTCTTATTCCTAAAATGGCAAAAAAATCTTTACTATTCACCACACTCATTCTCTCTCCTATTTTACTTTTATACTCACAACACCAATCAATTCACTATTCTCTCCCACTCATTCTCTCTCATACTTTACTTTTGCACTCACAACATTTACATCACTTCTAATATTTATTAATAAGCGTGCAAATGAGGGGTAGGACTCTTACTCTGGGACGGAGGGAGTATTACTTATAATAGTAATAGTTACTATAATAGTTAACTATAATAGTTACTATTATAGTTAACTTATACTTATAATAGTAATAGCTGTTACTATTATAGTTAACTTATACTTATAATAGTAATAGCTACTAATAGTTATAGTTAACTATTATAGTTACTATTGTAGTTAACTATTATATTTCACTATAAATAGTTAACTATTTATTTTAACAATTATATTTACTATTAATAATAATTATTATAGTTATCTATTATAGTTAAAAATTGGGCAAATTACAATTTAGGGCCTAATGTCTACGAGGCGGTGGCAGTTTAGGGCCTGACGTCTAAAATTTGGCGATTTAGGGCTTGACATGCCAATTTTTACGCAATTTAGGGCTTTTTGACGATTTTCATCCAAATTCATGTTAAGTGGTCACGTGCAACGCATGTGACATTAATTTGGGGGTCGATTGCAAAATTTTGAAAGTTTAGGGAAAGGTTAGAAAACCTACCCATCTTATACACTTAAATTTGTACATAAATTAAATGTGTACAACATTCTTAGCATAGATCAATTTTGACTTTAAGTTAAAAGTTTTTTTTTTTACAAGGATTTAAATCAAAAGTTGAGAAAATAGAATACAATATATTTTTACATATTAATAGTCTAACTTCAAAAAATTATTAATTTTTCAAATAATAAACAATATAAAACAAATAATATCTTAGAAGTAATAATAATTGAAATTTCAGATTTTACTAATTTTGTACATAAATTATACTACCTCCGTCTCACTCGAATTAGGACAAATTTTCATTTTGGGTGTCTCATTCGAATTAGGACAACCCAAAAATAGAAGCGTTTTATTTAATGGGACCCACATTCACACTCACAACAATTTTCCACTCATTATTCTCTACCCCATTTTCTCTCTCCTACTTTACTTTTCATACTCACAACACCTACTCCACTAACATTTTTTTCTTAATCCCCGTGCCCAACCCAAAAATCCTAATTCGGGTAGGACGGAGGGAGGGAGTATACAACATTTGTATGCATAAATTAATCTTTTAAAGATATACTGTAATTGTTTTATTAATTATAATGATGATATTATTAGATATTAAAATTTCAAAAATCAAAACAAATTTATGTTCATCATCTTCACCTTCTTCTTCCATATTCATCTTCACCACCACCACCTCTAACACCACGACCACCACCTCTAACATCATATCATCACCAATTCTCGAATTTCACAACCTACTTTCAAAACCTAAAAATCACACTCTAAATCAAAACCCAAACTCTATATCAAAATCAAAAAATCCAAAATTTTAAAATCCACTTTCCAATTCCAATTGGCAGCAAGGAGCAGCAGAGTAGTGGCGGCAGACAACTCAAGGGAGACTAAAAAATGAGTGGTCGGGGGTGAAGAAGCTGGTCGGAGTGTTTGAACGGAGGTAGATCTAAGGTTTTCCCGGCGGTGGCTCGCATTGGACGGAGAGGGGGAGGGAAGTGGTGATCGGAGGAGGAGGATAGTGTCGCCGGAGGAAAGGGAGGGGACGGATCGCTGGAGGTGAGAATGGTACCGCCGGCGTGAGGCGGGACGGAAGTAGTAACGAACGCCGATTGTTGCGAGAGAAAAGGACGCAGTTGGGTTTGGGTTTTAAGTATCCTATTATTGCCATTTTTCAACTCTTCCCTCTACTTTCAAAAATTTACAACTGACCCCCTCATTTATTGTCACATGCGTTGCACGTGACCACTTAACATGAATTTAGATGAAAATCATCAAAAAGCCCTAAATTGCGTAAAAATTGGCATGTCAAGCCCTAAATTACCAAATTTTAGACGTCAGGCCCTAAACTGCAACCGCCTCGTAAACATTAGGCCCTAAATTGTAATTTGCCCTTAAAAATTATACAATTATTATGATTTAAGATTAACTAATACTCTGCTTCCAAAAAACAAAAGAAACTGCCCTCTTTCTCTTCTTTTCCAACCTTCTCAATTTCTTCCATCCATTTGTAAGTTTCTTTCGATTAATTCTTCTCTTTAATCTAGATTTGGATTTAGATTTAGACAGAGATATCTCTCTCTAAATCTACTTCCATATCTGGTTGTTTTATGTTTGTTTTTTTCATTTCTTTTCATTTTAGATTTTGAATAAGTGAAGAAGAATATAATTGAAATGGTGTTTGATACTTTGTATTCTCTCCTTTGTGAGAGCCTTTGCATTCTCTCCGTCGTGGGAGTCTTGGTTTTTTCGTTTGTTTTCCGACAATCATCGTGGAGGATGATAGCATGGCTTGGAAAGCTTGGTTGGCGATTTATGCTAACTCAAAAGCCTTAAATTATTGTATTTTCAACGCTAAATATTTTCCGGTGGGGAATTTTGTGAATGCCGATATATGGCAGTGTCCAAGCTACGCTTGGAGAGGCATCTGTGCGTTCCAGGGTATTGCTACGAGAGGTACAAGGTGGATGATCGAGAATGCTGGTGTAACTTCATACACGAACACCATCTTTTGTTATCCCTCTTTTTACATTTCTTATGTGTTTGTAATTGTCATTGTGGTGCTTACTATATGGGATGAGCCACCGATCTATGTGGATGGTCATCTTCAACTTTGTACTCTTTGCAGTTAATCAATGCATTACTTCATTTCGAAAAAAAAAAGATTAACTAATACTATTAAATAAAAATATATAAAAAAAGATACTAAATTGGTAAATTAGTTTCCCGTGCAGAGTACGGGTTACCCAAAGTTGATAGCAACATTATAGTACTTATTATTGGATAGAGATTTGGACCCTAGGCCCCCTGGGCCAGATCATAAACCCATAAGGACATATGGCCAGATCAAAATTCCATCTAACCCCTCCAGAGTTAACCCACTCCCAGCCCAGCCCATAACCGTCCCTAACTCTCTGAGCCCGTACCTGGGAATAATAAAAACATAATGAAAACATAATGTGTGGCACCTGGGAATCGAACCTGCAACAATACTATGGAAACATATGTCTTAACCACCAAACCAACCTAGTGTTTGATAAATATTTTGCAATATGTTCTATTAGTATATTCGCATGGGCGAAACTAAATGAAAAAAAAAGAGATGAGATTCTCAACCAATTAAAAAATTCTTGATTATTCCAAAAAACATCAATTTTTTTGTAAAATAAAAAATTAGAAAAATGAAAAACGATTAAAAAATATAAAGTATCTAAATCTTTTATTAGAAAAAATTTTGAAAGACCTAAAGATAAATTAAATTATAATTGTGCAATATCGTATTTGAATATTTTTTTTCATATATTTTTTATTATCATCCTCCAGTAAAAGCACTTATTTACATAAATGACACCATTTAAGTCTTTTATTTACTGAAATACCAGCCTAGGCATTTATTTATAGAATTGTCATTGCACTCATCACATACTTAAGGTATAAGACTAAAATTACTCTTATACCTAAGGTATAAGCCTAAAATTACTCTTATACCTAAGGTATAAGCCTACAATTGCCTTATACCTAAGGTATAAGAGTAAAAAAAATACATTTTTCAAATTTTCTTAAAAAAAAAAAACTCATATTTTATTTTTATTCCGCTCAATATTTAGTATATTGCAACAATGGTGTTGTAGTTTAGTGGTTAAGGTATAGTTTTCCAAATGTTGGTCTCAGGTTCGAGACTTCTTAGCAGCAGTTTTTGTTTTTCTTATAAAACGGGTGGGTTAGAAGGATCTGGACCGGGGCGGTTGGTGAGGATGTGCTATTTGGATCCTGTTTTTCTTATAAAACGGGTGGGTTAGAAGGATCTGGACCTGGGCGGTTGGTGAGGCGGGATCTGGACCGGGGCGGTTGGTGAGGATGTGCTATCTGGATCCCGTTTTTCTTATAATATGGGTGGGTTAGAAGGATATGGACCGGGGCGGTTGGTGAGGCTGTGCTATCTGGATCCGGGCTGGTTGTGTGATCGGGTCTGGGGTGAGTGGGCCTGATTGTTGGGGATGAGGGTCTGTGTGGAATTTTGATTTGACCGTTGAGTGTAGATGGGATTTTGGATCTCAGCTGGGCTTTTATGGAGAAAGGATCTGGGAGAGGGGGCCTCATGGAATTTTTCCCTTATTGGATAGAAGGAATAATGAAATGGTAACCAATAGTTCGAAATGGAAAAAGAGACATACTGATATTAGTTCAGTACATAGAGTGAATCTCTATATATTCCAACTTTAGAAGTTTTGGTACTGTGATTTTTTTTTCATAAAATATTTTATAAAATAAATAATTTTATGTACCACACTTGAAAAAGTACTGCCCAATCGAATCCTTTTTTAAAATTTGTTACTGACTATAGCGTATTGAGGGTTCTACGACTTGAATTTGCTATTGACATTAACGTATTCGAGTTTAGGTAAATTAGATTGTATTGACAAAGCGTAGTTTAACCTAAATTCCAGACTTGTGTCATACTACAAGACATGGAGTCGAATTCTGCTAGCTTTAATTAAATATACGCTGTTAATTTCTGTTTATTTTTTTGGTGCAATGGTAGGTTACATTTTCAAAAATTTTGATATGTCAGTTGGGACTTGGGAGCTTATCAGTACTTATCAGAAATGAAATGATTAAAGCCCAAGGATGTTGGGCTGGGCTAACACTTACACCCATTAGTAACTTCTACGCACACGACAAGATTAAAGCCCACGGAAGTTGGGTTGGGCTGATATTTACACACATTAATATTTTAGCATCAAAAATAATTCAATGCTGGATAGTTGTAATTTGAAACATGAGACCTTAGGTCAAATTTTAAACTGTAATCGATAGTAATTTATAAATATTCATTGAATAACCAAAAAAATATGAGTGTGTTTTGGAGGAAACTAGTTCCTCCCTAAGTTATAAAAAGTCCTGTTTTGAACCCTTAAACCCCAAACCTAAAACCCTAAACCCCAAACCTTAAACCCTAAATCTTAAACCTTAAACCCTATCAAAACAGGACTTTTTATAACTTATGGAGAAACTAGTTTCCCCCAAAATTTTCTCAAAAATTATATCTCTGTCTTTGATCAACGTCGCGCTTTCTTTTTCTTTATGTTTGTCCTAAAGTAAATGTCATGTCCACAAATAAAAAAAATAAAAAAAAAAGTGCAAATTACCATGTTACACTCAATTTACAAATAAATAATGCACAGTTTTTTATAACATAAACAACTCAAATGCAATATATTTAGTTTGAGATGGATGGAGTGAGTCATATTTCAGTCAACATTTAATTAAGACCACAAAATTCATGTTTATTTGGAATTTCAATAACCAGTTATATCCATGATTTTCTTGTTGCTGAATACCAAATAAGAATTCTACATTTTCAAAGTTCCCATTTTTTTAATTTTCATCACCTTCTTTACCATTTATTTCAGTGCAAACTCCCTATATTGATCTACAATAATCACCAAAGTGGAGAAGTAGTGATGAAAGAACACCACGCTGCTACAATGCAAATAAAATAAGTACATTTAAATTTCATTTTTGGTACTCCTCCGTCTCAAATTAATAATCTCATGTGATTTTTATATGGTTTAAGGTTACATCATCGCTTTGAAATCTTAATTTTAAAAATAAAATTAATTTTTTGATATAAATAAAAGGAAAAATTGAGATCATCGTTTTGAGACGGAAGAGTATTCAGGTTTAGGATCCCAAATCTCGAACATGAACGAGTGGAATAATTTAATGGACGACCTAGATTGATCAAGATAATGCCCACGGGTGCAGTAGATTGAGTTGAATTAGGGTTTAAGCAAGCATAGAGGCAAATCACGTGGCTGTAATTACTTTGCAGTATATATATATACCTAAATTATATCTGAACACTGATCACATGTCTGCTAAATTTAAATCACTCTTATCCCTTATGATTATTATAATAACAAATCTTTTACGAAAATAATGTCAATTTTGTATCATATAAATTGCAATTGTAATGCATGTTATGTGGTTGTTAGATATGAAGAATGGGAAAGTTGTGTACACCCATTCAAATTCAAAGGATTTGGTGCATATTTATTCATAAGCAATGTATATACATCTTTACATTTAATTGGGAAGAAACATACATCTTCCTCTCTCACTCACTCACTGTTATATATTATGATACAAAAATTTTACTCCCTCCCTCCCCTAAATAAAAGTTCACATTTCATTTAAAAAAACATTTGAAAATCTCTGTTATAAAATTTAGGAGCAAATTGCAATTTAGTTACCTGGGTTTGTCGTCATGTTTCAATTGGTTATCTAGCTTATGTTTGTTACAATTTGGTGCTTGAATGGTGATGTTCAAAAGGGTTATCCAGCCCTGCCCGCCCAAGCTCATGTCTGCGGGCTTAATGGGCTTGACCGGTCCGGACCAAAAGATTCATGGGTTAAACGGATTTTATCCCTTTTTTTATTTTTATTTTTTGTTTAAAATCAGAAAAACCTTAAAAAAAATTATAAAAAAATTTAAATGACTTAGACTTAATAAAAAAACTTATTAAAATATATAAGATAAATTAAAATACATATAAAAAGTGATTTAATATGTACTTTAATTTGTATTTTATATTTAAATAGAGTTAGATATTAAATTTAAGTTATTTTATATTATTTTATTAAATTTTAAGGCATATAGAATAGATTCAATTCTTCATTTAGGAAATAACAAAGTCTTTAAGAAAATAAAGTCTTCAAAAATAACAAAGTCTTCAAGTCCCTCCCTTGGACCCTTAGGCAATAACTCACATTCACAAGACTCAAGGAGTCAGCCATGCCAAACCAATAAACTGGCCAAGACAGACTGAGTCATTGACTCACTGACCGAAAAAAGTAGCAGGAAAAACGGGCCATACGGACACGGGCCAAACGGACCAAGAGATCCGCGGGCTTTGGCCCGGCCCGTGCATCTTTTCCACAACCGGGCCGAGACCGAGAATAGGGCGGGCTTGGACACGGGCTTGCCCACGGGCTCACGGACCCAGGCCATACGAACACGGGCTGACGGGCTCAAACGGGTTCCGTGGGCTTAGGCCCAAAGTGAACATCACCATGCTTGAATGTGTCTTTTTTTGTTGTAATCAGGTGTAATTTTGGATGGACCGTTCAAAAACTAACGAAAATGGATGAAAAATGTAACAAGCTTGTTTCAAAATTGAAATAATCATCCCTACAGTTCAAAATATCCCATAAACCCCCTAGCTTTTAATAAATGTCAAAAAACTAACATAATTTGGCATTGCTCTAGTTAGTTCTTGCTCATCCAAAATACTACAGGATAACCACATCAATTTTCTCAGTAAAAATAATGATATTTTTAGTTTGAAAAAAAATACTGTAATTAAAATCTAAAGGGATTAAAATTAAAATCTAAAGAAAAAAACCCTTGTACCAAAAAAAAAAAAAAAAAAAAAAAACAACAACCAGCACCACCAGCCTACCACGAGCAGCAACCACAATCACCATCAATCTCCTTATACCAGTAACCTCCATCTATGTCAATATGTACTCCATCCGTCCCTCTTTAACTTACAAATTTTACATTATTTAAAGAAAAAGTTGATGTGTTGTGAGTGTAGATAGTTGAGTGGGAGTAGACGTGGCCAATCGGTTAAAACCGGTGGTTATGAAATTCGGTTTGGTCTAACCGGAGCCGAACCGCCTAACCGTGTATACCGGTCACGGTTTGCCGGTTAACCCGGTTAATCCGGTTAAACCGGTTACCCCCTTTTCTTTTCTTTTCTTTTCTTTTTTTTTTCAAAACAATTTTATTAACAGTTTTTTGTTTAAAAAATAAAAAAAAACACTTCATTTTTTAAAGTGTTTTTTTTTCAAGTAAAAAAAAAATTAAACTGTTTTTTTGAACATTTTTTTAAACTATTTTTTTTTAACAGTTTTTATAAAAAAAAAACCGGGGTATTATTACCCCTTTTTTTAAACAGTTTTTTAATAGTTTTTTTAAAGTTAAAATTTAAAATGTATAACACAATTTTTTTAAGTAAAAAAAAAAAGGGACGGTACCCTTAAATTTTATTAATTAAAATTACAAAGAGGGGGACAACCAATCCTTGCCCTTTTATAATTAAGGGAGGAAAAAATGGAGCCTTACCTCAACTAAACTATTACAATGAAATAAAAATAAACATATTCTAAAAATTAAAATAAAACTATCTAATTTCCATCCCCTTCTGAACTTCCCGTAGAGTCTTCCAAGTCGTATTGGTATTGTGGATCTACTTAATCCTCTTTATAAGGCATATTTTGCTCCCTCTTTTCCGCTCTAACCCAATCACCAAGTAAGAGTTGATTTTCCAAATTTTCAACCGCTAGTTGGGAACGTCTTGCATCCAAAACATTTCCTCCCACACTAAATGCCGATTCGACCGCCACGGTTGAAGAGGGAGAAGCTAAGACTTCTATTGCAATTAAAGAGAGTATGGGATAAGTTTCTTGCCTTTGTGACCACCACCTCAAAATATCAAAAGTAGTTGGATTTGAAGTGTTTTGTACAACTTCATGTCTAGTAGAGAAATATGCTTCCAACTCGTACGGAATGCTAGAGGTAGTTGAAGAAGAAGCCGTTCTAGGACGTTTTTGAGAATAAATTTCATTAACAAAACTATATGGATCGTCATCCTCATCATATTGTGTAGCAATATCTTCATTAGGACTTGAGCCATATTGAGAAGGATTTCCATGAATTGCACTATACTCATTATAAAGAGTCACCAAATCATGTTTTGTATTTTCAACAATAATCGCCGGGTTTTCGTAGAATCCGTCCCCATTGGGGTATAAATTCGCATAATAAAACGTTATTATGAGAACTAGATCTGTCAATTTAACACGGGGATTCAACATCTTTGCAACCAAAAATAGAGACGGAATATTATCAAAATATTTGAGCCACTTTTCCCTCATGGAAGCAACGCTTAGGTTTAAAATGTTGCACTTTTGTAAATTTTTAAAACTTCGAACTATTGCAACACATTGGTCAAGTACCAAAACGGAAGTTGGATAATAAACTCCCGACAAAGTCAAAGTAGCGGTATTGAAAATCTTTAATAATTGACATAAATTAGTGCAAGCGTTCCATTGATAAGCAAATAAAGGAATATCATAGCCCATAGTAATAAAAAATTCCATGAGATGCTCTTTAATCTCAAAACCATCAATTAACGTTTTATAGGTAGAATTCCACATAGTCGGAACATCCATTGAAAAATATTTTTCGGGAAGACCCTTACTTCGTAAAAATTTGATCCATTTTCTTGTAATTTTTTTTTTTTTTTTTTTGCAATAAAATAAAGAGTCTCTCTAATGGGTTTAACATATTGCTCCAACGCATCCAAACCATCTTTAACACATAAATTTATGATATGACATAAACATCTAATATGAAAATACTTACCCCCAAGTGACGGTTGACAAATTTGCGTCAACTCTGGTATACTAGCGGTATTAGCACTAGCGTTGTCGAATGAAATAGTAAATATTTTTTGCAAAAGACCATACTTTGCCAAAATGGCATGCAACTTTCTAAAAATATTTTCTGCGGAATGAGGTGGTTCAAAACTTTCATATGCAATTAATCTTTTTTGTAGAGTCCATGAATTATCGATCCAATGGCATGTAACACCCAAATAACTATTTCTTTGCCAATGATCACTCCAACCATCATCACAAATTGAAACTCTTTGATCTAATATTGTTAAAACATCAATTAAAAAAAATTATATTCCAAAACCACATTTTTAATATCGCGTACGAGAGTCGTACGTGGTACTTTGGAGGCGGTGGGATTTAAAGAAAGTCTAATAAACCTTTCAAAAAAATATCATCCGCAAAGTTAAAAGCAAGCCCTTTAACACACACAAATTTGCACAATTCTTTCCTATAAACGACATTATTAAACTTAAATAAGACCGAAGACGTACCTTGGGTGTTAGGTTGAGCAAATTGTAATTGAGCTTGATCACTATCAATCCCAAGTTTTTCGGGATGTGTTGATCTCAACTGAGAGTTCAATGTTCCATGCCCATTACCTTTTGCGAACGGGTAAGATTTGGTACAATAGTTGCATTCCGCTCGAAAATGTACAAAGCGTAGACACCCCGCCTTGGACCTCTCACCCCGATTGCATACATAGTATTTTTACTTTACTTGTTTTTTGTTAATTTCTGTTAGTTCGGTTAAGTTCCTAACTGATTCCGTCAGATTTGGACTAAACTGCACAACAGAGTTAACTTTCTAGTCCATTCTGTCAAAATCGCCATTTCAAAGTCGCGCGCCTCCGCCCTTTGGGGCCAGAAGCGTGTGCCTCCCGCTGACTATACGGGATGCGCGCGCGTCTGGGCGTGTCAGTTACTGATTTCTGTCCAAGAATCTCTCCCTTGCTCATTTTACATAATTTTGCCCGGAAAACTGATCTTTGTGACTCCGTTTTAGCACCAAAAACATCCCCTTTCAACTATAAAAACCCCTCCAATCCACCATTGGAAAGGGGCTCTCTTTTCATCTCTTTTTGATCTCTTTTCACCTCTTTACCTCTCTTGGACCTTCTTATACTTCAAACTTTTCTTACACTCACACTATACACAATTCTATACACAAATTCTCCTTACAAGAGTTCTTCGTGACAAGACTCTACACAAATTGTTCTACAACAATTTCTCCACAACAAAATTCATTTTCAAGTCCAAGTTCAAAGTCCCTTTTCTAAAGGTACAACTTTTCTATTCTCTTATTTTATTTGTGTCCTACTTGTATGCAATCTCCATAAAAAGGGATACAACCAAAAGGCCACTTCACTATTGAAGTTTGGCCAAGGTTACATCCCAACATTCCAACATTAATTCAATTCCACTTCATCTCTTAATGTAATGGTTTAGCAAATATTCAACATGTAACCACTAGACATTCAATCAATAAAATCATTTAGCTTTCATTCTCCCCTTATCTTTACTTTGTAGTTGTTAGCATATTTTATCAATTGAAGGACACGTAAATATAAGAACACCAAGAGTAGCAAAACCCGCGTAAGCGGGGCGGAGTGGGTGTTTAAGTACTTCCCACTCTATCACCTAACCCCCGAATCCCTCATCTCAAGAATCTTTGGTTTCGTAATCAATAAAAAAGGCTATTTTCATTGGTTTTCTCGCGTTCCTCTAAAAACGTGGGTGGTGACTCTTAAAATCAATTAGATATCCTAGGTAATTCACGCGCTCTAGCCAAGCCGTGGTTCCCCGGGGTATCTACACAAAATCATCGGGGTCAATTTGTACTTTTCGGAAATAGATCGTGAAAGTGTCGGATTTGGATTCTCGTTGTTGATGTTGCCCCCGACCACCTCTTCCCCCGCCCCGAGCTCGGCCTCGGCCGGCCCTACCACTTTCAGCAACATTTTCTTCAATATTTTGCTCACTTTCGTCAAAATGTGGCTCAAATTCTAGGTTAAGGGAGGAAGAATCAACATGTTCCTTGCCGCTCCTTCGAGATGAGGCCATTTGTTAAAAAACTAACTGAAACTGTTTTGAAACTGACTGGAAATCGCTAAAAATTGACTGAAAATGGTGAAAAACACAGATTTTGTTAAAAAAACTGACTGAAACTGTCAAAAAACTGACTGGAATTCTGAAAACTAACTGGAAAACGTTTTGAAACTGATTGGAAATGGTTTAAAAAGTGACTGGAATTTTCTAATAAATTAGAAAAGTGATTTCGTTAAAAAAACTAACTGAAACTGTCAAAACACTGACTGGAATTCTGAAAACTAACTGGAAAACATTTTGAAACTGACTGGAAATGGTTAACAAAGTGACTGGAATTTACTGAATAAATTAGAAAAGTGATTTCGTTAAAAAACTTACTGGAATTCTGCAAAGTAACTGGAAATATGAGAGAGTGTGAGAGACTTAGGAATTAGTAGAGAGAGAAAGAGTATAGAGAAGGTGTGGAACTAAAATGCTAGGAGGGAGGGGGTATTTATATGTGAGCAATTTTTGACAATTTTTTTTTTCATTTCTGGCCGCCCAGTTAACTCAACTAACGGCTAGTTTGAAAACTAGCCGTTTTTGGTCATTGTCAGGCCTGGGGAAGTGGGGGGGCGGTGCAAAAAGGTAAAAAGTAGCTGTTACCCGGTTTTAACCGCCGGTTGGTTCAAGGTTATTAAGCAGTTTATAACCGGCAGTTGGCGGTTTTCCAGACTCCCTAACCAAAACCGGACCGGCATATTACGGTTGGCGGGTGATCCGGTTGCCGGTTAACCGGTTTTGACCGGTTAAAAACCGGCGGTTAGCCGGTTTCCGGTTTTCTTTAGCCACCTCTAAGTGGGAGAGAGAAAGTGGGGTAGAGAATAGTAAGTGGATAGTTGTTGTGAGTATGACAAGTGAGTCCCATTATTTAAAAAGTATTAAAACATTTCTTTTTTGGGACTTTATAGATTAAAGTGAGACAACCAAAATGGCAATTTTTTTAGATTAAAGAGGGATGGAGGGAGTACACCAACATCAACAGTCTCAACACTCAAACTCCAAAATCTTCAAAACTCAATCAAACACAGATATCACTTAAATCTTCAAACTAATAAACTCACACACGCACCATGATTAAAAAAACCCAGATTTGAAACCCACAAATGACTTTAAAACAAGATTCAAACTAAGGCACGCTCACAATCATACTCACAAACGCATCAAGAAATTTAACACAAAAATCTCAATAGATCTGAAATTAAAAGAAAAAATCAATGTTGGTTACAGATTCAAAACGACAGTTCACATATGGTTGAAGAAGGAGAAGAGAAAGAAATCTAAAAAAAATCAAAATCAGTACATGAACGTCGTCGGAGCAGAACGTAACGATGGTGGTTTCAATAGGGAAATAAGAATGGAAAAGGAGCAGTGAGTGGGAGATGGGGCTTGGCCAGTGGAAGCCGTGCTTGCATACAAAAGGAGGTAGAACGGTGCCGGAGAGGAAGCATGTAACGCTGACCGGTGAGAGACGATTGGGCGGGTTTGGGGAAGGGGTGACGACGCTGGAGGAGAAGGGATGGGGAGGGCTCATAGCTGGACCGATGGAGGCGCTAATGTGTGTGAAAGAGACGGCCGCTAATACGTTGGAAGTGGATATGAGAGTTAGGGTTTAATTTTACATTTCAAGTCCTTATTCATTGAAAATAAATTTAGGCATTTAAGTTTCCTAATTATGGTTATATGTAAAATGTTTTTTTGAAGTCTGATTCTACGTAAAATGTTAAAAAAGTTTAAGAATGGAATAGGTGCTTAAACTCCATAGAATTTCTAACTCAAAGTTTTAGCTATTAACGAGGGGTTGTAATGGGATATTTTAAACTGTAGGGTTAATCATTGTAATTTTGAAAGAATCTTGTTACACTTTTCAGCCATTTTTGTTAGTTTTTGAACGGTTCATCCAAAATTACATCTGATTACAACAAAAAGACACATTCAATAACCTAATTGTAACAAACACAAACTGGATAACCAATTGAAACATGATGACAAACTCAAGTAACTAAATTGCAATTTTTCCTAAAATTTAGTTGCAAAGATTCATATATAATCTTGTAATTTTTTCTTTCAGATATTTAGTTTTGCGAGTATCAAAAAACTTGTGAAAAAAAGTTATAAAAAAATATTTAGAAACAAAGTTATTTTTAGAAAAGTCATTTTGGAACAATTAATTTTTTTAAATAGGCATTCATTTAGAGATAGAAGAAGTAAATATTGACTTCGGTAAGGATCTCGTAGGATGTCGAGATATAGATGATGTTAATCAGATTTTTTTGTCTCAAAACTAGGGGTGACCAATGGTACAAATCTAAACCAACCAACCACGTACCAACCGTACCAAACGCATTTGGTATACTAAAAGTTGATATATGGTATAAATATCTTATTTTGGTTGGTATACCGTAGCAACTTTGAAATTTTGGTCGGTACACGGTATGAATATTTGACTTTGGTTGGTATACCAAGTACCAACATTATTTTTAAAATGTGTTAAATTGTTAATTATATATCTGGATGACCTTTCATTAGTTGAGATGTATATTTAGTTTTTTATTTAAAGACAACAACTTTTCCATTACATGTAATTCTATGTGAAAGTTCCTCACAAGTCAAGTTGTAAAAATCTCCAGTAAATTGATTTAATTTTTATTGTATAATAATTGTAGTGCATGTTTGCTTTTACTATTTTTAAATGTATGGTTCACCTTTTGTACTTTATATTGTTCAATAATTAATGGAAAATGCAATAAATTGTTCAAATAACATTTGATTTTTTTTATTTAGTACTTCAATTCATACTTGGTAGAGTACAACGTACCGACCATATCAACCAAGTACCAACCGTACCAATAAGTTGGTATATCGACTTTGGTGGTTGGTAATGGTATGCATTTTCTTGTACCATGTTTAATTTGGTTGGTACACGGTATATGCAAAATACACTTGGTATACCAACCAAGCCACCCCTACTCAAAACAAGATGCTATGACCGTTCACAATCTACAAAAATTTGTGACATCTACTGCACGTAACAATAAGAGAAGGTTCATATTTTATCGGAACACTGCTAGAAATACTACATAAATCCATTTGTTTGTATAAGTTAATTCAGTTAGGTATTTTTACTCAGAAAGTTAAAAGCTTATGTTATGTCAATATCTAACTATTCCTAATCCCATGATGATGGATGTGTTTTTATCCATCCAAAACATATACTTCTATGACTTATTAGATTCTCAACCTTGGGTGTTTTGATGGTTTTTTGAGTGTTTATGAGTAAAGGGAAGGAGGGAAAGAATGTATGGATTCATGTACGTTAAAGTGCGAAAATGAAGGATAAAGAACGGACCAGAGCATAAAGATAAAGAGATTTGACCTCTTAGTAATCAAGTCCATAGGATAGTAATCGAAAAGAGATTTCCAATGATAGTTTACACGTCCAAATCGGAGTTCGTATGACGAAGTTATGGCCTCTGGAAGTTTGCGCGACAAAAGTACAACAGCAGAATAAGACCAAGCACCCGCATGGTCTATCGCAAGCACCTGCTGTTAGTACTCGATCTGAAGTTAGAGGACTTCTTAGATATTTAGAAGCCTCTGAGGACCTTTTAAGCAATTATAACCTGACAGGGACTTATCCGGCAGCTTTCCAGAGTTCTAGATTGACGAAATCAGTTGCAGGTCGAATTCTATCAGGATAATGACATGATCCCGAGAACAAAGTGATAAGATTTCACTGAGATCTAGATAACGACATGATCCGGTAAGACTGGCCACGCGGCCACTTCTTCCCCAGGCCGGGTGGCCACTCCTTCCAACTCCTATTTCCTATAAATAGGTGCCTCCAGCTCCAAAGATAAAGAACGAATTCATTCTACGAGTTTTACAGTCAAAACTGACTCCGAAACTCTTAGTTTAATCCTTTTCGGCACCCTCGAAGCCTCTTCGAATCTTCAAGAAGCTTCAACCCTATTTCTTGCCGATCAAGGTAAGTCTCCTAACCCTTCTTATTATGTTCTTGTTATGTTCTTAGGCTAGATCTATATTATGCATGTTTTCATTATGTTTATGCATCCATATTCATATGTTCTTCATGCGTTCTTCATGTTCTTAGTCTAAATTCATAATATATGCTATATTTAGGGTAGCGATCTTTATGTTTATGTGTTCATTCATATGTATTCATGATGTTCTTATTATTATGCTAGATCTAAGTCTTATACATTCATAATATGTTAGATCTAGGATTGTAATCCTTATTCATGTGCACATGACATAGCCTATGATGATCCTAGGGTTTCATCAAACCCTAATATGATCTATGAACTACTCCTAACTCTAATCTTCCCCCTCTATATGCATGATCCCGCTTCATCTCTTCCCATTCTAATTCATCAATGAACTACACCGACCTGAGCTTCTCATGATGAGAAGAATGTAGGCAATCTTCGGATCCGATCTCAAACACTGACACACACACACACACATTGATCATGATAGAAAGACCGATTCGTCGGGCAATAGGAGTGATAACATGAATATTCTTCTTCTATTGTAATTTGACCCCCGAACCCTATTATTCTCATAAGTGGTTTTCTCAATGTTTTAACAACAAATAAAATAACGTGGCGACTCTCGATTTCAACCTCGCGTATTCACAGTGGAGAGTCTACTGGGGACTTGTTTTCGAAAAACCTTTTTCAAAACTTAAGAGGGTCTAACTTTCATTAACGTCATGATTTTGTGTCTGTTCTAACTGCCCCGCGCACCCCTTTTCTGCAAATCTGTTTCTAGCGATTTCCTGTAGGTTTATATGTTTATAGCATGTTTAAATGTCGTAGATCTACTCTGCTTATGTTTATTTCATGTTTAAACTCTGCTATTACTATGAATTGTTATCTTGTAGTCTTCTCTCGTGCATTGCATATCATTCCTAAAAATACGTAATCAAATGGCACACTACCACTAGTCCGTGTCACACTGCACACCCTCTCTGGATACTCCGCTGAGTGCACAGATTTTGGTGATCTTGTCGCCTCTATCTTCGTGGCACCCGGGCTATCTAACTCACCGTGTTCACTTGTAAAGCGGTTGAGGTTAAACCCTTGTTCGTTTCTAAAACCATGCACCTTGATCGAGTTAAGGACACTTATCAAAAAATAATCATCCTAACTAAAATCATTCATCATGCTGCATGAGTCTACCTTAGATCTACTCTAGTCAACCTTCGACCCATCTAGGTCAACCCATCTAGGTCAACCTAATCTACCCTAGATCAACTCTAGTCAAACCTTAGACCCATCTAGGTCAACCCGTCTAGGTCAACCTAGTATACCCTAGATCAACTCTAGTCAAACCTTAGACCCGTCTAGGTCAATCCGTCTAGGTCAACCTAGTCTACCCTAGATCAACTCTAGTCAACCTTCGACCCATCTAGGTCAACTCATCTAGGTCAACCATTAACCTCCTAAGTCAAGTTCGACCCGCTTAGGTCAACCTACCTATCATTAACTCATCTAGGTCAATTTACCCATGTCTCGACTCGCTTAGGTCAACCCTACCTCAACCAACTTAGGTTAACCCGTCTCCGACCCGTCTAGGTCAACCCGTCTCCAACCCATCTAGATCGATCCGTTTATAACCCGTCTAAGGCAATCCGTCATTGACCAGTCTAGGTCAAACCTCATCCTTGACCCATCTAGGTCAACCTATCGCCTTGACCCATCTAGGTCAACCCGTTACCTCGACCCATCTAGGTCAAACCGTTACCTTGACCCGTCTAGGTCAACCTAGTCAACCTTTGACCTTCCTAGTTCAAATTATCTAACGCAGTTTCATCTAGATCCACCCATCTAGGTCAACCTATCGCCTTGACTCGCTTAGGTCAACCGTACCTCAACCAATCTAGGTCAACCCGCCATCTAGGTCAATCCTTCATCTTGACCCCACCTTTAGTCAAGCTAGCCAACCTTAGATGACCAACCTCTTAGCTTACCCTTGTCAAACCTTACCCGACTTCAAGTCAAAAAGCCACCCTTACCTAGGGTCCCTCCACCTATACCTAACCAAGGACCGAGTCATCTCTCTTCTTTTTCGGCCTCTACGGTCATCTTCTAAATACTTACTATTTTCAAAATATCACTGACCACTTGCGGTCACTCTCTCACTTGTTTTACTAAACCCGAACTACGGTGACCTAAGCCTCTCATTGTGTGGGACCTCTCCCGCATTGTAAGGGGAACGTAGGCAGCTACCAGCCCGGTCAAACTTTTAGTCTTTTCACTCAAAGAATATTTCAAAAAATACGGAGATCGAGTCTTTTCATAAAAAATGATTTTATAAACGATGCCTTGTCATTAATTGTGAGTCTAATTCAATTCAAAGACTTAACTTCTCCACCAACAACTACAGAATCCTGCATCATGTCTGTCGAAGGGATCAACACAATCACAACCGAAGCTACCGCCCAAGATGTTGAGACAATTCTCTACCCCAACACCGTTCTCAAGGACCAAGCATCCCACTTCAACGCCATTCTTAACGAGCAAACAATCCACCTTAGCACCGCTCTCAACAAGCAAGCGGCCCACTATGAGACTATCCTCAACAAGCAAGCGGCCCACTATGAGACTATCCTCAATGAGCAAGCAACCCTCTTCCGAACCGCTCTCGATAAACAAGAAGCATTCTTTGAGACTGTTCTTTTCAAGCAAGCGGACCGCTTCCAGAAAATGGTGTATAAGGCTCTAAAGTACACCAAAGAACAACTCCAATCTGACATTTATGGCATCTACGAGTATCTCAACCACACTCTCCCTCATGCTTAGTTTCAACACCCGTACGCTCCTCAAATGTATGGGCCACCACCACAAACTTTCCCCATTGGGATGCTTCCTATGGCTACTCATCAACAAGGAATACCGGTGCCTAGACCACCCTCTAAGATTGTTCGTGACAAAAAGGACGAGCGCGAGTTCGATGGTTTGGGTATACCATTAGACAAATTCTTCGAAAGTCTAGTTCAAGCCGGAAAGTTATCTCCTCTCCTCGACTTCAAGCCAATCGGTGTAAGACCAGACTTGGATCCCTCCAAATATTGCAAGTATCACCAATACGTTGGACATGACACCAAGAATTGCCTCCATTTGAAGAGAAAGATCCAAAACCTCATCGATAGTGGAGCCATCATCTGTCAAAGGAACACATGGGCGTGAGAAAAGTCGAAGCAAGCAAGAAGTTACACCAGGGCTACCTCCTTCTAAAAATAAAAATAAAAAAAGAGTCTTTCAGTCTTCGTAGGTTCTAAAGAGTCTTTTAGTGTCGCGACCCCGGCCCCGCGGGCCCGGAACTCGCGAGCTGGACGTCGACTTACAACAATACACCAAAATGCTGAAGATAAAAATTCCATTTTCATACCCAAAAGGTTTAAAACAAAGTCTTAGAAATCCAAGTTTAACAACCACAATATACTACTAGTATAAGCTCCACAAGCTTACACCAAAATACAAAAGATTACAAATCTTAATGACGTCATTGTTGGTAAAACTATCCCCAAAAGGTTATACATTTAAATAATGCAAACCGATCAATAACAACCTGCCCAAAATCTCAATCCTCTCGACGTCCTCCTCGATCCGCAAATCCTAATCCTTTCCTCCTGGGGAGGTTAAGGAAAAAAAAGATAAAAGAAAGGGGGTGAGATAAATCTCAATAAGTTACTAATGCAACTACATGACATGCTAAGATGCAATAGATAATAATAATAATAATCTCACATAGCACATAGCAAATATCATTTAACAGATAGCAGCGAAAATAAACAAGTAGCAAAGGATACTGAGCCAAGGTTTCCCAAACAAAGGTTATAACAATCTGATCAATGGCGATAGGGCCGCATCGAAGAGCAGCATCAATAAGCAGCATCAAGGAGCCGATAAACCAATCAATGATAGCAGCATAATAGCTGAAGAGAAAACCCGGTACCGGAACCAATAACCAAACGATAACTGAGTATACGACACGAAGTCGCAACCCCTTATAATAGCTAGACTGTTACTAAAAAAGGAGCTAGCTCATCTCACATCCAAGGCCAATCTGGAGGAGGGAAATAATGGGGCAAAACAATGGTCAACATTATAATGGACTCGGCTCGTTGCCATTATAATCTTTCCCATCGCCCGACACAACCACGAATACCAGCTAGACTTTCAAATAAATGCCAAGTAATAAATACTATCTCAACTAAACAACTCATGATTCCAAAGTAGGGAACCATACCAATTAATCACCAAGAAGATGAAATAAAACCAACCACACATAATAAGGTCGTTCCAATATTCCCAAATAATAATTGATCAAATTCCACATCACAATCGATCACAAATGAACCAATTCCGAACAATAAGGTGTTCCGCAATGTTAATTTAAGTTAATTAGAATAATAAAACTTAAACTAAGGAAGCAACCTAGTTTTAAACAATCAAAAAGGCAGATTTCCAGAACAGGGGGCGGGCGGGCGCTTGTAATGGGTCAGGCGGGCGCTCATTTCATCAGAAGGTTGGCCGAAGGAAAAAGACCAGGTGGGCGGGCGCCTGGCTCAACCCGGGCGGGCGCCTGGTCTGGTTTTGGGTCGGGAATCAGCAACTGGGTTCTTCAATTTTCTTACCCATTTCACAAATTTCTCAAATCAATCACAACCAAACTTTCCACCAAGCATAAACATGTACCAAAACAACCTAAAACTTGTAAGGGCCTAAATAACAACATCTAGAAACCTTAAACCAAGATTGATCCCAACATTCTCAAAATCACAAAAGATGAACAAAAATACAAATAAATTCCAAACTCAACCAAAATGACATATATATGAACTAAAGCATTACATACACTAAAGATGAACATTTTAGCATAAAAATGGGGGAAAAAGCAACTTACTTGAATTTTTGAAAGATGACGGAATTCGAATATTTTTGGCTCTACACGATCCTATCGACGATTTAAACACATTTCATAAAATGAGCACAAAGAAAAGATGAGAGGAAGATGATCAAAATGAAGGAAATAGGGAGGGGAATTTTCTTACCTTTTCACCCAACAATGGAGAGAGTGAGAGGGATTGAGTGTGCTGGGAAGAGAGTGAGGGAGAGGGTGAGGGAGAGGGGGAAGTAGGGAGGGAGTAGGAGAATGATTTTAAAAACTTACACTTAGGCCCCCTCATGCCCTACTAACACATAACCAAAATAACCCTCCTAACCAATAATTCCCTACTACCCACTTAACCCAATATCAACCAAATAATGCTAGACACAAATTAATATTATGAGATATAAAATACGCACATAATAATTAATCAAATAAACAAATAATAATTAATTATTTATTAATAAAATAGAGACGGGTTTTCGGGTCATGACATTCACTCCACCTTAAAAGAAAATTCGTCCCGAATTTTAAATTACTTACCCGAAAGATCAAATAGCCACGGATACGCTGATCCCGTCACTTCCCGAATTTCTCAATCATCCATTTTAAACCATCATATGGTAACCTTAAATAATGCTTACAACATAACAACCTCTCGTACTTAAATTCCTTCAATCATTTCCTTCACTACTAATTAGAATCCATATTCAACGTCGAAGAATCCAAATTGCTCCTAAACATAACTCTCGAGATACTACAAGCTTATCTCATTTCATAAACTTAATTACACTGCAAGGATACTTCCATTTGTAAACCGCATACTTAGTATTACTCCCCCGAGATTCAAAACATTAAACCATCTCGAGCTAAATCAGCTTCTTAAAATATGGAAAGTTAAAGAAATTTTCCGTCCCCACAATATTCACCAAAGTGGCTATATCTCCAAGGATTTCCATTATAGTGCTTTCACCTTAGATGGCACCTTAAACTAGAGGTATAATGTAAGCCCAAAAATTTTAATACAAAATGTTTACTTAAATTCACGCTATAATTTCATCATCACATTACACCAAATCTTTGAAAGCCTAAAACAATTACAAACGCCCAGTAGTCCACAAAACAGTCCAAATTTTATCTCCAAGGGATTTCCTCTAACTCCTTTTTAAATTGATAATCCATGCTTACACCCCAAGGAAATTTAGCAATTCCTAGATCTTCAATGGCTAACCTACCTTAGTCTTCCACATATACATTTATAATCTCGATGATACTTAGGCCCAATCGTACCACCATCATAATAAACCAATTGGCTAGCCACATTCCAACTGACCCAATACCAAATCATAGCATTCTTTAATATGCCCACGTATTGATACCCAACTTTCTCCACATACCCTTAATCCAAATCGAGAAACTCCACCAAGAAAAGATTTAGAACCATAAAACAACCATTTAACTAAAACTCAAAATGCCTTTAATACAATTCGAGGAATTCTTGCCCTCTCAAAATGTGCTTAGTCCTTTCAAACTTAATGCGCTTACCACCATTAATGATTATAACTTCCACAATATACTAGTCACTCATAGCAAATCATGCATTTCTTCATACTAACCAATTCCGATGCACTCACGTAGATGTACTAAAAGTAAACAAAAATCTCCTATCACGAAATCCTCAATTGAATCCTCCGCTCTTATAACCCAACCGATACAATATGGATATTGATCTAATTATTAGCACTACCACTTGTACCATAACAACTCAATTTAACCCAAGTTCCTCTCCAAACACTAGGCACTAT
Organism: Campanula takesimana; assembly: GCA_026119855.1. NCBI lineage: Eukaryota > Viridiplantae > Streptophyta > Magnoliopsida > Asterales > Campanulaceae > Campanula > Campanula takesimana. The sequence continues at coordinate 1,068,396 of JAOWBW010000197.1, read as the reverse complement.
TCAGAAAAAAATGGAAATCTTACAAATGATAAATACACCCAACAATTCGGTATAGACATCCCATTATCACCTACCTAAGTTATATATATTCAAATTCCATATAAGAAAAGATGTGTATAATTCTACCCAAAGGAACGGTCTCAAAACGATTTTAGGAAATCATGAATAGAGAATGTAACAATCCTCCTACAACAATCGACTAAAGCATGACATTCCCTTCTCAAAATAACATCAAAACCTTAAAATAGTAATATGATTAATTTAGCAGGTAAGGCATGTCTACCCTTAAGAACAACATAAGCACATAAGACTTCATCAGATATCCTACACTCCTCCATAGGAGTAGATACTGGTAACACATAAGTCAAAGACTCAGGAGAAATAAATGCAACTAAATGCACAGAAACATATGAATGCGATGATCCTAAAAATGCACGCGCTCGCTCTCTCGACACAAAATTAATACCTCCTGAAACTGATGAGTCACCCGTTGAGTGCTGATTGATCACAAATACTCTACCCTGAACCTTTAGGGTTTCCCGAAGCATCTCTCTTCTGACCCTGTGCAGTACCAGCGTCACTCCCGGATGGTTGATATCTGCCCTTAAGACAATCTCTCACAAAATGCCCCAACTGACCACAATTCACACATTTTCCTTGCTTCTTCCAACACTTGTCTTCTGAGTGTCCTTCCCTCTGGCAATAGTTACAGATCTTCCCATTTCGTGTCCCCTGATTAGTACCTTGATTCCTCACTGTTGGTTGTCCCTGAGGTTGCTCTCTGAATCGAGTTTGCGTTCCAGAATTACCTCTGTTATCCGCATGTTGCTGTGATTGAGCTCTGTTTTGACCTCCTTGCTTACTCAGGTTAACCGTCTAAGTCTTCCTCTTGTGTTCCCCAATGTCTTGCTCTATAAAATAGGCACGGTCCACCGCATCCTGAAAAAGTTGAATTCTCTGGGCTATTAACTGTGTCCTAATAGCTGTCTTCAAGCCTCTGATAAACCTTATTGCTTTCTGCTCCTCGGTCCGCACAAGGTAGTCACAATACCTGGCTAATTCTGTGAACTTAGCCAAGTACTGTGCTACTGTCAACACGCCCTGCTCCAAGTTGAGGAACTCGATCTCCTTCCTATTCTGATCCACTAGAGGAATGAAGTGTTCTTTGAATTTCCTCACAAATAACTCCCACGAATATGGTACAAGAGTAGTATCCCAACTGGCCTTAAGTGACTTCCACCAATGTTCCGCAGTCCCAACTAGCTTATAAGCCGCGAACCGAACCCTATCCTCGTCCATGCAACCAAAAACCTCGTAAATCTTCTCCATTGACTCAACCCACATTTCCGCCTTTTTTACATCGTACTCACTTGGTTTCAACTTTAAGAACTGCTCCAACCTATATCGTGGAGGTGCTACATGTTCCTCTCTCGGCCCGTGGTTATGAATTGCTTTCATCGCCGCTTCAAACATCCCCTGAAACATTGCACGGTTCTCTTCCCGTAGATCATTCTGATTCGGAGTCCTACTAGAACCTTCACCAGCTCTTCTTCTAGCCATTTAGAACAAATACCTGCATAACATCAACCGTTACTCACTTCGAACACAACTACCCTCCTAGGTCATTCTAGTCCACCTATACTTATACTTAGAGCTAAACCATAGCTCTGATACCAACTGTCGCGACCCCGGCCCCGCGGGCCTGGAACTCGCGAGCTGGACGTCGACTTACAACAATACACCAAAATGCTGAAGATAAAAATTCCATTTTCATACCCAAAAGGTTTAAAACAAAGTCTTAGAAATCCAAGTTTAACAACCACAATATACTACTAGTATAAGCTCCACAAGCTTACACCAAAATACAAAAGATTACAAATCTTAATGACGTCATTGTTGGTAAAACTATCCCCAAAAGGTTATACATTTAAATAATGCAAACCGATCAATAACAACCTGCCCAAAATCTCAATCCTCTCAACGTCCTCCTCGATCCGCAAATCCTAATCCTTTCCTCCTGGGGGAGGTTAAGGAAAAACAAAGATAAAAGAAAGGGGGTGAGATAAATCTCAATAAGTTACTAATGCAACTACATGACATGCTAAGATGCAATAGATAATAATAATAATAATCTCACATAGCACATAGAAAATATCATTTAACAGATAGCAGCGGAAATAAACAAGTAGCAAAGGATACTGAGCCAAGGTTTCCCAAACAAAGGATATAACAATCTGATCAATGGCGATAGGGCCGCATCGAAGAGCAGCATCAAGGAGCCGATAAACCAATCAACGATATCAGCATAATAGCTGAAGAGAAAACCCGGTACCGGAACCAATAACCAAACGATAACTGAGTATACGACACGAAGTCGTAACCCCTTATAATAGCTAGACTGTTCCCAAAAAAGGAGCTAGCTCATCTCACATCCAAGGCCAATCTGGAGGAGGGAAATAATGGGGCAAAACAATGGTCAACATTATAATGGACTCGGCTCGTTGCCATTATAATCTTTCCCATCGCCCGACACAACCACGAATACCAGCTAGACTTTCAAATAAATGCCAAGTAATAAATACTAGCTCAAATAAACAACTCATGATTCCAAAGTAGGGAACCATACCAATTAATCACCAAGAAGATGAAATAAAACCAACCACACATAATAAGGTCGTTCCAATATTCCCAAATAATAATTGATCAAATTCCACATCACAATCGTTCACAAAAGAATCAATTCCGAACAATAAGGTGTTCCACAATGTTAATTTAAGTTAATTAGAATAATAAAACTTAAACCAAGGAAGCAACCTAGTTTTAAACAATCAAAAAGGCAGATTTCCAGAACAGGGGGCGGGCGGGCGCTTGTAATGGGTCAGGTGGGCGCTCATTTCATCAGAAGGTTGGCCGAAGGAAAAAGACCAGGTGGGCGGGCGCCTGGCTCAACCCGGGCGGGCGCCTGATCTGGTTCTGGGTCGGGAATCAGCAACTGGGTTCTTCAATTTTCTTACCCATTTCACAAATTTCTCAAATCAATCACAACCAAACTTTCCACCAAGCATAAACATGTACCAAAACAACCTAAAACTTGTAAGGGCCTAAATAACAACATCTAGAAACCTTAAACCAAGATTGATCCCAACATTCTCAAAATCACAAAAGATGAACAAAAATACAAATAAATTCCAAACTCAACCAAAATGACATATATATGAACTAAAGCATTACATACACTAAAGATGAACATTTTAGCATAAAAATGGGGGAAAAGCAACTTACCTGAATTTTTGAAAGATGACGGAATTTGAATATTTTTGGCTCTACACGATCCTATCGACGATCTAAACACATTTCATAAAATGAGCACAAAGAAAAGATGAGAGGAAGATGATCAAAATGAAGGAAATAGGGAGGGGAGTTGTCTTACCTTTTCACCCAACAATGGAGAGAGAGGGATTGAGTGTGCTGGGAAGAGAGTGAGGGAGAGGGTGAGGGGGAAGTAGGGAGGGAGTAGGAGAATGATTTTAAAAACTTACACTTAGGCCCCCTCATGCCGTACTAACACATAACCAAAATAACCCTCCTAACCAATAATTCCCTACTACCCACTTAACCCAATATCAACCAAATAATGCTAGACACAAATAAATATTATGAGATATAAAATGCGCACATAATAATTAATCAAATAAATAAATAATAATTAATTATTTATTAATAAAATAGAGACGGGTTTTCGGGTCGTGACATTTAGTCAAAGTCCACTTCGGACATTAGTCTTTTACTTTTTACTAGCAAAAGTCCACTCCAGACATTAGTTAGATTGTTAAAGTCCACCTCGGACTAGTTAATTTAAGTCTTTAGTCGCAATAAAAGTGTCTTTATTTCTTTTCTCTCTAGACTTGAGACATAATCTCGCTTATATACATCAATTCCATGAAAATTGTATTAATCTTAATTGACAATTGATTGCTATATCTTTATATGACGAATTAATCTCAAATATATTTGTTAATGAAGACTCATTAAAAGGTAAATGGACCCACAAACTATCATACATAATTAAATAAACAATTAGTCTCAAAATAACAAACGCTTTGATCAATCGAATTGTTTTCTCTTTTCTATTCATCCTCTCTATACCTACCCTCATATACAACTTGTGTATACTGTTGGGTATGCCCACTTATATCTCAGTTTTAATGTAATAGGATTGATTAGATTTGATTGATCCATCACCTAAGTTTTATTTCATGGACTTTAGACCCACATGTAAGAAGTATTTATACTTCATTTTTTAGGGTGTCCATTGTAATAGAATAAGCTTAGGAATAGGGCAAGAAGATCAAGATTGAAGAAAATCACTCCGTGAGTTTGAGCTACGCGCCTATGCGCTCCATTCAAAGCGCCATGCGCCCCCTTCACCTTTGCGCCATGCGCCTATCCAGCGCGCGCGCATAAGGTGATGCGCCTAGCTATGCTATGCGCCCCATTGGCTCATGCGCGCCTCTTAGCTCAACGCGCCTCATAGTGTTAATTCAACACTCAGTGATTTATTGAAGATTCGAAGACTTGAAGAAGATTCAAACTACGCCAATGATCCAACGGTGGTTAAATAACACGTATGCACCCGCATCTAAGGACACATGTCCATAAAGGTCATATTTGTGTTATGTGTCTAACGGCTATAAAAGGACACGTGCTCCACTCAATAAGCGACAGCACATCCGTCCTTTTTTCTGACTCACCAAGGATTTCCAACGTCTAGTTTTTGGGGCTCTACTATAAATACCCCATAACTTCAAACGTTTTGAAGTTGCTAAGAATCTCATAATTTATCTCTCAAGCATTTGTCGAAGATTTGAAGATTGCCTTTGTTTTTCCAGAATTCTCAAGAACATCTTCATACCTTCATCCTTAGCCCAGATCCTCAAGCAAAAACACTTTAGTTTTTTTGTGCTCTCAATCTCAAAGATCTAAATAGCCTTGATTCTAAAATCACACACGCACCTCTTTAAGTTTGATCACTTATATCTTTCTTTAAGAGATACACCGGTTATCGTCTAGGATTTATTATTTCATAGATATTAGATCTTGAGTTAGTGTATAAGCTCAAAACGATTGTAATTTGTAACACTCACTCATAATATAAGATCTTCATTAGAAATCCAAGACTAACCATCTTGGTAGAGGACGTAGATCATTTTCCCCATCGAACCTCTCCAAATAGCGCGTATTAATTTCTTGTCATTTACCTTCAAGTCATATCATATCTAACTATTTGATTGTTTATTCATTGTAGATTGATTGATTGAATTATGTTGTGTTTGTTATATCATTTGCCTAAGTTTCTTATTTCACCCACTTTGAGCCAAAATACTTAGAGTGTGTGTGCGCCCCCTTTATCATACTTTGCGCCTATTTACATTACTAAATTCCGCTATGCATTTCACTCACTCACTTAGGCGCATATCATAAACGTTTATTTGATAAAGTGTGCATTTGCAATTGAGTTTATCAAGGGTACAAAAAGAATTTTAAAACAGCTATTCACCCCCCCCTCTAGATATTTTTCATACTCTTGTTGCCCTTTGGGACCAACAAGTGGTATCAGAGCAAACACCTTTATAAAACGTTTTTGTTTTTCAGGTCTAACAGCTTGGGTGCCGATTCAATATGGCAAACTCAAAACCTTCGGCAACTGCTAACTACACACATGTTCCAGTCTTTGATGAAGATCACTTTGACGTGTGGAAATTCAGCATCTTAACTCATCTCACTTCAATCGATGAAAGGCTTCATGACACCGTGGTTTATGGACCTTACATCCCTATGAAATCGAATCCAAATCCGCGCACCAATGCTGCTCAACCAACCAACAAGAAACCAAGGGAAGAATGGACTGAGGAAGAAACAAGAAGAGTTGCAAATGATGGAAAAGCAAGAAACATTCTCCTAAGCACTCTAAGCACGGCTATGAAACAACAAGTCATGCATTGTGCTACTGCTAATGAGCTATGGGATGCTATTGAAGAGCATATAGAAGGAGATACTGTTTGTAAGGAGAACAAGACATATGAAGTGAAAAAGAGATTCAACAATTTCTCTCAACTCCCCGGTGAAACCTTAAGACAAACTTATGAACGCTACTGTGAAATTATAAATCTATGTATTTCACTTGGCATGAAGTTTTCAAACAAAGATTTGAATGTAAATTTCCTCCAAGCTTTTGGCTCAAGATATCTTCATAAATCCAACGCTCTTGAAGACGTCAGAACTTTAGATGTATGGACTTTAAGGAACCTTTATGCAAATCTTAAGGTTTATGAGCTCAAACTCCAACGAATCAGTGAAACTGAAGGAAAGTCAAAATCCATAGCAATGGTGGCGCATAGAGAAGAAGCGCATGCGCCTGCGCCGGTTCAAGAAGAGAAAAGTTCTGATCCCAAAATTTCTACCTCTGAGCTATTAGACATGGATGATGAAGACTTCGCTTTATTTGTGAAAAAATTTCAAAAGTTCAGAAAATTCTCAAGACCCGGCTCAACCAGCAAATTTCAAGGATCTACCAGCAGAGCTCCTCCAAAGTTCACGAGGAGCAGTGATTCAAAAAGAAAAGAAGACCTTGTTTATTTTAATTGCAGGAAACCATGACACTTTGCTTCAAGCTGCCCAATTCCAAAATTTGAATATATGCAGAAGAAGAGTGGCCATACTCCCAAGTTCACTCCCAAATTCACTCGTCACAAGGGAATGGTTGCTGAAGAAGAATCACCAGCAAATGAGCATAACACATGGATTGAAACAGACTCCGATGAAAGCAATAAAGATTCTGATGATGGACTCGTTTGTTTGGTGGCAAATGATGATGAAGTTGATACTTATGATTCTGATGATGACTACTCCAAAGATGTTCCTGATATGAATACCTTGAATAAACCTATCAAGAAATCTGCAGGTTTTCAAGAAGTGAAGAAGAAGAAAGGACCAACCATCAGCAAGCTCGTTGAACAAAGATTTCTCACTCCGGCTCAAAGCGATGGTGGATTGTTATTTTCAAGATGTGATCTGAGTGCTAGAAGAAAGCTCAGAAAGAGTGTATATGTTAGACCTCAAGTTGCACCTATTCCTAGAATCAATCACGATGAGGACATTGCCAAATAAGAAAAGTTATTCTTAGAAGCCGAAAAGGTAATTAGTAAATTTGGCAAAATGAAGGAAGCTTTAGCACTATCATGTGATGAAATTTCCCAGCTTAAGACCGAGAAATCTCTACTTAAATCTGAACTCACCCTCCTTAAGGAGCAGATAAAGAGCATGACTCCTCTTACTGTCAAAAACACTTTTCTAACAGAACAGAACTCACTTCTTAAAGTTCAAAACGATGAATTGGTTGCTCAAATTACTGATCTTAAAAAGATTACAAATGAGTGGTCCAATTCTCGTGTCACTATAGAGAATATATTTGAGTCCCAAAAAGTCAGTGTTGATAAAAGTGGCTTGGGATTCTCATCAACTAGTGACAACTTTAAATGTGATATCTGTGCTGAAAGAGATAGTGAATTTACAAATCAGCAAACTTTTGAAATTCCCAAGGAAAAACATTCTAATTCAATGAGTAAAGGACAGGAAAAAGTCAAGAGACAAACATTCCATTATGTCTACCCAACGAAACAATTTGGGAAAGCTAAAGAGAAGGAAGTAGCTACAGATGAATCATCTTATAACAAAATCATTCTTGAAACAAGGCGCGCTCCTTCTCCGAGTGCACATTATGCGCCTAGAAGCCACGCGCCTAACCGTCTTGCGCCTCCTAGCCCTATGCGCCTTCCAAGAAAAAGCGCTCCAAAATTTCAAAAGAAGGATTTTGTTAAGGTTGGCTCATCTGACCCAAAGAAGAATGCTATCCCAAAGAAAAGTAAAGAGTTTGTAAAAACTCATGTGATTGGTGGCTTTCATCATTGTTCAATTTGTGATTGTTCGGGACATAAGGCCGTAGAATGCCTTTTGACATTCACTCCCAATGCCAAAGGACGTAAGAATCCTAAGGTCAAGCAAGAGTGGGTCGTCAAAAGTTGCTAACTCTAGAGGTAAATTCGATGCCAAAGCCGACGGAGGTATTTTTGTTGGGTATGCCAAACATTCTAAAGCTTTTCGCATTTTTAATAGATCTACATTAGTAATAGTTGAATCTGTACATGTTACATTTGATGAACATTCTCTCCTTGAGCCACATTTGACTCCAAATGTTGCTGATGATTCTGCTGAGCTTAATGAAACAGATGCTCCTATTTATAATGCGCATACTCTTGAACAGAATCTATCAACTCAAGGAAATCCATCTACATCAAATGCACCTAATTCTTCGTATCGCGCGCCAAATGGATCATCAGCTGCGCCTCCTTCTAATGAGGCGCCTCTTGATTCTTCTCACACGCCTATATCTACTGCTGCATCTGGTGTTAACCCTAGTCTCAATTCTGAACCAGTTCATCCCCCAAATTTTGATGATTTTGAATCTGGTGAAGATATACCAATTGAACACCTTCAAGTTACTACGACTCAACCTAACTTACCTCCTGCAATTCGTGAAGTTAGAGGTCACCCAATCAATAATATCATTGGTGATCTAAATGTTGGTGTTCGTACAAGGAGAGCTACAAACTTTGATGCTTACACTGCATTTATCTCTCAAATCGAACCAAAGAAGCCCGATGAAGCGCTCCAAGATCCAAATTGGGTTGTTGCAATGCAAGAAGAACTCAATCAATTTGAACGATGTAAGGTTTGGACTCTTATTCCAAGACCAAATGATCAAGGAGTGATTGGTACAAAATGGGTGTTCAGAAACAAGATGGATGAGAATGGAACCATCACAAGAAACAAAGCAAGATTGATTGCTCAAGGCTATAGGCAAGAAGAAGGCATTGATTACGATGAAACTTTTGCGCCCATAGTAAGACTTGAAGCTATCAGATTATTTCTAACTTACGCAGCTCACAAGAACTTCAAGTTATATCAAATGGATGTGAAGAGCGCGTTTCTAAATGGTGAACTCCAAGAACACGTCTACGTAGCTCAACCACCTGTGTTTAAAGATTCACAATTTCCAAATCATGTGTACAAACTCCAGAAAGCTTTGTATGGGCTCAAGCAAGCACCAAGAGCATGGTATGATACACTATCAAAGCTTCTCATTGAAAAAGGCTTCACTCGCGGTAAAATCGATACTACTCTTTTCATTGCCAAACATAATGGTCATAAATTACTTGTTCAAATTTATGTTGATGATATTATATTTGGTTCTACTAATGAATTGTTGTGCAAGCGCTTTGAGAAACTAATGAAGAGCAAGTTTGAAATGAGCATGATGGGAGAACTCACATTCTTCCTCAGGCTTCAAATCAAGAAAATGAATGAAGGCATATTTATCAACCAAGCCAAATACAAATTTGGACTTGAGAACGCTAAAGCTTATGATACTCCAATGGCCACCGGCAACAAACTCGACAAAGATTTAAAAGGTAAACGTGTTGATCAAACGCTCTATCGAGGTATGATTGGCTCACTCCTTTATCTTACTGCTAGTAGGCCTGATATAATGTTTAGTGTTTGTGTTTGCGCTCGTTATCAATATGACCCTAGAGAAGCGCACTTAATTGCTATGAAACGTATTATAAGATATCTCTCCGGTACTGTTAATCTTGGACTTTGGTACACCAAAGATTCGAACTTTAAACTTGTAGGTTATTCAGATGCGGATTATGCAGCAAGCACAATTGATAGGAAAAGCACAAGTGGCACTTGTCATTTCCTCAGATATCGACTTGTGTCATGGGCGAGTAAGAAACAAGTTTCAGTAACTGTCTCAACAACCGAAGCTGAATATATCGCTGCGGGAAGTTGTTGCTGTCAAATACTATGGATGAAGCAGCAATTGGTGGACTATGATATCATCGAAGAAAATTGTCCCATCTACTGTGACAACACTTCAACCATTGCCGTTTCTGAAAATCCTGTCATGAACTCCAAAACCAAGCACATCGACATCAAATATCACTTTCTCAAAGACCACATGGAGAAAGGTAATATTCATCTAGAACACGTGGGAACCGATTTTCAAATAGCCGACATTCGAACTGTTGGGTTTCGTAGTAACATGTGCAGCGGAAAATAGCATTTAAATTTTTATGAAACCCAAAGCCCATAGATCCATTCATATGATTAAATCAAATACTTTCAATATGAATACTAGAAAAACTAACCCTTGATGACTTTGAATTTGGTCTTTGATATTGGTGGAGAAATTGAAGCTTTAATCACGAACAAGTAAGAACACGAACTTTGAAGATGATGAGCTTCACCCTCTAGCGGTATCCACACCTTGAACGAATATCAAGAACACTTGATCTTGGTTGCTAGACCAATATCGTGAAACACGTTTTCACAATTAATATGAACTATATGGAATTTTAGTTTGTGTATTATTTTGTTCTTCAATCTAGGATGTCTTAGAACAAAATAAAACTCTCTCAAACTCTTTGGAATTTGCACAAAAGCATTAGCATTGATTCTGGCCGAATCTTGCTGTTTATATACAAGTTAGACCTATTCCAAATAGGAAACTTGTGTCTAAACCCGTCCAAAATTCTTTTCCAAATCAAATTAGGAAACCAGTCCCGACATGGTGTGCGGCCGCCCAAAACCACCTGTGCGGCCGCACATCTATCTGGAAGGTTTCTGGTACTTTTTGAGCCAAGCTGTGCGGCCGCCCAAACCCTTTTGTGCGGTCGCACACCTGCCCCAGATTTCCCTAATTTCCAAATTCCTCCAAAGTCCTTATTTAAGATTCGTTCCATTGTGTGTGACCCTCTAGGATTACACTAAGTTGGTAATGGGTTCAAACATGAAACCATAAGATATGATTAGGTTCTAGCAAACCGTCATACCTACCCAAATAGTATAACTAGATACAAGTTCGCATTCCTTTAGAACATGTCACAATCCCTTTGTCTACGATGTCATTGAACACAAGTCATGGTCAACAAGTCAACTTGTTTTGTTGAATACTTTCTCGATTCCGAATATGTTGATAATACAAATGACATTGATCTAATCAATTCATTTGAGTCCGGCCGAACATTTTCATCAACATCATTCCTACGAGAGGCCTAAGCTTGACATCTCTCCGAAGAGGGACAAATCTATTTAGCTTATTACTCTTCCCTACGTGAATCCGATTATGCCAATCATACCCTTTATAACTACCCGGTTAAAGGTAGCGTTTGAATATGTCAAACATAATGTTCATCAAGTGGAAGACTTTAATAACTCCATGTCTAAGGATTCGTATGACATAACTAATATGAGATATATGTATGACATTGACCATGACATAAATCTCATACAGCGGGTCATGTCCAGTACCTTGTTCTAAACAAGTACCCATAAATCTAACATGATCATCTCATGATCATTTAGCCTTTATACTAGTGCTTAACAAGTACTAGGGACGGAGATTATTATAAGTAAACATGAACAACAATAATAATCAAAACATCTTTATTGATATGAAATAAATGATAACAATTACAACGTTTATTAAACGTGCCTAGGGCACCACTACCAACAATCTCCCACTTGCCCTAGGCCCAATCTCCCATGTATCTAATACCCATGGACCTAACATGACCTTCATGTTTAGCTTGTGGAAGTCTCTTTGTTAGCGGGTCCGCAACATTGTCATCAGTAGGTACTCTGCATATATTTACGTCTCCCCTATCAACGATTTCTCGAATGATATGAAAACGCCTAAGTATGTGTTTGGATTTTTGATGTGCTCTTGGTTCCTTTGCTTGAGCAATAGCACCATTATTATCGCAATAAAGGTCTATGGGATCAGCAATGCTAGGAACCACTTCAAGTTCAGTGATGAACTTCTTAATCCAAACAGCTTCCTTTGCAGCATCTGATGCAGCAATATACTCAGCTTCCATTTTAGAATCAGCGGTTGTACTTTGCTTGGAACTCTTCCAGCTTACAGCTCCACCATTTAACATAAACACAAAACCCGATTGCGATCGACTGTCATCTCTGTCGGTTTGGAAGCTTGCATCTTTGTAAGCATTTACAACGAGATCATCTTCCATTCCTCCATAGACCAAAAACGAGTCTTTAGTCCTTCTCAAGTACTCAAGAATCGCTTTTACAGCCACCCAGTGATTTTCACTGGGGTCGGATTGGTACCTGCTTGTCATGCTCAAAGCATAAGATACATCCGGCCTAGTACAAATCATGGCATACATGATGGACCCAATTGCCGAAGCATATGGAACATCATTCATTTTCTCACGCTCATCTTTTATCTTAGGACATTGAGTCTTGCTTAGAGAAACTCCATGTAACACCGGTAAGGTTCCTCTTTTAGAATTTTCCATATAGAATCTTCTAATGACCTTGTCAATGTATGTACTTTGGCTTAAACCAAGTATCTTCCTTGATCTATCTCTATAGATCTTAATGTCAAGTATATATGCGGCTTTACCCATATCTTTCATTGCGAAACACTTTCCCAACCAAGTTTTTACGGACTGAAGTGTAGGAATGTCGTTTCTAATGAGTAATATGTCATCCACATATGAAATAAGTAATAGCACTATGCTCCCACTAATCTTCTTGTATACACAAAGCTCATCTTCGTTCTTGATGAAACCAAACTCTTTGACCGATTCATCAAAACGGAGATTCCAACTCCTAGAAGCTTGCTTCAATCCATAAATGGATTTCTGCAATTTGCATACCTTAGAATTCTGTTCAAAACCTTCTGGTTATGTCATATACACATCCTCTTGTAGTTTTCCATTTAGAAAAGTGGTTTTGACATCCATTTGCCATATTTCATAGTCATGATATGCGGCAATGGCAAGCAAAATTTTTATATACTTGATCATTGCTACAGGTGAAAAGGTTTCATCATAGTCAATACCATGAACTTGCCTATAACCTTTCGCTACAAGTCTAGCTTTGTAAGTATGCACCTTCCCATCCATGTCAGTCTTCTTCTTGAAGACCCATTTGCATCCTATGGTTTTTACACCTTCGGGCGCATCAATCAAGTTCTAAACTTGATTATCTTGCATGGATTGCAATTCAGATTCCATGGCTCCAAGCCACTTATCCGAATCAGGAGAAGACATCGCCTCTTGGTAGGTTGTCGGTTCATCATTCTCAATGATTTCCACCTCATTACTATCCGTTACGAGAATTCCATATCTCTCGGGCTCGGATCGTAACCTACTAGATCTACGAGTTGCTTGTGTATTTTGAACAGGTTCCACAACTCCTTGTGGTTCTTGTTCTTGTTTCACTATTGGTTCAATGTTATTTTCTGGGTCTCGAATTTCTTCAATATTTATTTTACTCCCACTGATTTCTTTGGAGAGAAATTGTTTCTCTAGAAAGACACCAGTTCGGGCAACAAACACTTTGTTGTCCTCTCGGTTGTAAAAGTAATATCCTTTAGTTTCCTTAGGATATCCCACGAAAATACATTTATCAGATTTGTGTGCTAGTTTGTCGGAGACAAGTCTTTTGACAAAAGCTTCGCAACCTCAAATCCTCATGAAAGACAAACTAGGTTTCTTTCCGCTCCACATCTCATATGGAGTCTTTGGAACCGATTTAGTTGGAACTTGATTTAGTGTGAAAGCAGCGGTTTCTAGGGCGTAACCCCAAAAGGATATTGGAAGATCAACTTGACTCATCATTGATCGAACCATGTCTAACAAAGTCCGATTTCTCCCCTCGGACACACCATTCCATTGTGGTGTTCCGGGTGGAGTCAATTGTGAAACTATTCCACAATTCTTTAGATGATCATCAAATTCATGACTCAAGTATTCTCCACCTCGATCTGATCGAAGTGCCTTAATACTTTTGCCAAGTTGTTTTTCTACTTCATTTTGAAATATTTTAAGTATCTCAAATGCTTCACTTTTATGTTTCATTAGGTAAACATACCCAAATCTACTATAATCATCCGTGAAGGTTATGAAGTATTGAAATCCTCCCCTCGCATTGCTACTTAATGGTCCGCATACATCGGAATGTATCAACCCCAATAAGTCGCTTGCCCTTTCACCTAGCTTGGTAAAAGGTGTATTAGTCATTTTCCCAAGAAGACACGACTCACAAGTATCATATGACCCAAGGTCACATGAACCCAAGAGACCGTCCCCATGGAGTTTTGAGATACGCTTCTCATTAATATGACCAAGACGGCAATGCCACAAATAAGAATGATTTACATCATTAGATTTAGATTTCTTATTTATATGATAGACATTTTCATTATTTTCATTCTTGACATCCAAGACATAAAGGCCATTAAATGAATTAGCAATACCATAAAGCACATCATTTAAATAATAGAAAATTTCTTATTCTCAATAAGAAACTTAAAACCTTCATTATCCAAACAAGAAATTGAAATAATATTTCTACTTAAATCCGGTACATAATAGCAATTGTTCAAAAAAGTATTAAACCGGAAGGTAAAGTGACTTCATAATTCCCTACGGCTAATGCAGCAACTCTTGCTCCATTCCCCACGCGTAGGTCTACTTCACCATCTTTAAGTAGTCTCCTATTCTTTAGTCCCTGCACATTTAAACAAATGTGAGAACCACATCCGGTATCCAATACCCAAGAATCAGTGGTAGAAAGGAGAATATCTATCATATAGATACCTGAAGTCGACCAGCCTTGCTGCCCTTCTTTTTCTTTTGCTCTTCCAAGAAAGCCTTGCAATTACGTTTCCAATGATCAATTTCTTGACAATGGAAACATATTGCATACTTTTTTGAATCGGGTTTCGCCTCAGAAGCCTTGGCAACCTTTGCCTTGCTTATCTTGGGTTTAATAACTTTTGCCTTACCCTTTCCTTTGGTACCAGCCTTCTTCCCATCATGAACCAAGAGCACAGGAGAACCTTTCTCCACAATCTTCATCTCCGCAGTTTTAAGCATCCCATGCAACTCGGAGAGATTCTTATCCATTCCATGCATGTTATAATTCATCACAAACTGATTATAACTTTTAGGCAATGAATTAAGAATGAGATCTGTGGCTAGCTCCAATGGGATTGGATAGCCAAGTTTCTCAAGATGCTCCACATAACCTTTCATTTTAAGCATGTGAGGACTCACTTGTTGCCCTTCACTCATTTTTGCAAGAAGTAAATGCAACAATGGTCTTGTACCTCTCTTGCCTAGCTTGCTCTTGAAACATTGCTCTTAACTCCACGCCTATCTCATAGGCTTCCAAATGTTCCAAACTTTGTTGGAGTTTTGAGCACATAGTAGCAAGCATGAGACAACTTACATCTCTAGAATCATTACGATGTTTCTTGTAATTGTCTCTTTCTGCCCTAGGGGCAGTAGGTTCTGGTTCAGCAGGGAGTGGCCCATCGAGAATGTACAACTTATCTTCTTGCCTTAGAACAATTCTTAGGCTACGGATCCAATCTATAAAGTTAGTACCATTCTCTTGGAGCTTATCCTTCTCAAGGATCGATCCCAACGAAACTGATTGAGTGTTGTTAGTCATTATCTACAATTATGCAAAATTTCCAAAATTTAATAAGTACCAATTTTCATTAAAGAAATAAACAATGTATTTTTCAAAAAAAATACTCCCACTAAATTATACAACCTTCTTATACATCCAATGTATAATATAATTTAAATGGGTTAAGATCTCGGTTTAATTTAATTTTAAGTCCGCTAAGGCGGATTGCACAAAATCAAATTAATTAGGTAGACAACTCTTGTCAATCATATCTCATATCACTCTTAGTTCCTTTTATGAGATTCTTTAAGAAATCCTATTTCAAAAAGCATGTTAAATCTCATCTTTGCCTAGGTTCAAAACTGTTTTGACGCCCAATTAAGTCCAACCATTTTAAACGTATAGTTAATGTGCCTCGCTAGGGCGTGCCCACATTATCTATCTTGCTCATACATAAATAAAGTCAATGCATCTCGCTAGGGCGAGTCTATATTAAATTCACCCATGTATTAACAAGTGTTTTAATCATGGCATGGCAATAAAGGACTTAAAACTTTCTTTGAAGGTTCATCACATATAGCATACAACATATTTATGAGCACATAATATAAACATGTTACGCATCAAGTTTAGCCACTAAATTAATCTCCATTAATTTAAGCATAATATTTATGTGTCATTAGTTTCTCTATAATTATGAGGATGAGACTCTTTGAACTTTGGTTATCTTCTTCCAAATCAAGACAACAAGAAGTGCAGCCGAAACTAAGCCATAAGGCATCCACAATTCCGCACTAATTCAAGAAACCAAGAAAGTAGTTCATGTGGCCGAAACTAAGCAATGGATGGTCTCGATAAACGTAGGCCAATTGCATCCACAATTCCACATGAATCTCCAATCATTGAATCAAGAACTTTGTTTCTGTGAATACCCCTTTCCGATGAAGCGACGCATGGGAAGTATCTTGTGATTATTTTTATTTACAAAAGGAATATTCTTAACGACATTAAAATTATGAGAGTCGCCACGCCGTTTTAATTAAAGCCAAAACATTGAAAAAAGCATTTTTTATGGGTCCGGGGGTCAAATTACAACAAGAGAAGAATATTGAACGTTATCACTCCTATTGCCCGAATTGATCGGTCTTTCTATCATGATGCGGTGTATGTAGTGTGTTAGTGTTTGAGACCGGATCCGAAGATTGCCTACGTTCCTCTCAATGTGAGAAGCTCAGGTCAGCGTAGTTCGCAGAGAATTAGAACAGGCAGAAGAATCGGGATCATGCATAATGAGGGGGAATTACCTAAAGATTAGGGTTTAGAAGTAGTTCCTAGATCATCCTCGGGTTGATGAACCCTCGATCATCATCGGCTATGAAATAACATGTAATTATGAAGATCGCAACCCTAAATATAGCATAAATAAGGTTTTAATCTATGAACACGATGAACATATGAAGAACATATATGAACATATGAATGAACATGCGAAGCATATGAAGAAACTATGAATAAACATGCAAGAACATGAATATTAAAGATCTACATTAGAAATAATGTAAGAACGCGAAGAAATAAGTTAGAAAACTTACCTATGTTGGCAAGAAATAAACCTTGATCTTCTTGGAGGTTTGAATGCTAATTAGAGAGAAAAATAGTGTTTAAGAACTCCCAAATTCGGACTTAGAGCTCTCAAAATCGGATCCCTAAACCAATAGCATGGATTGGTTTATATAGTAAACTGAGGGGAAGATCTGATGGTCCAGATCATCCAGCGCAAGGTTGGCCGCCTGGCCATTGTTGAAGCCGGTTACAAGAGTGGCCGTGTGGCCAAGATCAACGCGGAGCAATGTTGGCCGCGTGGCCAAGGCTGCCGGATGACTTGATTCTTAAGCTAGGGTTTCTGCATGGTTTTAAGGAAACCATTTATTACCTAATTTGATAGATTTTGCCATAAATGAGATATTTTTGGGAATCCGGGACAAGTCTTTGTAAGGTTTCTAATTCCTATAAAGTCCTTGTATATTTGGGAAAGTCCTAATAAACTCATTTTCAGGTCGGGTACTAACAGTAGCCCCTCGGCGACGCTTCTTGCAAGGCAATGTGGGGTCGACGATAAAAAGAAGGATCCGTCTGAAACATGAGTTTCAAAACAGATGAAAGGTAAGGGAACGGCTGAACCTTGGCAGGCGACCTACGTATCCGCGGGGGAATCAAGCCAAACGTAGTTCAAATCTGATGGGAAATTGGGAATAACTGTCCACTTGTGGGGAGCAACATCTTCTGCTGGGGAAAATGCACTTGCTGGGGATGAGAGATAACCGCGTCGGTCGGGTGGCTGGACCTTTTCAGGTTTCCTACGTATCCTCTGAGGAATCAAGCCGGTCGTAGTTCGGATCTACTGGGGATAAAACGAGATATCGGACTCCTGCTAGGGATAATAAACCTACGGGCACTATCCTGTACGAAGAACGAATCATTCGTAAGCAATGAAGTTATTTGGGAAAAATGAAGACTACGTCGTCTAAATAATCCCAAGATGGAATGGTAAACGCAATCAGGATCGCCAGGGTTCCTGCCGATCGCGCCAAAGTAATAGGTGTCGGGTCTCTCGTGAACAGAAAACGCCGAAGCTTCTGCCAACCACGATCGATCTAGGATGCGTATGTCATAGAGGCGCCGAAGTCTCTACAACCATACGAATCTTAATAATAGATGTTGAATCTTTCGCAAATAGAAACGCCGAGGCCTCTGCCAATTACGATTGATAAAGGATGGTATGTCATAGAGGCGCCGAAGTCCCTACAATCATACGAATCCTGATAATAGATGCTGGATCTTTCGCAAATAGAAACGCCGAGGCTTCTGCCAATTACGATTGATAAAGGATGGTATGTCATAGAGGCGCCGAAGTCCCTACAATCATACGAATCCTGATAATAGATGCTGGATCTTTCGCAAATAGAAACGCCGAGGCTTCTGCCAATTACGATTGATCTAGGATACGCATGTCATAGAGGCGCCGAAGTCTCTACAATCATACGAATCCTAAGCAAATATTTGGTAAAAAATGGAAATTTTAAGGGGCTTTCCGTACCCAAAGGTAACGAATATTAGTCAAAATTGTGCTAAGGGCATTTAAGATGAATTGATGGGAAAAGATCAGGGATAAATGTGGAATTTTATCTGAAGGGGCAAGGTTGGCCGTATGGCCAAACACACTGAATTGCAAAAGTGGCCGCGTGGCCAAGGCTGCTGATTGGTCAGATCTCCGTCACGCGGATTGCTGATCTGACGGCTGGGGTTGCACGGACGAAAGTGGCCGCGTGGCCAAGGTAGCCGGCGGGCTGACTCTTGGTCACATCACCAGAAACCTTCCCTCTTCTTCTTCTTCTCTTCTTTCTTCTTCTTCCTTCCTCCATTGACGAGTTAGAGTGAGAAAATTGAGTTTTTAGAGAGAGAAAGCTCAGATTTTGATAATTTCGAAGATTTCATTTCACATAATTCTTGAAGCTATGGCGGATTGGATCAATGAGGCATTATTTAGAGATTTTCCGGGCCATGGTGGGTATATGATTCCACCACAAGAGCCACAAGGAGAGGGGCACGGTAATGCTCAGGGCGCAGGGAATGTCGGGGCTGATCCAAGAGCGGGCTTTGAAGCGGCGCCCTTGATTCCACGGGGCGGTTTGAGACCACGAGCCGCGACTCGGAATTATCGCGATAATCTGCTGCGGTCCACGTTCGACCAAGATTACGATTTTTACATCGACTCTGAGCGTCATTGGTCGATGGGGCTTCCGGAGACGCGGGAGGTAAATTTCGACTTTTCATTCCTCTCCTTCTCGCACATTTGTATGTTTTATGCACATAATATAAAATGCTAGAATAATGGAATGCTAGAATTTAAATTGCTGGAATTGTAAATTGCTAGAATGGTAACATACCTGTGCTGTGTTTACCTGCAGAGGATCAAGGCTCGTGGGTCCACAGTGACTGTGGGTAAACTGTGGGCGTCCCTGCCGGAGGGACCGGGCGGTTTGCGT
This sequence comes from Campanula takesimana, assembly GCA_026119855.1. NCBI lineage: Eukaryota > Viridiplantae > Streptophyta > Magnoliopsida > Asterales > Campanulaceae > Campanula > Campanula takesimana. Next base: position 1,048,780 of record JAOWBW010000197.1, on the reverse strand, counting down.
GCTCGGATCGAGGCTATGGGCTTTGGCCCATTCTTTGACAGTGTCCGTATGGTTGGGGCTACCCTGAAGGTGGCAGCGGTGATAGAGGTGTGCCGGGAGTTCTGGTGGGATACCACCCATACTTTCCACTTTAGTTGGGGAGAGATTACCATCACGCCGATGGATTTCGCGGCCATCACAGGGTTGAGGTTTACCGGTACCCCTTTGCCTTTTGATGAGAGCTTGGCGGAGCGGCGGGACTATAGACAGGCTCTGCTGGGAGTCGACACCGACCTGGGAGGAGGTGTCAAGGGTTATGGAATGGAGGCCGGGAAGGTGAATCGCTTGGTGGAGATGGCTATTGAGGCCTTTAGTAGGGGGGAATATGATTTGGATTGCTTGGTCCGGCTGTTCTTATGGTACAGCTTTTCAGAGATTTTGTTTCCCAGTGGGGCTACTGTCTGCCGGTACTCACTGCTAGGGGCTCTTGTGGACTTGGACTTAGTCGGTGGGATTTCTTGGGGTGGAGCCGGTTTGGCTGAGATTTACCGGGCTTTGGACCATTGCTCGAGGGCTAGCTCGTCGGCCTTTGACGGGTTCCAGTTCGCCTTTGAGGTATGCTCTTGACTACCCCTCTTTTCACTTGTTGAGATTTCTGTTCTATCTTTTTGGTCTGAAACATCTCTCTCATTATATGCACAGGCTTGGGTGTACGAGGTCTTCGGTGTCGCCCCTTTTCAGCTGGTGATGAGTGCCAACAAGGTTGTCCCCATCATGTCGTACTGGTGCAAGGGCAACAGGGCTCCTTCCCGCCGAAACCGGGACAGGAAGACAGTGGATGCTGCTGATCTGAGGAGGGTGTTTGCGATGTCTGAGCCTGTTGGAGTTAGATTTTACCCATGGAGCCCGGCCAATGAGGCTTCGGTGGGTCCCTATGTAGTGGATTTGACCGCTTCTAGGGTTCTGCTTGTGGGTCTCACCGGGGAGGCCATGTATCTCGGGGAGAGGGTGGTTCGTCAGCACAGGGCTGGTGCGTTACCGTGGGCTCCTTATGACCCTCCTCGGGATATGCTCCGTCCCGCGAGGTTGGCGACTTTTTTGGCTACCACTCCGGCAGAGCATTACAGGGGGGGTGACGATTATGCCGGCTATGTACGGACGCGGCTGGTCAGTCCACAGGTACGGGCTAGGATGTTGTCTGGAGAGGGGTCGAGCTCGGCCCGTTATGTTGGTCGGAGTCGGCCTTTGGTTGACATGCCCCTTCGCTCGAGTAGCGTGAGAGTGATGAGGGGTGGCCGGGAGGTGGAGCTTAGCTTGGAGCCGACTGATGCAGATCTTGTTGAGGAGACATTCATTCCTTCGCCCGACGCTGGGGTACGGCTTTGTGCTTTATATCAGTCATGTTCGCACACACTTATTTCTTTCTGCCTTGTAATCCTTGCATTGGTTTCCTTCTCAGGTGACTCGGGAGGCATATATCCGTTCAGCTCGGCGGGAGAACGTGTTGATGCGCTTACTGAGGGAGGCGTACCATTCATGTACTTGTCAGAGGGACGACGTTGCGTCACCCCAGCGTCGGGAACGGTCTCCGAATGGTGCGGGCTCTTCTCATATTGGTGGTCGAGCGGTCCGGGGACGGAGTTCGGGTGCCGGTAGCTCTCGGGCTTTAGCGCGGCGTGGAGATACCACGGAGGAAGATTCTGACTAGGCGGGGCCTATCTTTCCATCTTTATTTCCTACACTGTTAGCTAGTAGAGAGCAGAGGGATATGTATGTACAGAACAAATGTATAAAATGCATGTATGTATATTATGCTTAAAAATGCAGTTTTATTATGGGAGCCTACTTGTGCAAACTAGTTATTTTACAAATGTCCCTAATTTTATACAATGCATGAGCCGTGGAAGGGGGCAGGTACGTAGTTGCATGGATCCGTCACGGAGTGGGAAGAAACAAGCTGGATCTCTGCATGGAGCAAAGTTGGCCGCATGGCCATGGCGAGGCATAGAGCAATGTTGGCCGCCTGGCCATGGCAAGATCCGGAGCAAAGTTGGCCGCGTGGCCTAGGACGAAGTTGGCCGCCCGGCCAAGGACAATATCGGCCGCGGGGCCAAGGGCATATGTGGCCGCGTGGCCAAATCATGCGCCGCCTCCGGTTTTCCTTTTCCTGGCAAGAATCGGGAGTTGTGCAGTATTTAATGAACCCTTTGCAGCCACAAAAACATACCAGCAACTTTTTGAGCAGTTTTTTGAGTTCCTTTTTAGCCAATTTTGTTGCTCTTTGCCATGGATCAAGAGGCTAGAATCACGAGTCTTGAGAAGAAAGTCTTTATAACCTCTTTGGAGAAGTGGGTTGCCAAACTTCCTGGTTCGAGTCGTAGGAAACTTGATGAACGGTATGGGATAAAGTGTCTTTGGTCACTTTTGCACATGAACTCTAATACCAACCTCTTGCAAGCTTGTGGTAAATTTTGGAATGATACCCTCCATGTCTTCAACTTTTCATTCAACGAGATAACACCCACTTATGAAGACATCGCAGCATTATGTGGCTACGAAGGGAAGGATAAAGTTGCCTTGCCTTTTGACTTCGTTTGCTTGAGGGACAAGTTGGTGACCTTTGGCGTACCCGCGGATGACTTTGATAGGTATGCTAGGGGCGGTTATGTCGACCTTTCTTGGATGCCACAACACTTCATGCATGCAGACGTGACATCTGACCGCTCCTTGGACCATCTTGCACTGTGCTTGTTTAGCTCTATCCTTTTCCCTTCTGAGGTGGGATTTGCCAGTGAAGGATGTTTGGGTATGGTGAACTTGGCTCGTTTGGGTTATGATATTGTACCGGCCATTCTTGGGGAGATGCTCTGTGGGATTCCCCATCTCGCGGCTTATGGTGGGATGCCTTGTGGTAGTGATAGGCTTTTGACCATGTGGTTGCAAGAGCGGCTTCGAGTGAATAACCGGCGGCTTCTCTGAAGGTGGCCCCATGGATGCACCGCATTAGAGGCATGGTGGAGCGGTTTGAGGGCATGACTCTCAAAGGTTGGGAAAAGTATTTGGCGGAAATGGTGACTGACGACATTCAGTGGGTGGTGCCCCATTGGCACATTCACTCTGTGAGGGAGAAACAAGTGGGACTTCACATGATCAAAGTTCCGACCCTTTCTGGAACTACTTTTTACTATCCCTCTAGAGTGCTTCGCCAGTATGGTTTGGTGCAGACCATCCCGGAGGGTTGGGACGAGGAGAGAGATGATTTCCCTTTTGGGATACTTCAGTTGGATGATAGTGCCTCAGTCCTTCTTTCTCAGATGTGGGGCGAGGCCGGCTTTAGTCGCAGGACTTTCCTCACACGCTCTAGCAACACCTTCCTGCCACGCGAGTATTTGGATTGGTATATGGGGAGACTTGGGCATGCGGAGCAGACTCTAGAGACCCTAAGGGGCACTATCTTGGGATCCTGTGCTCCAAGTTTCTCATTGAGAATTAAGGAGGCTGAGGCTTATGCGAGGAAGATGAGTAAGAGCGTGGCTAACGGAGGCGGAGAAGAAGTGGGGGCGTCAAAGAAGAGGAAAGGTGAAGAGGCTCCTAATGGCAAGGCTAAAGGTGTTAGCGAGTTCGAAAGAAGATTTTGTGAGAATCCTAGCAAGAAGAAAGTTCGCCGTGGGCAAAGCAAGAAGAAAGAGACCGAGGGCACAAATGGCACTAAGGAGTAATCCCGAGCGTCTCTCCATAGTCGTGCAGACACATTAGTTTAATTTAGTTTGCTTTTGTTTGAGTTTCAATTTCAGAATAGGTTATTCATTCAAAAAGTATGTCAAGCTTAGACTCATCAAATAAATGTTATCATGCAATGACTTATGGAAATAAAAGTTTTTGCTTTCAGAAAATACAACTTCTATCTTTATTGCTTAACAAGATTTGGATGTTTATTTGTTTTTTAGACCGCACCTTTTGAAAGGCTGCCTACGTTCCCCTTTTACAAATAGGACTAAGGGGCTCAGGTCACCGTAGTTCATTCCAGTCAGACTAGAATGATTTTAAAGAAAGGGAAGATAGAAGGGGGAATGCTCTAACTTTTGCCTAGACCGCCCTTGCGGGTTTTCGATCTAGCGAGCTCTGTACGCACCCTTATTTTGCATAGACCGCCCTTTGCGGGTTTTCAGTCTATCGGGCTTCTTTTTGCGTAGTAATTAATTTTTTTTTTTTTTTTTTTTTTTTTTTAAGAGAGGGGAGTCTAGTCATAGTAGCGTCTGAGCTTGCTGATGTTGACTGGTTCTTTGAACGGGTTGCCATCCAAATCCGCCATTCTGACCGCTCCTCCGGAGAAGATCTTCTGTACCACAAACGGCCCTACCCAAGTGGGGGCCCATTTCCCGAGGGGGTTGAATTTATTGGGTAAGCGTGCTTTGAGCACCAAGTCTCCTTCCTTTATGTCAACAGGCTTGACCTTTTTATTGAAGGCTTTTGTCGTTCTCCTTTGATAGGCCCGGACGTGTTCCATGGCCTTCAATCTGCGTTCGTCGAGTGTTGCCAATTGATCATAGCGACTACGAAGCCATTCTACCTCATTCACTTGGTTCTCGAGCAAGACCCTCAAAGATGGCACCTCCAACTCAATAGGGAGCACTTCCTCCATGCCGTATGTCAAAGAGTAAGGGGTCTCTCCAGTAGCGGTGCGGACTGACGTTCTGTACCCCCAAAGTGCCAATGGTAACTTCTCAGGCCAATCCCGTCCTTGCGAAGCCATCTTGCGAATTATCTGCTCTATCGTCTTGTTGGCCGCCTCAACCGCGCCGTTAGTCTGTGGATAGTATGGGGAAGATTTCTTTCGTTCGATCTTGAATTCTACAAGCAGGCGAGCACACTCGGCTTCGAAATGACTGCCATTATCTGATATAATGAGGTTAGGAACCGACACATAATATTCTCTTTGATAAACTGCGCTACCTTCTTGGAATTCAGCACCTTGTAAGACTGAGCTTCGACCCACTTTGTGAAGTAGTCGACCGCGACGAGGACGAATTCATGACCATTACTGCCGGCCGGCGAGATCTTCCCAATAATGTCGATACCCCACGTGGCCAATGGCCAAGGCGTGGTGGAACTATACAATTCGTGTGGGGGGATGTGGTTGAGGTTGGAGCATACTTGGCACTTGTGACACCGTCGAACCCATTGAATACAGTCTGTCTCCATGGTAATCCAATAATAGCCCAGCCGAGTGATCTTCTGTCTAAGCATCCTTGCATTCATGTGGGGTCCGCACAACCCGTTGTGTACTTCTTCCATTATTGCTTCAGCTTTCTTGTTGTCGACACATAAGAGCAACAGACCATTGTAATGCCTCTTGTACAAAGTATCGTCTAACAGCACAAACTGCCCCGCCAACCTTTTGAGTGCTTGCAGACTCTTGGCCTTCACATCTCCGTCAAAGGACATCTCTCCGTGCTTAAGGAATTTGTAGATTTGGGCGTACCATTGATCTCCGTTTACCTCGGCATTGATCTGGATTTCACAGCAATAGGCGGGGTTTTCTCTTCGCCCAACCCTGAATGGTTTTACGGACCTTCCTTCTGGAATTTCAACTAAGGAGGCCAATGTAGCTAGAGCATCTGCGAACCTATTTCTGTCTCGCGGCAGGAAGTGGAAGGTAACCTCTTTGAACTGTGCTATCAACTCATCCATGTAACCTTGGTACCGCTGCAGGCAAGGATCAATAGTTTTCCATTTCTTCGCCGTTTGGTTAATAATCAAAGCAGAGTCTCCGTACACTTCTAACTCTTTCACGTTGCGTTCTAGGGCGGCCTCCAATCCGGCTATACACGCCTCATACTCGGCGGCGTTGTTGGTTGCTGAAAAGTTCAGCTTGATGGCTATGGGAGTGTGCTCATCTTTGGGATCAATAAGTAGGAGTCCGACTCCATTCCCTCGCTTGTTTGCAGCCCCGTCAAAGAATAATTGCCACCTTTCTGCGACCTCAATTGCGAAAATGTCATCATCCGGGAACTCGGGGTCGGGTCCTCTCGTCTCAGTGCTCGGAGCGTCTGCGAGCTGATCGGCCATTGCCCTCCCTTTGATTGCCTTCCTCGGTACATAAGTGATGTCGAACTCTCCCAAGAATACTGACCATTTAGCGAGTCTCATAGAAAGGGATGGTTTATCGAACAGGTACTTGATAGGATCCATTTTCGAGACTAGTAAGATCGGATGGGATACCATGTAGTGCTTGAGCTTCGTCACCACCCATACTAGGCCTACGCAGGTCTTCTCGAGCGCGGAGTAATTGAGCTCGCTGCCTTGTAACTTTCGACTGACAAAGTACACTGCATTCTCAATCCGGGAATCTTTGGCTTCTTGTGCTAACATGGCTCCGACGGCGGTATCTGTCACAGTTAAGTATAGTAGCAACGGCTTCTCCTTATGCGGCGGGCGCAGGATTGGGGTATTCACCAAATATTGTTTGATCCTTTCGAAGGCTATCTGACAGTCATGATCCCACTCCACACTGGCTGTTTTCCTCATTAGCTTGAAAATCGGTTCGCAGATGGTGGTCAGCTGATTGATAAACCGACTGATGTATTGCAGGCGTCCCATGAATCCCTTTATCTCTGTCTCGGTACGGGGTGGCTTCATCTCCAGGATGGCTTGAATCTTCCTTGGGTCGGCTTCGATCCCATTTTCGGTGACCATGTAACCCAATACTTTCCCTCTACGAACTCCAAAGGTGCATTTTGCCGGGTTCAAACGCATGGCGTGCTCTCTCAACCTGTTGAAGAATTTTTTGAGATCTATCAAGTGCTGGCCCCCAGACCCTTTTGAATGTATAATCATGTCATCCACGTACACCTCAATCTCCTTGTGGATCATATCGTGGAATAAAGTTGTAACTGCCCGTTGGTAGGTAGCCCCAGCGTTCCTCAGCCCAAATGGCATGACGGTATAGCAAAAAGTCCCCCATGGGGTGGTGAAAGCTGTTTTTTCTTGGTTCCTCGGCCATCTTGATTTGGTTATAGCCGGCAAACCCATCAACAAACGACTTGACCTCATAATGGGCGGTCGCATCCACCAACATGTCGATATTTGGCAAGGGGAAGTCATCCTTTGGCGTAGCTTTGTTGAGATCCCGAAAATCCACACATACTCTGACTTTACCGTTGGATTTCTTGACAGTCACCAGATTTGATAACCAAGTTGGATATTCGATCACCCTGATGAAACCCACACGGAGTAGTTTCTCAATCTCTTCCTTCACTTGCAAAGACCATTCCGGCTTAATGCGGCGCAGTTTTTGCTTGACTGGCTTAGCGTTTGGTGCTGTCGGGATTCTGTGCTCTACGATCGAGTTGTCGAGCCCCGGCATGTCCTTATACGACCATGCAAACACATCCACATATTCTTTGAGTAGCTCAATCAGTGCTTCCCTTTCGGCTCCGCTGAAGAAGCTTCCAATCTGCGTTTCCTTAGGCTCGGCTTCGGTCCCCAAATTCACGCATGTTAACACCTCATCGGCAGCTTGGGCTCGAGATTCTTTTTGATTAATAACCTGTTCTGAAATCTCTTTAATGTATTCATCGTTTAATGTGTTTGTGTCTGCCTCTCCTAATGAATCATTATTAACTAAGTGTATATCATTAGTTTGATTATTAGCCAATTTATCAGTTACAAGAGTGACTATGGAGGGATACTCGGAAAGGTCGAGGGTTTCATTCATAGCAAAAGGGAAAATAGCGTTTGCAACAAGATCATAGTCTTCAGACGTAAGGTCGTCAGACTTAGAGGAAGACTCAAATTCAAAATGTAAAACACTAGACTCTGGGGATGGGGATTTTGAGCGAGTGACAGGAGATGCTGCAGGAGTGGCGACAGGAGAAGGAGTAAGCCCCAGTGTTCCCACCATAAATTCCGGAGTAGCCATAGGTCCCCCAATGATGCACCAATTCTTGAGCTTGTCCCCCATGGGTACCACCAATGTTCTTGGGTCCACCTTATCTTCAGAATCATCCCCGATGACGGCAACCATGTCTTCATGCAGCCCCAGATTACCCAGATGTTGAAGCAGATATTGGCCGTCCCACGTCTCAGTCAAACTTGGAGTTTCTGCGGCTTCTATTGCTGGCTTGTCAAGGGTTGCGGCTTCAAGTTGATCTGCCAAGTCATCTGCAACCTTGGTGGAGTACTCATGCCTGATGGTTCTAATTCTGCCCGTGGCTTTGTCATATTCCATGTAAGTCAGCTTCATGTTGGACCGATCGAATTCCACATCTCTGAAAATCTCGAACCCTTTCTGCAACTTCCCAGTGGGGTCAATCCATGGCTCTGCGAACTCAAAACACGAAAACTCCTCGCCTTCCCTAACAAAGTAGTTATTTAGGGACAGACGGTATGGCCGCATTTCGGGCTTTTTGTAGGGAAGTTTCATCTTTTTAAGCAATTCTATCCTCTGTTGCTCCATCTTGTCTTCAAGAGTAAGGGTGTATCCTAGACCAAACAACCCTCGATGATTAATCTCTTCAACCAATTCTGTGGGGCCTTGCAAGTTCTTACCTAGCCCCAGCCCCGGTATAAAACCCATGTTACGCAGTATCTTGACAACAGGTGCCACTTTATCCGTTGTTTTGGTGAGGTCGATGGTGCAGATCTGTGCTTGAGCGACTATTTCGAAGCCATTGAAGAGTCGGCTCTCCTCCCCATGCTGAATCTGTAATACAGGAACGCCCTTGGTGTCCGTCCCTTGGGCAGTTACAAGATCACTGTAGATGATGGTCACTTCATTACCGGATTGAAACTTCACACACTGATGCAGGGAAGACGGGACAGCGCCCGACTGATGTAACCATGGCCGGCCGAGGAGGAGTGAGAAGGTTGCGGGGATGTCTATAACGTGGAAGTCGGTTGGCAGGATCTTTGTTCCGATGGTAATGGGTAAGGTGACTTCGCCTATCACGGCGCGGCATGTAGAGTCATAAGCTTTGATGGTTTGTTTGGATGGGCGTAAATCAACACCATGAACGTCCATCATCCTTGAAGGCAGGATATTAATAGCAGAACCATTGTCAATGAATACACGGGGAATCTTCTTGTCCATTTACCTCGACAGTGATGTACAAAGGCTCATTATGATCAACTCCGAACACTGGCTTGTCTAGCTCCGAGAAAGTGATGATGTTTCCATAGTGGATATTACCAATCATGTGGGTGACGTCCTCCGGGGTAATAGTGGATGGTACCATGGTGGCGGCGAGGTTTTGCTCGAGCATGAGGCGATGGGCTAGGGAGGAGGTGAGTAGGGACCATAGTGAAATATGGGCTTGGGTTTGTTTGAGTTGAGTGAGGATAGGGTCTTCTTTATCTAGGTCGGCTTGCTCGGGTTCCTTCCCAAAGACTTTCTTTGCACCCTTCGGGTCGGATTGGTACACTTGACCGGATCTTGTAAGGAGACAAACTTCCGCACGTAGCTCCTCCAAAGACAATGGCGTGTCAGGACAAGGGGGCGAAGCTTCGGTCTTTTCGGCCTCCTCGAAGATTTCGGCCCAAGAAAGAGGTTGAGAGGGCTTGGGGCTCTCCTCCTCTAGAGATTCGACTTCACTCACTAGTTCTTCTAAAGACAACAAGTAGCAAGAAGATTCTTTATTATTAGTCATTGAAATACAACCCATCTCATCACAGTCCGCCACAACAGGTTCGGCCGGATCAGTGATCTCACTAAGTTCTACCATGAGTACATTGCTAGCTACATAATCTCTAGGGTCTTCGATGACTCCCTTGTGGATGAGCTCTTGCACGGCCTTCTTGAGTTCAAAGCATTCTTCGGTAGTGTGACCGGTGCACTTGTGGTAGTGGCAAAACTTCGACAAATCGCAACCAAGACGGGGGAGATGTCCTTCTAATGGTTCGAGTATTTCTAATGTCACCAAGCCATGAGGATATCCACCATCGTGAGCCCTATCTTGTCAAAGCGTCCATGAGCTCTAGGATACTAATCTCGCATGTTTGCACCATATTCACTCCACCCCCATTGTTGGGGAGAGGGTTATTCACCACATTAGGACCCTTCGGCTTCTCAATCTTCTTGTCATTGATCAACCCTTGTACCACACGCTTCAATTGAATACAACCATCCGTTGTGTGCCCGATGTGCTTGTGATACTTGCAGAACTTGGAGGCGTCCAAATCACTTCTTGGGTAGGCAGGTTGGTAATTCTCTAAAGGCTTGATAAGACCTCTCTTGACTAACACGTCAAAGACTTTCCCCATAGGCATTCCAAATCGTCAAAGTGCTCCCTCTCTCTTTGCGGCGGAGCTCCATTCCTTGTTACGGCTTGGACATCTAACGGGACCTCTTTCTGGACCATATTCACTTGGCCGCGGCCTCCTTTCCACCCCTAGGAGGCGCAGGCGCAGTAGGAGCCTTGTAGCGGAAGGAATTGTTGTTGTTGGTCTTTGGACTTTCCTTTGGCGGCACAATCCCAGTGAACCCTGCTTCGTACCTTACTCCGGCGTCAACCATTTCCCGCAAATCAGGGAAGTAACCATTACCTATAGCTGCTTTCATCTCCGGTAGCAAGCACTTGTAGAAAATCTGTTTCTGTTCCTTCGCCTTTGGTGGGTATGGACCTCACACAACGGATGGTTCCATCTCTTGTAAAAAAATCATAAATAGCCTCGCCGGGTTTTTGCATAAGTGTTCTCGAGATCCGTTCGATTCACATGCCAATCCAAGTTAGCCTGATACTTCTCCACAGAAAATAGCGCTGATGATCCCACGTTTGCCTCTCGCTTGGTTCTCTAACCCCAAGAACCAACGCAGAGCTATACCATCCAAAGTGCTATGAAATACGCGAGCCATTTGTTCGTTGGTGCAGTCACGAGCCCTCATGGCCAACACATAACTATCCAAATGAGTCTTAGGACACGAGTCACCATGAAACATTGCCACCTTAGGCATTTGAAATCCTTGGGAGAGCCCCCACTTGGCTAGGGTTGATTGTCTTGGTAGTCGGTGCACTTTGCTTATCTACGGTCTCAATCAACTTTCGCATTTGCTCTTGCATGGCCATAACCACAGGGTGATTGGCGATGTCGGGGATAGTTTCTGACAGAGTGAAGGGGAGAGAGTAGTGAAGCAGTAGCAGCGGCCATCCCAATACTCAAGGCAAACGAGGGTGCGGGTAGTTTGCTGGCGGAGAGGTAACCTCCAAGCAGTTCAGGGGAAGGTTCATAGACAGCCTTGTTCTTGCTCATGGTAGTGAACCTTGTTGGGTGTAGAGAGAAGGAGGTGGAACATTGTGGTAGCTTGGGAATGGGAAGGTTAGTAGCATGGGGGTTGGGGGGACAGTTGGTATTGACCTTTCATCCTCGACATAAATGAAATTCTCTCCATCGGGCACCAGTTTAGTCCCCTTTTGTTGAATGTGATCCTTCAACTGTTGGTTCTGATCCTCCAACATCTTGTTGCTTTCCTCGAGATTCTGATCTTGGCTTCGAGACCGGCTAGGAAGTTCTGGAGGCTTGGGGGAATACCATTGAGAGTAGCCTCGGTGTTGAGCTCGGCGGTACTCGGCAGGAGGAGCAGAGGCTGAAGCTGAAGCGGGAGTTGACATTGCGATGACGAGACTGAGAGAACGTGGACGGAGTAGAAGCTTCACGTTGTAGTCGACCACCCGAACGGATCCAAACTCGCTTTGCTGAAAGATTGAAGGGCAATGGATCTTTAGGAGAGGGGAAGGTCATGCAAAAGTATATTTTAATTTACAAAAACATACATTATTTATATCCTAATTGGTTGGAAGGATACCCTTTTTCGCAACTAGTTAGAAGACTACGATCAGTGGAGGCCATCATTACGTCTATAGACCCCTCGTTTTTCACCTGCAATTGCACACCCCCAAACGGGACAATTTGGGCGAGGGTCCTATAGGGCAGCGGCTTCCACCAACCATCGGATCCTACGACTAACCCTTCCTTAAAGGCATGTAACGTGATGTCTAGTTGCATCCTACGCAAGTTATGATGAGCGGAGGTCTTGACAATAAAAACTCATCTCGCCATGGCACGTCCCTTATAGGGAAATCACTTTTTGTGCACTTTCTCTCAAAGATCTCGAACATCATTGACTTGGGATGACTCGACATGGCCAGCACGTTTAATTGACTATTAAGAAAAAAGCTAGCCAAACCAACCGGTCAAAACCTAGGTGTGTTACCTATGCTAGTGTGGGTTGACACGGGTTAGGTAAAAGGTTCCCACCGCTCGCGGAACGTACACGGTGAGTGGAGTAGACGAGTGACTCGAAAAGAGGGCGACAGTAGCGCACAAATTCCTGCACATCGAATACTCGGGGAAATGGGGACCTGTGCAGTGCTGACACGAATAGTGGTAGTGTGTGGCAAGAAACTAATTCTTTTTAAGGAGAAAAGAGAGAAGTTTTGATGT